>OX376373.1:167538175-168138175 GCA_947369275.1 Nemotelus nigrinus
GTATGGCGGCAATGATGACGATGACGACGACTATGCACCATGGAAACAGGATTTAGTGCAAGGCTTTTAATTCACTAATTTCCAAGTAATCTGGTGACATTTTGTCTGGCTCCATTGCAAGAGTTACGAACACGGACACTGTTCGGGAAAATCTAGGATAATGTTGGATATTTATTAAAAGTTATTGAGAGTCATTCAAGCCCGACTGTATCTATCTATGCACTTTGTCAGAAAGCATTGCAATATGCAGGCGAATGTGTTTCATGCAGCACAAAATGAATGAGCGTTTAAACTGAAAATAATGGGCTAATCACAGGAATCGTTTTCAAATCGGTCGATTATGGTTAAGCATTAATCAAAGCAAGGACGTAGTTTGACATTTTACGAAATCGAAGGTATTAATTTGCTATGCGACAAAACTATAAATTTACTTTAAATGATTACCGTAACACTTGCTGCCGTTTGATTACTCAGTTACTGGAAAAAGCTGTGAGTCACGTGAGATAATAAAACCCATATATCATATTGGATATTGAAGCTTCTTTGCGAGACTTAGATCGATTCTTGTTGATTCACTGTAATTATCAGGCCATATGTTGAAATAATGAAGCACTACATATTTCTTCCGCAGACCAAACGTGAAAACACCATTTAATTAAATCTATTCCCCAAATCCTTTTCCAACAGAGCGATCATTAGCTAAATGACCGTACTTTGGAGCAACGTCTCTCGATCAACACTCTGCATAATCTTCACATCATATTCGGAACAGGTCCTGCATATCGAATACGGACATTTTTCATCATAAGACCTCCCATCATTGGAATTGTCTTTGGAATTACAGTTTACGTGTACGGTCGAAAAAGAATCTACTGCGAAAGAATCGAACAAGAGGAACATTTCTCTTGCATTGTCCATTAACTTTTCTTTTCGTTTTTCACCATTCTCATTCATTTGAGCATTTCAACCGATGCTGAATCAAACGATTGTGGATGAATTGATGTCTCGATTATTTGGGCTGGGTAAAATGTACTGCTTATTGTGTGAAATAAACCAAATAAATAGAACTTTTTTCACTTGCTGTCATTTGGTGGGCTGGGGGAGAATTCAGCTTAAGAAGATTGAAGTTACAAGCGTAGTGCAAGTAATGAAATGAATTTTTATTTATTATTTACAAATAACAAAAATTTCAGTTTAGTCGTAAAAAAGCTTAAATAGAAGTGAACCACCAACTAAAATTACAAGATATTAGTATCAATTTTCGGCTCTTCACACTTCAGCTCATCCACATAACTGAATTACAGTGTGAGAAAGTGGTTTCATTTGTCAAGAGAGTTGCCGATTCACATAATTTTCATTCATAATTTTGGCACCAATTGTCCGAGTTCGAACATCGTTCATCGAAAAGACGAAACCATAAAACAAATCACAAACTATCGCAATCTAAATTGAAAATTCTTTAAAATTTTCTATTGAAAATAGTACTAATTTCAAAGATATGCATTCGACTATCATTACACTTTCAAATTGACTATTCACATTCTAATAACTTCGCTCTGATGAAAACTCCATATGCGACCCACTAGATAAAGCCCTGAAATTTTGAATATTCCTATCTCAATTTATGGTACCGACATTGTGGGTGCCAACAAAATATACGTTTTGAAACGAGATATATTTTGAATCCTTTTGATAGTAAGTACGCTCAGAATGTATGCCATGTAATCTTATTACACGTGGGGTATGTTCATACAATGCGTATCAATTTTATGCAAAAAAGGTTCGAACGATTTGTTATTCAATTGAAAGTACAGTCTGAGTGACTGGTTATGATTCATTTATTTTTTGGCACTGTCTCGACTTATATAAATCATGATGCAATTTATTTATTGTATCACATTCGTTTTTTGACTTCTCTACCAAAGCGCAGCAGGTAAGATCCAAATTCGTTAATTCAGATTCTTATGTCAGAAAAAAATAAACTTTTCAATTTCATTAATGATGCAGCAGAAGCTCGCTGGACTTTAAAACTTCCAGTCTACCTTCGGGTAGTCGCAATTACATGAACCGTCATTTTCCTCATCAAAATACCCTGAACACGAAAAAATTGTGTAAAATTGCGTAAAATATGAAACTTATGATCCTAACAGCTTCCACGAGACATCTTGGTATCCGCCCTCATTTCACCACCATTCAGGCATGCATAAAGACGGCACCGTGGTGGCGTTCGCTACGCACAACAGCAGAAGAAAAAACCAAACGAGCAAAAGGCCTACTTTGAATTTTCTTTATTTGATTACTGCCCATGTCTGGGCGAATGGAGCGGCATTAGCCTAACATTTTCGTGGCAGTCCAAACGAAGCAAATTACATTTTTTATTTTCCTTGGCAAAGAAGAAAATTCAGTGTTACATTCTCATGTTTTCTGAGTTGGTATTTCGTTGGGGTATATACTTTGCAGTAATTTTCTTTGTACGTGATATATGCACATTGTTGGGATTTACTTGACTAGCTTCCCCCCGGATACGCTCAATTCCGCACCACATCTCGGTTGTACACGAAAAGGTTTTGTTCACATGAACCTCACAGTACAGTTATGATGACGTCCTGTTGTATTCGGAAACATGTTTCTTTTTGGCCGTCAAATAAATAATTTTCTTTTATGAGGTAAGAAGGAAGCAAATTGGTGTTTATACGGTCTAGTATACTGTCTTATGTAAATAAAGTATTTTGGGATTGAAATGATTTTTCCAATGGATTTTGCTTTGAAAATATTAAAGTGAAGCTTTTTTATTCAGATTTAAAATATACGAAAGAAATACGTTAGCAGATATGCTGTTGTTATGAGTTCTACAATATTCTGGGATCGATAATATTGCAGCAAACCTTTTGACTAGCGTTACATATTTCATATTCGAGCAAACTGAATTAAGCTTCTTTTGCAGTCGTATTTGTAGGTGAAAACTAAGAGTGTGCAGGGGTATGAACATTTGGCGTCTTTCTCTAGTTTTCTCTATGGACAGTAATAACGTTACCAGGATAATTTTTGAAAGAAAATTAGGCCAACGATGTTAGCATTCTAAAACCAATTATGTGTGACTGGAATTGCACTTTCAAGATAATGGTTTCCGGACATTCAGTTTGGCTTCAAGCCACTTCACTTTACAAAGCTGCAGTTTGCAGCCAAAGATACTCATGTTTGACGAGCGTAAGACGTTTGATAAAATTTCGCATGCAAGACTGATTTTTAAAATTCACTGCGCTGTTCCATTCGCCCAGCTTACCGCATATTTACTCCAGGGCAGATCTTTATGTGTTAAAATCCACCTCCCTAGAACGCGGTCAATAGAAGCTTGAGTCTCGCAAGGCTCTTCTCTCTCCCCAATACTGGATATTTATATACATAGTATATATCTCAAAAATGCCAAATACCAAGGTAGCCCTACTCACAGAAGATACATGAAAATTCTAGACCTCTAGGTAGGAAGATGTCATATGTTCAAATTTGAATGAGCGCAGAGAAGACGCAAGCCATGTTCATGGAAATATGATACTTACTTTAGATGATCAGACAATAGAAAGACAACGAACAGCTTAATACTTAGGACTGACATTCGACAATACATTTTCTTGGATTGAAGATATAAAAAAACATTAGGCGAATGATCAACGCAGCACTGCATACACTCGACTACTGATAAGACGAAACAAACTGAACATGATGAACAAAACGCTAAAGAAAAAACTGATCACAAAAATCAAAACTGATCATTCAACCAATGTTGACATACGGTAGCACTATATCCTACCAGACATACAAAACGGACAAACACCAACTGCAAATATGTTTCTTTACAAGTAAGTGTCATAAAAACATTATCGTGACCTGTAATGCTAATTCAGCAGGTGCACTCAGAAAAAAAATATGTAAAATTGGGAAAAAACGTAGTTATTTATTCTATTTTTCACTATGAATTGGCGCCATAGAGGTTTTGCTATGAATTAACTACTACATAGTAATACGTACTTAAGTTGTGTTGGTAACAATTTTCTCCATTGAATCAACATGGTAAGCTTGTAATCTTAAAATCGCGAATAGGAAATCCAACAGCTAACTTGTATCATTATAACATGCCATCTTAAAGAACAATGTAGCAGCATAGTGAAAATATTAACAACAACGTCATAAATAAACAATGTAGATTCTTGAAGCAATAAAGGCACTCTCAAAATTACTCAGAACTTAGTTAAATTCCGAACATTTGTTTTATTTGTACAACGAACCTGCACTTCGGGTACATTGTCACTCATTAAATAATCATGCTAATTGAAATAAAAATGATTCAGTTAAGATGCATTTACCACTTTATTTCACATTCATACTTAAAGCTAATTACAAAAACGTTGTTCGCATTCGGTTTGCTTAATAAGTATCAGGTCCTTAAGCTATGGAAAGCAATAAATATTATTTTTTTAAATTGATTCAGGATTAATTCAGGATAAATTAATGTTAATTTTTAGTGTTTATATGGAAAAAAAGCTTATCAAAACTAGTGTCATACCAACATGAACCTATTATTTATTATAATAATACATTTTCAATATGCACTTCATAGATTTTTTAAGCGTTTTTCTAATGATTTTCATGTCTATCACTATCACTACACTTTCCGTAACTATTTTAGGATCAATGTGATCACACATTACCACCACTTATTATTTGATAATAATAATTAATAAACGGTTTATCACGTACCGGTAATAATCAATTTAAATGAATAAAATCGAAGTGAACCAGTAAAAACAATACCAAACTACATATTTATCACTCCGAATGATTTGCCTCCACTGCACGCAAGAGATCTTTTATGCGCATTTGATGAATCGCGGAATGAATGCTGAAGGGATCTCTTAAACGATTAAACAACAGATAGAAATTACAGCGCATCTAGTCAAATCAACAAATCGATTAGTTGGTTTGTATATGTAACTCAAATAGCCGCATAGGGACATGTTATATTTACTACATTCGTGTTAAATTTGCATTAGTCGTTTTAATTCTGAAAAATTGTTTGTATTTATGAAAGAAACTTCAACGAAAATACAAAGAAACTGAATGCTTATTATGAGCGTTGTTTTAACATTGGTAATTCTTGATTTTACTTTGCGTCTTTTTTCTGAATGTAGTGGTCTAACGTTGAAATGCAAATGATTTCTTATTAATGTTTGAATTTCATCAAACTATCAGCATACCTGTAAACCTGTAGCGGTTGCACCAACTACCTTAAACACTTTTCCTCAATTTCTCACTCTATTGTGGACCCATGAAGTTTTACTCAAACGACTTTGCCACCCAAAAATCCGCCTTAATTGGATCAGTGAGGCGGGATTTTGTTGTTGTTTCAATGGGATTTTATTGTTGTTTCAAAATCTGGAAGTATAGACAAGGGACTTAGGAAAGAATATTGTCAGGAAGCTCAAGACTAAAACCAGCACGAAATTTTACAACTTGAGAATTTATAAGGTGCAGAAATTTTCATATGGATCCGGAGAAAACGAGAAAGTGCCAAAAACCGGGGCTCAAAAATCATGACTAGTATTTGACGAAATTTGATTGTGACATTTTAGATGACGAAATTTCTGTCGGGAGCAAATTTCAGGCAGATTCCTGGTCATACTGTGGAGATTTGGCCAGACCTAACATCGATACCAAGAAAACACAGCAGTAGCATGAAAGCAACCACCTCATTTTTGTCGCCATGAAGGCCAACCCGCCAAATTGTCTTGAACTTAGAACAATAGAAAGATAATGGGTTCAAATGAAACAAGTAATTAAGAAAAGCAATATGTACGAGGAGAATGTATCTCTGTGAAATAACTTAATGTCGGGCGTCAAACGAAGAATTAAAAATGTTCACTCTAAGTGACAGTAGTTTCTGTATATTTTTAAGAGCCGAGCTATAATAAATAAATAGCTTCATTTTCCAAAACTCAAAAGGTTTCATTTTATATGCTTTAGTAGTAGGCTCAAATTTTACTGCGACAGTCCTTATGTGGGAAATACATATTGGCCGAGACCAGGCGAGCCGAAGTAAGACGAGACCGCGAACATGTGGACGGCATTTGACAGCTCGTCCGAAATCACTTTGGCTCGTGCTCAACATCCATTCCGATCGGAAAGCGGACGAGCGCCTCTGACACCTGTCAAAGTCGCTTGTCTGGACCGTCCACACACTCGGCTCGCCTGGGCTCGGCCAATATCTATTTGGCACATTAGAGTTGCAAATAACGCGTTTTATGCTACTAACCTAGTCAAAAATCGATGAAGATACAAAAAAAGCACATAATGTTGAGTTGTTGCAATCTGAGTCGAGTTAATGTTCTAGTTTAGATACTAGGATTGTCTCGTACAATCTCATAGTCACAATATTCTCAGGTGTGAGCACTTTACGAGCACGAAGACTTTGCTATCTATTAGTGAGCCTACCTCACGAACTTAGGCCAAAAAACGGCATACGCCAGGTGTGTTTGGTTTGGTGCTTGATTTTGACCGCTCAATTAAGTAATAGCACTCAAACATTGTTTAAAGCGGCCCCTAGACGATCAATATTACTGTGACAATATGTTGCACAATATTGTAGCTGAGAGCCGCATACGGTGCAATACTTTTGGGCAATATTTGGTTGTCGTTCGATTTTTTAGTAGCTAACATTTTTAGTGGCACAGAATCAAGGTGTGTGGCCATTGCACTGGCTGTGAGTTTAAAAAAGAAGAGCAAACAGAGGCGTAGAATGATGGAGTGGTGCAAAAAAAATGTGTTCACTCAGGAAAATTTACCAACCGACCTAAGAGTGAGTAGCGAAGTGTTTTTTTTGGAACTAATTGCGATTAGATGATTCAAAATTTGATGAACTACTTTGGAATGATTTCACCTTGCTGCTGAAATGAAGATTACATATACATAGGTAAGGAAAACAGATTAATCATTCAAAATCATTAATTCATTTGCGATCAAAAAATTAGTCTTATGCAAAAACGTAATATTCAAAATCATCACATTTCTTTAAATATGTATTGTATATATTTACTGAAAGTTTGTATAAATATATAAATAAATATTACATGATTGTACCTGTATTTATCCAGGTACAGATTGCTCTAGCGAATCTCTTTTGCATACTGCTGATTGGATTAGAAGTAAAGCTGAAGGTATTGCACCGGGTTTGTGTTCAGGATGCCTAGCTGCTCATCATACAAAATATTATATACAGTTTTTTTCGCTGCTGTACTGGTTCTAGTTTTCAAATTCTACTGCCAATGATGGAACAATTGTTTGAAATCTACTTTGAGGTTGTTCAATGCGGTTTGATGCTAATGATATAAGCTTTCCGGTTTCATCAAGTTTCTTTGACTCCTTTTTCGGGGGTCAATTTTTATACTGTTCAAATATACAAATCAGTTTATTAAAGAACATTTACCTTCGCATGGCAAATAATTTTAGTTCACAATTACAGATTCCAAAAATAAAAGCTGAACGGAAAATTAATTCAAAGGGGTTTAATGATCGATGGAGTTTCCCAAATTGTTTGAAAGCAGTGGATAGGAAACAAGTGTCGGCTAAAAAACCACCTCATACTGGCTCACACTATTACAACTAGAAACAGTTTTTTAGCATTATACTGAAGGCAGTTGTGAATTCAAATTATGAACTTATTATGGTAGATCCTTGTATAAATGGGAGAATTTCAGGTGGAAGTGTTTTAGGTTACACAGCATTTCGAATAGGTCGAAGAAACTTCCGCATGTTTTCATTGGAGATGACGCTTTCGCACTGACAGAAAATTTTATGAAACGATCTAATGAGTTACCTTTTCATAAACAAACAAACATTTGCACAATTTGCCAAGAAGAAACGAAGCACGATCATACATTTCAACGGAATCTGTGGATACTGAAGAGTGCGATTTTGACACCGCTGGAAGACCTCTTATGCAAGAAATTCGAATGCACTTGCAAAAACTTTCAACCATAATAATGCGGCTTACATATATTGATAATATAGGTTAAGTTTCGTGGCAGCATAGTTTCGCATGAACAAGCATGCATAAATATAATTACTACTTACACTGATTTTATTAATTACAGAAGATCCACTCCTTCTAGATCTTTTAGACCAACAAGGTTCCTCTTGACTCACGAGAAACTTCTTGGGTCGAAATACCACAACGTTGGGTCTAATAGGGCAGCTGCTCCAACACCACTTCTCGAGAAATTTTTAATTCATTTCAGTTCTTTCCTCAAGTTAGTTCGTAATGAATTAAACTTTATCAGAATTTTGATAATGCTCTTTATATTTCCAAAGCAAGTGTTCATATTGCTCTTGTTTGTATTGCGGTTGCTATAGTGCTTGCACATCATATCTCACAAAGCCGGTAAGAAGTTAAATAATTCAATACACTCTTGAACAAAATGCTTATCATTTACTTTTGACATTTTCGACTCCAGACACGTTGTTTATGCCATGACCAACGATGTACAACTGAGCCAATATTGCACAATACTGACCACAGACGATGCGATATATTCCATATTGCAAAATCAAAGTTGAAATCTTTTTCATTCACTCAATACATTGCACAAGTCTTCAATACGATCCAATATTATTGTACAGTTCTACATATTGTGCAGTAATATTGATCGTCTAGAGGCCGCTTAAGCATTAACGTACTCATATTGTAGGACTGTGATATAGCATTGAACTACTGTTCGAAATTTAAGCGCGAAATGATTTTTATTTAGAAAACGTAATAAAACCGTTAAAGTGCAATTTTTTCAAAGTCCGGAAGAAAAACCCAAGACGTTTTCCTTAGCCACGAATTATATCTTTAATAATATCTTTAAAAGAAAACAAACTTTTATTTATAACAACACTTTATTCAGGTAATGGTAACTAGTAACGAACTAAGTCTATGGCTTGGTTCCCTTTATATATATGATTCGAGAACAAAGGGTTTTTGTCGAAAAGTTCTGATCCACTAAAGTGTTGATCTACGAAAGCGCTTGAGTATTGATATTCGATATGCTATGATGCATTGATCGAATATCAATAGATAATTTATTTATGCAAGTCTACATCCCTCCTAGATCTGACGAATCCATCTACAGCAATTTTTGTGACACAATATCTTCACTAGCGACATCACTTAGCGAAAAAGATAAAATAATAGTTTTGGGTGATTTCAATCGTCCGAATCTTTGCTTTGTTCGGGATGAAAATGACTCTTACCTTCTCCCCGTAAACCTTGTAGACACCAACGATTTCAATCTTGCGAGTGCCTTTTATGGTAATGATTTGCAGGAGGTTTCCCAAACTCCTAACCAAAATGGTAATTGGTTAGATCTTGTTTTCACAAATGCTTATGACGAAGTAGTGGTTAGTCCAACTAGTGACGCAGAGCATATTTTTTGCAACAGTTTACACCATACAGCACTGTCAGTCGAACTTTCCACTCCAGATTCCACCTGCTTAAAAACTTACAATAACTTAATTGTATTTGACTTCCGTAATGCTGATTATGAAAGCATTAAACATGTTCTTGATACTACTGATTGGTCGACTACTCTTTCAACACAAGATGTCGAGACAGCCATTTCCTCTTTTTACAATAAAATATTTGACGCCGTTGAAAGATATGTTCCAAAGATAAAAAAAATAATAAATTGTCTGAGCCATGGCTTGATAGGGACCTTAGGCATATGCGAAATCGTAGGAACAAACTTTATAAGCTTATTAAAGAAAGTACCGATGTTATTCCTGCTATTCAGGAAGAATATAATGAAGTTGCTAAGCAATTTTTAGCAAAGTCTCATGAGGCTTATGACACTTACATTAGAACAACCGGCGAAAATGTAGTCCGCGACCCGAAAAAATTCTTTGATTTTGTTAATGTGAAGCGAAAAACTACTGGCTATCCATCGTCCATGTTTCTTAATAATATAACGTCTTCCTCTCCTAAAGAGATATGTGACCTATTCGCTGATAGTTTCCAAGAAATTTTCAATGCACCAGACCCATCAAACTCACACCTTTCTTCCGCTGATTCAGCTTCAACAGCTATTGTGAACCATTTAGAAATACGTAAAGCTATTTTGGATCTAGACTGCAACAAAGGTCCTGGGCCTGATCTTCTTCCTCCGATCTTCTTGCGCAAGTTTGTAGAGCAGCTTATAGATCCCTTGCATATTTTCTTTAATAGATCACTTTCGTCGAGAATTTTCCCATTCTGTTGGAAGCTTTCGTATGTCACACCCATATTCAAAAATGGTGATCGACGCTGTATCCGTAATTATAGGGGCACTGCCATTTTGTCTTCGATTCCGAAACTTTTCGAAAAGGTAGTATACGATAAACTTTCTCCGCTTGCTAATTCCCGTTTGAACGAGCAACAACATGGCTTTAGAAAAGGTCGCTCAACTACCACGAATTTGACAATTCTAATCTCTGACGCTCTATGCAAAATGGAAAAAGGATACCAAATTGACGCAGTCTACACTGACTTCAGTAAGGCGTTTGACAGAGTCGACCATTCTACCTTGATTCTAAAGCTTCAGAAATTCGGTATTGCCGGGTCTTTACTCAGCTGGCTGACCTCCTACCTTCGCGATCGAACAAAATGTGTAAAATTTCAAGGATATTTATCGAATCTTTCTCTGGTGCACCCCAAGGTAGCCATCTTGGTCCACTTCTCTTTAATATATTTATTTCCGACTTATCTGACGTCCTAGCAGGCATACCTCATTTACTCTATGCAGACGATCTCAAACTTTATCAGACTATTGAATCGAAATCGGATGCCCCCTTTCTTCAATCCAAGTTTAATTCACTTGATTTGGGGCATTATAAACAAGCACTCTCTCAATATCAACAAATGCCAAGTTATTAGTTTTACCAGGAAATGCACGATCACACACAATACGTACTTCCTCGGCAATAATATGCTAACCCGAGTTGATAACATTGCTGACCTCGGTGTTATCTTAGATGAAAAACTCCGCTTCATCTTACACTTTGATAAAATGCTTTCTCGTTCGAACAAACAGCTAGGTTTCATCAAAAGACGTGCCAAAGAATTCCGTAGTCTGTGGGTCACAAGATCCTTATACACTTCACTTGTACGTCCTATTCTCGAATACGCTTGCATTAGCTGGAATCCCGCTTTTGAAACCTACAGTGACAGACTCGAGTCAATACAAAAACAATTTTTACTTTTCGCCTTGAGAGAACTGTACAACCCTTATGATTTTAATAGCCTACCCCCTTATGAGTTTCGACTGGGTCATTTAAACCTATCGACACTAGCCTCCAAAAAAATAATGGTATCGGCCTGCTTCACATTCGACGTTATTAGAGGCGCTATTAATGTAGAATTCCCGAATAGTAAAATTTCGATAAATATCCCTGTGAGGAACACCAGGTCCAATCGTTTCCTAAAAGAATATTCACATTGGCATATGCAGCAAATGAGTCAATAAATAGATGGTGCAGAATATTCAACAGCATAAGTAATTTATATTCCCCTACGATTTCCAAATCATCCTTCAAATCCTCTCTTTTGCATGCCATCCATACCCCTAAACCTTAAGCCATAGCTTATATGTCAATGTTTTTATTTATTGATTGTTATTTATTAATCTATTTGTTACTTTTTTCATTTGTTTGTTATTTATTTAACTTGTTTGTTTTTACTTTTTACTTGACTTTACTTTTCCATTTTATTTTTAATTTGTTATTTTATATCTGATTTTGTACCTTGTTTGGTGAATAAATAAAATAATCAGTTTCTAGATAAAATTTGATATAAATGATGAGTTGTTTACAGCCGGCGCCAAACGATGCTACCAGTACTTGTTGGTTGGACGCATCGTGTGGCCGATGCGCCAGCTACCAGTGCCCAATGTCCAGCGTCCAACTTTGGCGCTGAAGCATACTCGGTCTGTTGCCGATCTATTAATATTTGACTCAAACGTTTGAATCAAACGTTCGCCGCATCGTTTGGCGCCAGCTTAAGAAGATAAAAGTGAATTTAAATATTACTCATCACACCAATAAGCTATTATAATTCACAAAGCGTGAGTCATATTATTATGGTTTGAAACATAAATGGTTGTAAGTATGATTGGTATCGTACTTACAGATAGTACGTGTACTTATGCTAGCTAGTTTGGAGATGGATGTAACTCATGTGCACACAATGCTAGTAAGTGTTTTTATTTTGTTTAGTTTCTATAACACTTTTGTAAAGAAAAATAATTGTGTGTATAAATCAGAACAAAAGTAACTATCAGTCTTCACCAAAACTTCAAAGTCGAATATAAGTATGTATATACAAATGCATTACAACTTAAATCCAAGAACACAAAAACAACCTTTAATTGACTTTGTAAAAATAATATACAAACAAAAACGACTAATGATATTTTCTCCCCTCTCATTTATAAGTTGTCAAAGTGTCAGTGCACTTACAGTTAATTTTCCGTTGACAGCATAAATCCCACCATAATTACAAACGGATGGAATGAAGACCAGACGACTATCCTTATACTGTATACTTTTCCTCTTATTTTCTTTACGTATTGATTCAGACGTGATTAGGTATGTGATATTGCTGTTTTGTGAAAATTTCTCACATTAATAGGAATAAGAGATGATTTTCTTTTGCAGGAATTATCGATCAAACAGATTAATCGAAGTTTTTAATAATTCAGGACCGCAAATTAAAATGTAATCTTTGAAGTGAAATTAGAAATTGAAATTTGATGAGGTCCTACTAAAAAAAATTGACACTGAATTTAAGAAGAATTTAAAAAGAATTTACACGTTAACCACTAAAAATCAATTGAAACAAACTTTTAAAAATTTAATTGAATTAGTTTCAATATTTTTCTAGACTCCATATATATTTTATTTTGCAAATGCATATTCATGTACTTTTTAGATTATATACCATCTCTTTCATCAAGTTCTCAGAGCAACGCCAACAAACTTGACTTCACCTTTATTACCAAATTAAATAATAAATGACATTTGAACTACATTTCGAATTCAGATCAGAAATCACATTGCAATAGGTTTCCCGTCATCCTTTCGGTTTATTCTCGCTCTTTCTATTCTACCCTCGAGCATAAGTACATATAGCTTTCGTTTCACACCATTATTGTCCTTCGATCATTTTCAGCAGTAGATTCGTCGAGAATGCCAATGGGGGTTGGAGATGTTGTAAGTTTCATCGGTAAAAATAAATGGTCATGCCATTTATTCTCAAATAACGTTTGGAATGTTCTTTCACTTAATTTCTTTTCGAATGCTCGTTTTATCGGACGTTTTTCTTTTTTCACTACGAGCTGTGGATGGATATACGAGAAACGATGTTTTGGTAATAAGTGTCTCGATGTTCATATCTTCGCCAGTATCGTCGACACGACGTCCTGCTTTGTCGCAAAACCGGAAACCAAGTACGATTTTGAATTTTATTGGAGTAATATGGTTTTTGATACACATGTATTTATGAATGTTTTATGTAACTGAAAAGCTAACTAGTATCCAATATTTAACGGGACATTAATATGATGCGATCGACCGAATATTCTCTCTGCTGGATGTCGTGAAATTACTTCTACTGAACAGGCGGGGCTGATTCGATGAAGCAATAAATTATCAAATTTAATGCCCCTAATAAGGAACTACATATGCTTAGAAGTAAAACAGATGCTAAAGTGGATTATAATAGAAAATAGCAGTGCTGTTGGTGAACTGTGGCTATCGTGATTGCAATTATAGCAATAAAATTTATAATCACATAAAGTTCATTAAAACAAGCTAAGCTGCGAATTCGAATTACCTCACGAAAATGAAAAATTAATAAGTATAGTGAAAATATTCAAACACTCCCCAGAAAGGTATAATTCAAAATTTATCAACTTCTTCATTTTTTTTTCCTGAATCCATCCCCAGATATATGATTGCATTCTATTCCATTTACTTACACTTAACATACGAGTACTTGATACCGACAACCTCTCCCAGGACATCAGCCAACTTCAATGTCGACACAACCCTGGAATGATGTTACTTGTTTTCACAACATCGTCATCACCCTTGGCGTTTAAGGAAAGTTTAAAAATGAAGTTGCACAGGTGTCGCTGTTCCTTTCTGTTTTCGGAAAACTGCCACATATACGAAGCTTCATGCATATAAGATGATTTCCTGTAAGCAATTTTTACGTTCCTTTAACTCGTATTTTTACTTTTCTTTATTTTCTCCGTGCGATAGCTGTTTGAAATTTGCTTATCCTTGGACTTTGTCGACTGACTATCGTATTTGCCGTTCTCACCTTTCCCCCACGGCTTCTTTGGAGTTTCATCTGCAGCACCGATCTGGCAGGTGTTATGCGGAAAACTTTGGAGCAATGTCGATACTGTCTTCCTACCGCTATCGCTTCTACTATGAGACGAAATGCTGTTTTTCCGCCGCATTCAAAAGTTGTATATGGCTGCCATATGCAAAGTGGATTTATCTTCAACGGGGGATGAATAAAAGGTCCTTGAGATTTATAAAAGTTTCGAGATAACATATTTTTCTTATTAAGCATTTTTCGGGCACTGCTACGTATATGCAATATGAGATGGTGGCGTACATGAAGAAGTTGAATCGATGCAGACAGGATGAATGCCGGATCATAGTCGTAAAGGAAGACGAAAGGACAAAAATATGTTTTGAGATCGAAAGTAGTTTAAGTTCGCGATAAGTGTTGAGTATTGTGTTTGGAGGCGTCAAATGACAATAAAAGTTCAACTGTGCTGATTTCAAAATGTGGTATCACGATTATTTTCAAAGATATGTTTCTCAAACTTTACTCGGAGTTTTGAAATTATCTGGGTTTATTCGGTGTTCAATAGTGTAAGTTATTTTTTCTTGATGCTTATGACATGCTTTAGTTTCTTCGTCATTTTGAATCCTATAAGTCTGTTGGGCGATTAAAGAGCATCACAGTAGTATATGCTTTCGATTTCTAACCATATTTATTACGACATAGACCCAAAAGTAAAGAGACTGCACTCATTGTCCTCATATGGGAGATGGTGGGGTGATGGCTGAGGTCACTTCTCTTCTCCTATATATGTATCTGTCAGTCAATAGCTTGCTGTCTGCCACCCACGGCTGTTGTTATTCTCTTTACGTGATTTTTCTTGCAAAGTAGTTTTTTACCACGGGCAAAATCATGATGTCTAGTTTAAAAGAACAAAGAATTTGTTTGAAATTTTGTTATTTAATACTGAAAACGGCCAGAGCGGAAACTCTTAGTCGTGCACGAGTGTTTGATTGGTTTTCTTGTTTCAAAGGTGGAGTTTTGAGCATCGATGAACAACCTTACAATGGTCGCCATTCAACAAGCAGAAATGACGAAAGTGTTTCAAAAGTCCGGAAAAAACTAATGAAGATCATTGAGGAATTATCTCAATACACCATTGACGAACTATCTGAATCTACTGGTATTAGTTGGAGCTCAATTCAGCGCATTTTGAGTAAAGACTTGAGCATGAGGTATGTTTTCGCGAAATTCGTTCCACGGCAGCTCACAGAAAATCAAAGAAACAACCGACTGATTGTGTGCCAGGAGCTGAAAAATTAGCTTAAAAGTGATGCTAACAGGTGACGAGATTTAGTGATTTGGTTATGAACCCGAGACAAAGTAGGCATCCAGACAAACGAGGACTTCAAATTCACCCCGTCCCAAAAGCCAGGCAGGTCAGATCGAATGTGAAATCCATGTTGATCTGTTTTTTGACATCAACGGAATCGCGCACAAGGATTTTGTTCCAAAAGGTCAGACGGTAAACCAAGAGTATTACTTGGGGGTTTTAAGACAACTGCGAGAGAGAGAGAGATAGAGTGAGAGAGAGTGCGGAGAGAAAGGCCAGAATTGTCGGAGTCGAGTGAGTGGTTTCTTCACCATGACAACGCACCTGCACACACAGCTCTTCGATTTCGTCAAGTTCTCTCAACACAAGGCATGACACTCATTTCCCATCCTCATTATTCTATTGACCTGTGTTTCCTTCTTGTTTCCCTGAATGAAAAGAGCAGTGGCGGCTCGTCAGGGTGGGCCCGGCCTGCCTGGCCCACCCTGACGAGCCACCACTGAGTTAAAGTAAAGTAGATATTTCTTTTTGGTATCCGCGTATACCTTATAATAGTGTTTTTGTGTCGGGCCGCCACTGGAAAAGAGACTAGAACGGGCGGCGATTTCTGACTGTCACAGTTGAAGAGTTCAAGGGGTGTTTCAGTTAGTGGAGAAAAAGATTAGACAAGTGAATTTCTTCTCATGGACAGTACTTGGAAGGAGATTAATCATTATTTGTAAAAGTCTGCAAGAAATAAATCGTTATAAAATTGTTACTGTTAAGTTTTAACGTTGTAAATCATATATATGATTGAGATTTTAAGAAAATTATTTTACTCTTTTGAAGTCTTTCATTCTTTCCATTCCTGTTCACATGATTTTTCTTCCTGCGCTTCAAAGAATTTTATTGGCATTAAAATTTGCCAGAATATATGCAAATTTAAAAAAAAATACAATGCTAAGATCTTACTATGGGGCTAATCGTTGTCTATTCTAAAATATTGTTCCAAACTATATCACTCAACGCAAATTGAATTTCCAATAAAAGATTTTTCGGCCACATAATATGCACCTTCAAGCAGTAATAAGGACATCAATTTGGAAATTCCGGAACTTATTACATTTTAAGTTAATACGTTCGAAAACATTTTATCATTGACATTGTGAGTGTGATCTAGCGCAAACAGTTTTTCGAACAAATAAAATTTTTCTAAAATAATTTCTGGTCGTTAAGAAAATCGAGAATCCTGAAAATCATTCGTCCGAAAAACTGATTGTCAGACTACAATGTACGTGTCAAGATCAAAAATTAAAACGCAAATCATGATTAAATTTAGTGAAATCTACGAAAATTTATTTTTTCGTGGCAGATGAATACTTATTTGGTTCAAATGATGATTATCGTGCTGTGAAATTGAGCAACAAATTGCCTAATTTCAAAAATTGCTAAGGTTTAGCTGGTGGTTACAATTAAAACCATTCTACACTATTCTATTAGACAGTCATTCGATTAATAAAAGACTCACAGAGTAAGTTGATATTGTTACAAAGTCAATTCGGCAAACTGTTGGTTTTGTTGCTAGTTAAGGTTTACCAGCGCCATGGATTCTCTCCACTTTTATGATATAAGCATCTAATATAAAATTTTCTTATAACAAACAGCTAACAATAACTTATGTTTACTATTATTTGTATTCATTTGTATCAATCATATGATTGATATTTGCTTAAATCTAAACGGCACTATTTGTCATTTGCGTCGGCGTGTTCTTCAAAAGCTTAAACATTAAAAATATAAAATGATAAAAATGAATGAAAAAGAGCCCAAAGAAAACAGTGAAGTCAACTGCGAACATTGTAAAAGTATCGGAAAGAACTGTAAAACGGGCAATTGAAAAATTTAAAATCTAGTGTTCCATTAAAGTCAAACATAGAAGTGGACATCGTAGGGGGTCCGTTGACAAGGAATTGGAGTGTTGTGTGTTGTAACTCGGGACAACGCGAAACAGTGTAAAACACCGCAACCAACAGTGCCAAAAATCAAAAGAAGGCAAGGCGTTAAGACAAACAAGGAACGGAAAATTATAAAAAAACAACAGCAAAACATTGAAAGGGCCAACAAATTTTCCAAAAATAAAACAACAACTGCAAAACGATTTCGGCCTTGTTTTGGACGATGACGCGCATCTCAAATTAAACTTCAATACGCAGAGCAACGAAAAGAATGAAACAACAACCACAAATACCAAACAACTAAGAGCAAAGAAGGAGACCAAATCAAAAGTCTGATGAAAGAGCTTCGGGAAAAAATCAGAAACTGAAAATCGCAAAAAGCGAAAAAAAGCTTATTTAATAAATAAATGAAGAACCTTGCATGCAAATAATAAAATATAAAACATTTAAATATATCTTTGATATTAAAAAAGAGAATTTGGTTTTTGTTTGGACAGAATTTAATTGATCAAGCCGTATTGGCAGCACTTAGCATTTTAATTTTTTTTCTACTGAAAGATGCTGCCGTCGAAAGATCATATGATAATGATCCTATAATTAAAACAAGCAACGAGTGTTTTACTTGTAAGTTTTACTTAACGATTGGTATTACTATAATTTTTTTTTATTCTGGGCCTTTCCATGCAACAAAGTTGTAGACCATGAATTCAAAATCTACTTTTCTTCGGAAACTTTTCTTTTCGGCCCCTAAATACTGGAATTTTTATATTTTATTCGCCATTTTTTCCAATTTGGTGCATACTTCGTTTTGAAATGCATGTCCGTACATTCTTTCATCATTTTTGTTTTAGCAAAATTTAAGTTCGTAGCACTGGCTTTTCTTGCGAAATTTTTTTCTTCCATATATGGACAAAAAAAAACCCGTAATTACAAACGATGAAATTTAGATTATTTAACACCACTGCATATAAAAAGCATAAGTGCATGATGTACACCAAAGCCACTTTTAAGGGCATTGTCTAGGAAAGAAAATATTAGAATCGTAAGGACTTAAAATCGTAGTACACTCTGCCATGGTAGAAAATAGTTTCTCGAGTCTGAGCCGGAATACCGGACTGGAAAAAACTCAAACACATGCAATAACTGTCAAGCCTGTGTGTTAAATACACAAAAAAATTCGCATATCACTAATAAAGGAGTCAATGCAAGTTCCCGTCGAAGAGCAAAGTGTGTTGAACATTGCAAGGCGTGCAATAACAGCCCCCATAGCTAATAATAAGCAACCAGCTAATAGAATGGCAGCAAATTGTCAAGTATTTTGGACTGGTGTTCAACAAAAAACTGTTATAGACCGAATATAAAAAACAAAAGACTACTCTATTCTCAAACCAGGCAAATTCAGCAGCGGTTGAGGATACACACTTATATTCAGAAACTTGACAATGAGATCCTACACAGATAATTTAGTGCACGTAATTTTCAAGCTATAAATGAAGAAATTTTAGCGGCTGACATGTTTTAATAATTTTTGGAAGATTTTAGGATAATTTGGTCATTTTAATTGTACAGTTTTGGGTGTTACATTTTAAAATCAATGATCAAAACACTTTCAATTCAATTCGTCGTAGGTAAGTCCACTACATTAAAAACGTGCTAAATTTAAAAAATTACAATTACTCCCAACGCTTTCGAAATTCTTTTCGAACAACTTAATTTTTTCTACTTCACATGCAAGTTAATTCTTCAATTCAAATTTATATCCGATCCGAATAAATTATTCTCGGCACCACTTCCGAAACCAAATTGTCATGTTCTTAACATCAATCTCAATTACAACGTTTGTCGTACTTGAGAGAATTCATAATGACATACCGCGTCGTTTTCGTGACGAAGAACAAAGTAGCAAAAAGATTCGAAAAGATGAGGAGAATCTTTCGTTGTCCTTTGGACGAACGAACTTGTTCGGAACGTTCGTTATTCGAAACAACCATCGACGGCGAACAAGATGATTCCTACGTACGTACGAGGCTATATGCATGCAGAATTGAAAAGTATGTTGGCGAAAGAACAAAATTCCTGATCAAAATTCATGAAATCAGATCACAGGTCTAATCCTATATACGGTGGCTGCAAAGTACAGTGTTTGATATAAAATGGAAATTACTTAAAGAGACTGGGCGGACCTCATCAGACGACACAGTGTTGCTCACTCTCTGCCCCACATCATGTGGCGTTGGTCGTATCTCTAGCACATGTGAATGCGAAAAAGATTCCCTAACCGTATTATCTTTCCATTCAAAGAATGACATGGAGTGAATATTAAAAGTTTTTTTTTGGTAAGGACGAATGTGTGTATTTATTTGCATGCGTCACAAGTGTGTGAAATAATATTGTGTTGATATTTCGACTTGGAGGCTAGTTGATTTTTTGTCTCCATTGATTTATGCTTGCGCACGGCCTAAAATTATTTTATTGTAAGTATAGTAAAGTGGTCTAGCTTTGATTTTGAGGTCAGTGAATATAGGTTTCAGACCGAACGTATTTGGTAGTCTCAAGGGTGGAAGACATGACTACATACAAAATCTTTGATCTTACTCTGAAATTAGGGATTATTATTTCGTTAGTGAACAAATTGCGAAGAAGATTGAAGACAAATTTAATTATATTATCAACAGTATAAATAACACAAAATCAACAGACATTCAAATTGAAACCATATTGCTTCCCAACTCCGTTGTCTGTATCAGATTATTCATCGACCTCATTGATGTTAATGCAATGGATTTGTCAAGTTCACGCAGTAGATATTAATATGTAAATTATTTAATGGAACCAGCCTAACAAAAGATTTTTACATTTTAAATTGTTTAAGGGTAATTTCGTGCTTAATGAACTCAAAAACTATATAATACTAAAATAACCGCTTTTTTATGGTCGTCCAAAAAGTATGTCTAGCTTGAAAAATGCTCCCTGGTTCTTGTAAAGTTATCAATATAAATCTAAACTAACACCAGCTTCCAAGAACAACCATTTATTCGCATGAATTTTCAATGCATAAATCTCCACCATTTCCTGAAAAATTATTACCTTCTTGAATGGGAGACCGTTGCCATAAATTATTTTCAAATTAACACCGAATTTATTCATGTTCGACACTACTTCTACATTTCCAAAATCCCAGGAGCAATCTATATGCATGAACTGATGCTATCGGAACTCTCCTAGTTGCTTCGCCAAAACTCAATTGATATGAATACGGTACGAATATAATGTTAGTGACACAGCAGCGTACCGCAAGGACTTCAACCCATGCGAAGAGATCGAAAATGTTTCAAATTAGAAAATGTAACGAAATACCATGAGAATCACGCCAAGGATATTTGCAGTTGTAATATTTGCAAAAGTCATTCCTTCGTCGAAGTACAAAGAGCAAACACCTGAACTACCCTCCCTCATTCATTGAAAACTCAGTGCGTAAGATTAAGCTTACCTCATTGTTCGATATGACGTTCAAATGTTCCCAGTTGGAATGAGCATCGCAAAACGGTATTCAAAGCAAAATACAAAATAAACACTACCTCAAAGTTATACAAGTAGAAAGCTTACATTCACAAATTCACTTGGTCTAAACTACATGGGCCATCTTCCAGTGGCTTTCGTTTAATTTTCTTTCTCGCCAAATCAACGGCTCGAGCTAATGGAATTTATGTTTGGATTGTACGTATCCGTGTCGTCTTGTATCCTTTGAACGACGTCACGAGTGTCATTACACCGTTTTGTTACGCACTGATAAGAAATTGGTGTTGTTATCATGAAATTGAAATCTGCTTGTTAATAGTCTCAATGGAGACGTTGTTTTCTTTGTTACCGTTTCAGAGAAATCATTCTGGCTCTCCTGTTGGGACTCTTTGGTTGCATTGAGGAATACAAAAGAAAATTACTGGAAAATTCTTTAGTCTCTGGTACGATAGTAACAGGTTTCTGTAAATTAAACAGAAAATTGAACTAGGTTCAGTAGAGGAGTTAATTTTAAGAATTAAGATGTCTCGGAATTTGAGTCAAAATGGAAAGAACTTGAGCTTAGAGCTACAGTAGAGCCTTGATCATTATTAGTAAGTAATGTATCAATACTTTTGTGAAAGAAAGACCTTTGCTTTTTTTAAATTTTTTTCAATATTTGACTCGAAAATTAAATTTAATAATAATCTGGTACATGATATCTTGCAGTGTGTCAGAAAGTAAGTTGGTAGCTAACGGCCTATAAAATAATGCTATACAATGGCAAATATTTGATCTATGTTTTTTTCCAGCCACATAAAAGACTAGAATTCCTCACACAACAAGTCTTCCAAAAGTTTATTGAGTTAAGAATATTAAAATGTCAACGACATTGCACACCTTCTAGAATCACTTTTCTCAACACATTTTCATCGCAGCTACTTAATATCATCTTTTCATCAGAAAATCATAATTAGATCAAAGAAAACATCCAAAACAAACACCAAATCATAGAAAGATGAAAAGATAAAGCAAACTAGTGTTTAAAGCAAAGCAGCAACGAGCCAGTCGTCGGACGATACAGACGACAGTAGACGAGCAAGCAAACAGACAAACAACTAAGAAAATATGTCTTTCATGTATCTTGAAAAATCCCAAAGTCAATTACATGTCATCCCTAACCCAATCTTGTTCATCCTTCGGAATCCCCTTTAGGAGCTCCACAGATACCGAGTACAGCTACGCTAGATAGAAGCATGGGGAGCGAGTAGTGATAATGTCACTTCAATGCTGCTCCTGTCGATGTCATTACCCACTTCATTCCCTTAATAAGTTACATCCACCGTCGTTCGCTGTGTTTGTTTCGCTCCTCTAAGATGGATCTAACTAAATCTTATCATCCCCTTCAATTTACACCTAGTTATACGCAGCCGATAACAACATTATTTCGCTACTGTGTGCAAAATGGAATACGCTGGAACGATCAGAGTACCGAGTTCGTCCCTTTCGGGGCTGACATTCAGTCATGAAAGTATAGCATCAGAGGATTTTTCACAAGTATGGTCGAAATATTTCGAAAACAAATAAACTATCGGAAATCAATAATCACAAATTTCATTTTGTTTATTGCAGTATTTCAGATATATACTTCTAGCTTAATCGATTTTTTCAATTTCGATTTCTTGAAAATAAACGACTCGTATCAGTGAAACTCTTCCACAAGATCCGTAATTTTAAGATCAAAATTGTATTCTATCACTTACTTTCATGAAAAATGTTCACCTTATTTTCTTAGTAACGATATGTTGGCGTTACTTTTATAACAAACCTTCACAATTGTATCACAAAGTAAAGGGCTTCAGTTTGCGTCCTACTCGTAATGACAACAATTCAACAGCGACGTTCTATCTGTTCTATGTTTTCAGCTTACTGTGAATTTATTATTCTGTTGTTCTCGCAAAAGATAGCAACAAATAAGATTTTGAATTTTCTTCACCAGGTACGTATGAGTGTAGAGAGTTGTTGTCTCTTCCTTTGCTTTATAAGCGTTTGCTTGATGCAATAAAAGTTTTTGAATAAACATAGAGATAAAATTGTTTTTATTTTCTCTTTCGTTTATTTCCTGACAATGATGTGAAACGATGTAATATTGTGAATTTTCTCAAAAATTATAAAAATGTTAGTCGACTGAGCTTACTGAATTTCTTAATAAGAACACTTTGCAACAGGCAAAATGTGGTAGAATGTTTCGTTGATAATAGCATGTCAAACATTTCCTTTATTTCGCTTTATGATAAAACTTCATAATAAAATAAATGTTTAATTCTTGCTTAAAAACGCACTAGTGTGTTTCAACAGTTTCTTGAAAGTAATCGAAAATAAGTCTTTCACATTTGAGTCAAAAGTCAAATTTAAAAAAAAAAAGTGAAGTTCCTTCAATTATGCTTCGATAAGCCCAATATTAACCTGAACTTTTCGATAGCAAATAAGTGTTATACTTATTAATAATAAATTTTAGCGGTTTATGACCTCTCTCACATGCTCCCAGTTTTAATATATTTTCGTTATGTCGGGGAATGCTAGCGATTTCAACTTATTATATGTCTCTAGAAAACTTCAAAGGTCTGCTATTATCTACAGCTTTCTTTGGTAAATAATTTTAGTTAATATTGTTAAAATTAGCCAATTAAAATCCCGTGAAAGCCACTTACTTGTAACATGACTAAAAATCTTGGCAACTACAAATTTCAAAGCAAAAGATATTGATCTAAATATTTTGCGGAGCTACCCCCGAAAAATCATTAGATTCGAAGGCTGAAAATTTCAAGGGGAAACATAATGCTGATGAAAAATTGTTGCTTCCAAATTTCGATAAAATGACTACATTTTTTGATTACGAAAAATTTTAATTGATTTCATATTAAAATAGTAGTAGTATAATATTATCGTAACCAGTAGACCTAGCAGTTTTATCGTATCCAGGAAATGCAAAATCTTGAAATAGCAAAAGTAAAGAAATAGCAATTAAAATTTTAAGATATATTCTGTAATTTTAATATTTTCATTGAATTTTCGAATGTGCCAAGAAAGTAATGCTAAGAGCAAATTCAATAAGGGTATCTACTTTAAACTTGGACATGTGTAATGCGGAAAGCAATAAGGAAAGACTTTAAATGCAGCATATATGTGTTATTTCTTACAAATAGATGCAAAAAAAAGCAAAGTAGCTTATTAATTTAATGACCCCCACAAAGCCATTCAAACAATACGTATATATTTTTGAAGAGCAATTGTGCATTCAATTTTTAAAGGTTATTTATAAATTATTGCCAGATGATCGTCAAAAAATCTTTTTCCTAAGCTGTCACGAACCTAAGGGCTTGAAATTTTTTTTTCAATTTCAATGGTTTTCATTGAAATTTCAATGGCTCTCTTTGAACCATTCATATGCCGAGCAAAATTTTCTTAACAATGTTTATGGCCTCATCGCTCGCATACGATCAAATTTGGATCGATTGGAACATGGATCAATTTTCATTTTGCATGCTTTTACCAATGATATCACTAAAAAGGCCCGCGATCGCCAAAACGTTAAAGTAACATTCTTAACTTGAGCTTTTTATACATACCTAATTGCTGCAAATTTCAGATTGATTGGATAACGAAAATCTTTTTGGGCACATTCATATGCATAAACAAGTCAATTTAAATTAGAACGCTGTAGCCACTGCTTTATCCGACTGACTAAAAGTGCCTCCCAAAACTGGTCAACAGATGGCTAAAATGTTTGCAGAGCTCTCATATAAGCGTATTGATTATTTTGTGTCCTAGACTACATATGTATCTCCCCTCGGTTTTGAATACCCTACGCTTTTCTTCTACCCTTAAACTAACACAGAGAAAGTGTAAAATAATATCCCATGTTAAGCCACTAGCCCTCAGGATAAGTAGTAATTACCTTCCAAAAAAAAAGAAAGAAAATGGCGCGGAATTCTACCTGACATATGATGTGCTCTATTATTAAAACTAAGTTTTTAAAGGAAGAAAACCATATCTATTCCTTAAAAACTACATTTCTTCCTGTTTCATTCCTTCAAAAATGTCTCAAATTTCAAATAAACGGAAGTAATATGTAAGGAAAGCGGAAGATTAAATTAAGGCAGTTAATGAAAACTTGTTATATTTACAAGCATAGTAAATATAATATTCCTCCGGCTTTGATAAAAGCGGTTGTCAGTTTGTCGTTAGTAAAACTAGCGCATGTTCAACTTTGGTCTTTTGTGATCTTATTTAAAAAGTCTATTTAATGATGCTGATCGGCTAATTCACTATTGTATAGGATTAGTAACGAATAAAACCTTGTAAAAATTTGTAAATACAATTGACTTTGAAAATAGTTCTGTTGAAATTCCCTGCAGTAATGGTGGAGATACTGATGCATCAATATATTTCATGGAGGTATCTTTGAGCGTAAAACTTTAGTATTTGTAGTGTTTATTTCTGTACGGATAAAGAAAATTAATTCTTTTAGTATTGTTATGTATGATAATCATGTAAAAACTTAATTAATTGGGAAAAGATTTATTTATTTGGAAACACACAAATATTTTGAACAAAATGAAGTCACTTTTAGCGGTTGGAATAAATCCAGAGTTTCAGTGCTTTCACATGTACGTTGATTCATAATCACAAAAACACACTGAAACCATAGCTTTCGATCAGAATATTATATTTCTAACCAAATTCTTCTGTTTTTTAATAGCAATGACTTTATAGATCAAACTTTACCCTGTAAAACATATTTCGAAATGCCATTAAAGGGACTCTAAAAAAGTTTTTCATTTTTCTTGATTTTTTTCATCTATTTGAAAACGCTATTGATTCTCTTTGAATTCATTTCTTTATTTGATTTTGTTTACCGTGAAAATAGCCTTTTGCCTGATTATATCAAACTACATTTATTCGTTATTGTGATTTTCATAGCAAAAAAAAAACACAATTTTAAAGCTGATTAAGATAAGCTCATAAGAACTAATGAAAGACGTTAGTTTTCATCTATGATCAAGGCTTAGTTAATTTATTTGATGCATTTCATGTAGCTGAACTATTTCGGGTTGCATGTTTCTTAAAAAAAGAAGGCTAAATTGGATTGTTTGTATAAATCTTGTTTTATAATATGTATGTATTATAATAAAATTCAAACATCGCAACAACAGGTAAACTGTCAGAAGCTCATAAATTCTACGAAGACAATCAAGCAAATTTTTAACTTTGCATGTGAGATGCAAAAAAAATCCTCTATTTGAAAGTTGTACGCTGAGAAAAATCTGTGAAAGGTATGTGATGACTTAGCTGTTTTCCGAAACAATTAAACCATCAAGTTTTATTTCCAGAAAATCGAAAACTAGAATTTACATCCCCTAATCAATGATTAGTCATTCAATTCACAAAATATTCATACCTACGTACATAATTGTTTTTGCCTTAATGTTTGTCTTTTTTTATGAGATTGAATAAAGAATAATGCTAATTAATAGTTGGATTTAAGTGATCTTTCATTAGTTGGACTTAAACCCTGACGGAATTTGTTGCCACCTCTTTAAGCTCAAAAATCAGGTGTATCTCATACTATGACAACCAAAAATTGAAACATTACAGACTCTAATTACTATTGTGGAGACAAATGACGCTTCCAAACACGTTTTTTTAAAAACAGCATCAATATTATCCCTCCAGTTTTTCATTGACATCAAATAATTTCTTTGGTAATTCTTAATGAAAATATTGTAGCAGCTTAATTGCGGTATGAAATGATAAAGCCTACTCTTTTTCCACCTACGAGGGGCCATTATCTTGTCAATGTTTTGAAATTTTCCTACTTTTTCCACTACATTAACCAAGAAGCATTTCATTCTACGACGTAATTGAGTAGCATAAAAATTCAAACTAGGCTAGCAAAACTAACAAAATTCCAACTGTTCCAAAAATTTAGGCTATTGTTTTCCCAACTTTCGACGAGAAAACTTACTAAATTTCAAAAAGCCAATCTTCAGAGTGGAATGCGTCACTAACTTATAAGCTTTTTCATCGATGCCGCTCGAGAAACGCATGTTGTTTTTATGTTTCGTTGCCACAAGCTGTTACATGTCCAACATGAAATTCAATTAATGTTCTCTTATCATCCAACGAGACTACAATTGTCCATTAGATCAACACATGTATGTAAGATCAAAGTTTGGTTTTGTTTCTTTGCATTTTCGAGAATAGCCGCATATTTCCTCTTCTGGTTCGTTTATTATAAAAGCCTAAACTCACTTAGGCTAGATAGTAATTGCAGTTTGCCATTTCAATGAATCACGATGGCAGCCAAATTCGCATTGTGTTTGTTAGTTGTTAGTGGCGCTTTTGCGAAACAATTGAATTTCGATGACGATTTCTTTCCGAACCTGAACGATGACAAAAAGTCAGAGGAGAATGCTGATGGACCGTCATGGTTTCAACCAATAGCAGATTCACCGAAGAAACAACCTGAACCTGAGCCACCAAAACAGCCGGAGCTGGTTATCGAGGATGAGATCTTCCAGAAACCAGCTGCAGTACCAGAGAGACCAGAAAAAGTAGATGGACCAGAGAGGCCATATAATCCTTACCTGCCGCCAGAGAGACCAGAAAGACCAGAGAGGCCAGACAGACCAGAGAGGCCAGAAAGACCAGAGAGGCCAGAAAGGCCAGAGCTACCATCCTGGTATCCGCAAAATAATAACAACCATTATTCACAAGAACGTCCTGATTCCGCATGGTATCAACCACCAAGAAGACCTCTGCAATACACCAACGATAATCGAGGACAACTCAGACGAGCTGAATCATGCCAGCCCCAAAAGTGTCAGTCTCCAAACTGCCGCTGCTCAGATGTTTATCTGTCTCGAGAAATTGACGAAAGAGATATTCCACAGGTAAGGCACTTTAAACTAAAAGCTTGGAAAAAAGTCATTTTATTTTCACTTTTACAAACTCACCACCCGGAGATAACTTAAAACTTATGAAACCTGCTTCATATTTCAGCTTGTTACTGTGACGTTTGACGACGCTGTGACTGCTCTCAACTACAACTACATCAAAGAATCCATGTCTACTCTCAGAAATCCTGATGGATGCCCAATCCAAGCTACATTCTTTGTTTCCCATGAATACACCGATTATGCTAAAGTTCATCTACTTTGGTCTCAAGGACATGAAATTGCTTTGCATTCGATTACGCACAGTCCCTACACTAAGTATTGGAGAAACGCTGATGTAGAAACGCTGGTGAGAGAGTTCGGCGGACAGCGTCAAATGATGGCTCACTTTGCCAATATGGATATTAACGACATTGTTGGCATGCGAGTGCCTCTTTTCGAGCTGTCAGGCAACAACAGTTTCTTGGCAATGAAACAGATCGGTCTGACCTACGATAGCTCCTGGCCGACACAACACTTTGTTTCGCCGGGCATTTGGCCTTATTCGTTGGATTACGCTTCGGTTCAAGACTGCCCGATTGGAATATGCCCAACAGCTTCCATCCCTGGTGTTTGGGTCAACCCCATCCTCAGTTGGGAAGATGTTGAAGGCCACCGTTGCTCGATGGTAGACGCTTGTCCTTACCCCCCAGAAGATGAAGTAAATGCCATCTTCCACTGGATGGTTGCAAACTTCAATAAGACTTACCACTCAAACCGAGCGCCATTCGGAGTATACTTGCATGCATCTTGGTTCCTGAAGGGCGATAACCATTTCGAAGCATATAAGAAGTAAAATTTGAGACAGTCTTCACTAAACTTTATACTTATGAGTGAGCAAAGAATTTATTTAAATTAATTTATCTTTCTAGGTTTTTGAAGTATTTGAACCAAAACCCTGACGTATACATCGTTTCCAGTTCCCGTACCTTGGAATATGTTCGCAGTCCGAAAATCGGAAAACCATTTGACAACTGTCAGACTCTCCATGAACCCACGTGCAAAGAGCGTTTCTGTCGCCTAATGAAGACAGACACAAAAACTGAACGCTGGATGAAGTCCTGCATGCCATGCCCCGCAGTATACCCGTGGTTGGGAAATCCATTCGGCAAAGCAATCAGAACGCCAAACTCCTACTAGAAGCTCACAAACTTTCCGTAAAGTTATCATCAACACAAACACCGCTGCAATACGTTACCACTTATGCTATACCGCATAACTCTGTGTGTCTAGACTAAATAATTAAAGTACATGTTATAAAGAAAAAAGTGAATGTTATTTTTAAGTAAAAGACACAAACAACATCCAAATCGCTCTCTTTCATTCTCAAGAAACCTTACTTAGTCGACAATCTGTTACGGTGGTACTTGGTGCCCATTTGATGTGAACATATTGCCCGCTTTATGCATTTTCCACTTATTAACGGTTATTGAAGTTTTCCTCTCGTTTTCTCTTGACAGCCCATCGTTTGGTCCTTGTACTCTATCTGCCGTTTTGAGCATTATCCTCGCACACCTATTCGTATAGTTGATTGTGCAATTAAAACTAACATGATGGTCCTCAAAAGCTGACGTCGAAAAGACACAGTTTAGTACTTGAACTCAATTTGAGGACTGTTCGGTCGGTAATTAAACACGAAAAATTCCTCTGGCTCTTAGAGATAACTATAAATGTGATGATTGTGAAGATGACTCTTGAGTTTATCGTTGCCGTTGTTATTGTTCGATAATTTGGATAATTATTTTAAGGTAAAATGGAATTTTTTCTTTGATGTTATGGTAAGGATGAAGGAGTTCTGAGTTGTTAAAATTGTTATGTCGTCAGGCAGCTATTACATGTTTTTTTTTTGGAAACTATGATCAATAGGCACATAAAAAATCATGTATAAAAAAAAATCAAATTGCTATCAAATATAACAATTTGATGGTGCAAATAATAATGAATGCATCACTTGGAACGCTGATTAGCAGCAAATTAACCATTAGCTTCAGTTTCTATTGAAATGTGTTGTCTGTACAGCATAACTAATTTCTTACAGAGAAATCATTCAAGCATACATTGTTTTCCATTTTCGAAAATAATGTCCTTCTTTACCTTTCACGAGTAGTCAGTTAGTAAAACCAATCTTATTTTCGCTAGATAAAATTGCATCTAGGAGTTTTGGGGCTTTTATGCCACATTTTGAAATTAGGCCTCTTTTGTCTGTGCCTTGTCTGTTTCTGCTGCATGGCTGTTGCCAATCAAAATGCCATTTTATGGATTTTTGGGTGAGCTGACTTAACGCTTCTGACATTAGCTACGTAGAGTAAAGAGGCTATACAGTGCTTATTACGGAACTCTCAGAACATTCGAAATAAGCAACTTGAAACTTTTAAGTTCCTAATTAAAGAAGATATCGACTTGTTTCTGCTTTGTGAATTTTGGCTGAATGGCGATGACAAATCTACCAAACTTGACTATAATATTGTGAGAAATGATAGGAATGTCGCATTTGGGGGAGGTGTTACAATTTTTATACACATAAAATTCGTGAGACTTCACAATCTTATTACTACAATTATCGAAACGGTTCATGTTGAAAATGAAGAATGAAACGCTACATTGATTATTACATATTTCAGTGAGGAAAATTTATTTTTATTTTAGCAGCTACAGACAAATAAGTCTATTACTTACGTTGAGTAAACTATTAGAAAATGTGACCCTTTCCCGGATCCAGCTGCATTTTCGGGATTTTAATGTCATTTTTCACTTTTGATTTGGCTTCAGCTATGCAATTTGAACAACATATCAGCTATACCGAGTCAACAAATATATAATAATATGTATAATAATATATATAATAATAATAATAACAATAAAAATTACAATACTAATAATTTTATTCATGAAATAGTACATATATTACTTAACTTATGAGGATTTTGACATGAAAGATCTTATATTTAGCGGCTATTCTATTTTAGCCAGCTGGCTCTTTTTGGATTTTGATTATTTTATAAAATATTACCTAGGTAGTACAATACCTGGGGCTGACTTAGCTATGTAATACTTAAATACTAACTTAATTCACTAAATTAAATCTAGCTTAAGTCTATCTACAATTGGCTTAGCCTACTTAGACCTAAACTTAACCTAGGCCTTACTTATCCTCTCTGATTTGTCGGAAGGCCAACATAATTGAAGAGCATGTCCATGAGCCGCCACTGTCCTGCTATCTCCGCCGAACGCATAAATGGTTCATTAGAGCCACTCGTGCGTCCAATACTCCGGATCAGTCAGTTTTCAGAGTCAACGAAATTATCACATCAGCTATACAATCGAACGAAGTCTTTTCACGAACAATTACACTGAACTAATTGCTCTAGACATAGAAAAGGCGTTTGACGCGGTTTGGCTCGATGGGTTAATCTTCAGGCTAAACAAAATTTCATTCCCTGTCTTAATTTGCAATATTATATGCATGCTCTTATCTTGCAGGTTTCATGTTGTCAAATTTGCAATATTTGTCGAATAAGTACAAAATTCCTACTGGAGTTCCACAAAAGTCAGTTCTAAGTCCTACATTATTCAACATATTCCTGTGAAATACGAATAAACTGCATTAGTGTAATATTGGTGCCGTCATGCTTTCCAGTGGGTTTAATCCAGACTCCTAAAAGCCTTCAGCTTCCACAAATAAGCGAATTCTTCAACATGCAAAAGCATGCGAAAAAACATCTCCCAAATCCGTAACTTATTAATTATGTTTCGACCAAATCATTGCCCTCGTTTGCGAAGACCATTACTATGTGAGATGTTTGGAATGTCATGGAGTTCAATTCAGAGGATTTTATCCAAAGATTTTCTCATGAGAATAGTTGAAGCCAAATTTGTCCCTCGCTTTCTTACAGATGAACAAAGGGAGCGTCGACTTCAGGCATTTTGTGAGCTTCAAAATCAGCTCGAGGAGGACCTTGCATTTTTTCCCAAGTGATGCATCGTGATGCTATGGATAGGACCCTGAAACAAAGCAGCAATCAAGAGAGTCCCACGTCTCCTCGTCCCGAAAAAACTTGCCAAGTGAAGTCAAACATCAAGACAATGCTCATTTGTTTCTTCGATTGCAGAGTTGTTGTGCACGCAGAGTTTGTTCCCACGGGTCAAACTGCTAGCCAGAAGGTCTCCTTGGAAAATATTTATTGACAAAATCCGAAAGAAAAGGACATATCTTTAGGGTAGCGATGCCTTTATTTCCATCATGACAATGCGCCGGCCCACACTGCCTTCTCCGTAAAGCAGTTTTTGACCAAAAATGGCATGACACCGATTGTACACCCCCACCCCCCTATTCCTCGGATCTAGTTCAATGCGACGTTTTTTCATTCCCCAAACTCAAAAGAGACATGAAAGTAAAGCGTTTGACACTGTGGAGGAGGTAATGCAAAACATCGCCGCAAAGCCTAAAAGACGTCCCGATAATTGAATTTATAAACTGTCTAGAACAATGGAAGAATTGTTGCAGAAGTGCGTTCTAGTCAATGGAGAATATTTTAAAAGTGATCAAAATTTGGTGTAAAAATATTAAGAAACAAAGAAGTTATGACGAAATTCCCAATTTTTTTGGGTCCCCCTCGTATCCTCCAATAAACAAGAAATCTAAACAGTCAGCGAGAACAAACTGCTCATTTACAAGCAAATCATGGTCTCAGTAATTGTAATGGCATACAAGTGCAAATTGAAAGTTCAGGTCTTTCAAAACAAATGTTTAAAAATCATTCCCGATAAACAGTTTTATTTTTTTACTTAAATTCTTCACAAAACATCTACAATCAGAACTATTCTACAAATGAATGAAGCTTTTTCTTCCAAATTCTTAAATATGTGTAGCATTTTTGCTAACTCCCAGGTCTCTTCCTTAACCTCCACTCGTATGATAAGTAAAACATAAGGCTAAGTTTTAAGTACAATTTTTAAGTTTATAACGGGTAAGCGAAGCATTTCATTGGGTTTTAAGACAATTTTTTCCCTAACAACTTCTTACACACTAGCAAACATTTCCATATTTCCATTCTCTATTATCTTTGTATGACCACTACAATAAGCTAATTGTAAGTTTTGAGTAACGCATTCATAAAGCTATTATTATTATCGTTATTATTATTATTCATATTGCCATTAAGCCCCGATTTTCGCACTCTTATGTGGTTTGGCTCTAAAATCCGATAGTATAAAATTCTGCTTTATTGCGCCCAGTGTCTGTGAACTCTGGAGTTTTGATTTCATGTGTCGCGATTTTTATCGACGATAACTTTCGCGAATTCCGATATGACTTAGTGCTAATATTTAAAGACTGAATATCAATTTTCTTATGCGAGCGTGTGGTAAGATTTCTGAAACAACTCCATATTCATTCAACAAAGTTCCATCACAGAGAACTTCAACCTAGAAAGTTCTATGGGGTTTTTCAATAAAGGCATAACAATCCACCGTAAGATTACCGTTTGCCGTAAAGGGGTCATACGATTGAACTTGTTGTATATGTGCATACACTCGACAGATTGGTATATATGTAGAAGAGGCACAGATCTCAACAAATAGTGGTTATATATAACTCTTTGACGCCAGTAATATTTTAAGGACCCTTATATTTCTATCAACAGAGAAATTTTCCGAAATGAATTTTGAAAGTGTTTCAAATATGCAAATGATAATGTTTTCGAAATGTTTAGGCCAATGTGTGCGCTAGCAGCCCGAAATCTTAATTATTCTGTGTTTTTTTTTAAGTATAAAATTGTTACGTCCGCATTGAAAAACCCGGCACTACCTCGACAGATTTTCAAATGTTGCATAGTTTCAAACATGACTTCTTTGAAATACATCAAAATTTAAAGAGATACTGTCTTATCATTCATCTGAGTCCTTGTAGGAAAACAAATCTGTTTTAAATAAAGAATAATATATATATGTATAATATATTATATTATGTATTAATTAAATATAAAATATATGAAAATATAATGAAATAATATGTTAAAATATATTTTAAAATTTTTTATTATCCACTGTGGTACAATAGTCTGGCCACCAAAGACACAAAATCATAAGAAAACCGGTTTTTTTTTGCAATTCGAAATGGAGTGTTTTTCGTCGTAGTTGTTACTGACTGATCATAGCCTTCTGAAATACCCAGCACACTAAAAAATCCTTAGTAGATCCCACCAAGACCACCGACGTATATCAGTCGCCGATTTCCACTTTATGTTTCATTATTGTACACTCAATGTTAAAATTATCCGAACAAAAATGTTGTACTCCTGTTTTCTAGTCCCGGGCTTCCCTAAAAACGGCCATCGCATACTAGCAAAACACAGTGATGACAATTTATTATCTTTAAAACCCACTTTTGTCTGCATCGTTTTCCTTCGCGCATAGGAATTTCGACCCTAGTAAATTCATATTCAACACATGCTCGCCCAAGACGACATTCATCTGATGCGGAGACATTTCATTCTCACTCTATATTTTCGTCGAACAATTTTACAAATTGGCTCCATCTGAACGATGAAGACCAAAGAAATATCCTCTCTATTTCACGTGAACATTTCTGCCGATTATTTGATATTTGTTTATCTTATGCTATGACATTTTTCCTATTTACTACTGAGCAATCTTTAATTTATGTAAAAGTGAGAAAGGACAAAGTTTTAAGAAATAATGATGCTACTTCGAAGTAGGATTAGCAAAAAAAAAGCACTAGAAAATTGATATTTCTCAATTATGTTTTATATTTTTTGAATTATTCTGCTGAGGCGGAACAATAGTAACAATACAATTTTGTTGAATCATTAATTTTACGTTCACAATAAGCAGCTAAAATTAAATTAATAATAAATATAACCATTCCTATTTATAATTATTTTTTTAACAAATTTCTTGTTTGGTCTCTTTGCGAAATTTCTTTAATTTTTTAGCTTTTAATTTCATAGCTGATTTGCAAAACCTGTCTTCGAGTTTCAACGCAAAAAAAAACCACAGCGTTCAAACCGAAAAAATTTAGTCAATACACGAGCCACACTTGCATCAAATATCCTTCGTTGAAATATGCAAGAAAAAATATTAAATATAATGTAGGAATGAAATTATGAAGATATGGCAAGGAAGCGTTTCGATGCCATCCCAGGAAACGTGTGCTGATGCTGCGACATGCATAGAATATTTTACATATATTTCGATTTCCTTCCGAAAGAAGGAAGAAACGAACGAACCATATCGACATCAATGATAGCGGCGACAAAATCATGCTGCGAAAGCGAAAATACATGTATTCAAATGACACGTCTACGCGTAAATTATGCAAACCCGTAGACTTTGTTTAAAGTCATTTTTCTTTGGAAAACTATAAACTATATTGTTTAAGATTGTGTGCAGAACAGTTGAATATTGAAAAGGACTGAATTTAAATAGATTTCGATAAGAACTGATTGTAGATTTCTTCGGGGGTAGATATTAAGTAGGCTTCATGATATGCTTATGTTTCTGCAATTTTTCGCTACATGAACATTTTAGGATTCATACAATTTTATTGACAACATTAAACATATATATAATATATAGATCACAACTTATTAAATACTTTAACAGTTCTACACTAAATTACATCAATTAACTTGCATCACGCACCGGACGTTAAAAATGTCTCAGTATACCACGTCGTTCGCGGATTTGCTTCATCCGAGTTATTGGACGCAGTACTTAGAACGGAACCTAAACCGCTGTCATTACTATATCGACTAGACGGATACAATTGTAGTCTGGGACCAGGTCGTCTAAAGACATCACTGACTTTCTGGTATTTCTCTTGGACCTTCTCTTTCTCCTCTATAGCAAACGCCTTCATCATGGCCATTACTTGCTCGACACATTGATCCAAAATCTGAGAGTCCCCGGAGAAATCACATTCTTGTATCTTGCGTTTCTGATAGAACAATGAGAAATTCTTTTTGCCAACGACAATTCCTATACGCTCACGCGGATAATATCCTCGATACATTAGCTTTTTTTCTTTGATGATTTCAGTGTAGATAACACTTCGTTCGAAAATAAAGAGTCGACATTTGTAGCTTCGGCGAACAGCATGATCGTAGTTGTTCAGATCGAAACACCGTTTGAAGCATCCTTGGTAGAGGAGGTTGATCTAAAATTGAAGTTGGTTTGAATTTGAAAAATTTATAGGCAACTTGCAACTTACATCGAAACATCCTTGAATATCGTTTATTTGCATAGCTGAATTAACTGTTTCCAACAGGTTTCGAATGTGTTTTTCAACTTTGCAGCATAGCGCAACTTCAGTTTTGTATTTGACTATGTCGTCTTTGAAGTATTTCTGAAAAATGAAAAATATTGATAAATTTCGATATTCCTGAGCATAGAAAACAAAAATGTAATTTTTAATAGAAAAAGACGACTTATTAACAAGGGGACATAATAAGAGTATCAATGTTTATTGAAAGGAATAATAATCCATGCTGGAATATCTACAATTTAAATACAATTCGAAGAAAGTGCCCACTTGAGTCGAAAAAAATTCTTATTTCACAGGAAAGTGTGCTAAGAATTTCACAAATTACTATATTTTTGATAGGAACGAGGAATGAAACTGGTCAAAATATCAGGAAACAATCAAGAATTGTGCCATTGGTAGTTTATTTTTAATGTTAAATTTTAATGCTGGGAATTTATTAAATAGGGAATTAATATTAAGAAAAAGCCTTATCAAATCAGGACAAATAAATAAATTCTACTGCGTAGTGAAGAATATTGAAAAAATATTAAACAAGAAATTATATAACTTAAAACTATACTATTTTTAATAATTTTCAAAGAAATTTTCAAACTTATGCTAGCCTCGCATATTCCTTCCATCCAATAGCTTAGCCCCTCGTGTACTTCTCCTGTAGACCTATCTATGATAAATCGTAATATCACTCCTAGATCTTTATGGAACAATTCAACAAAGAACAGCATGGTTTTCTTTAAGGTCGGTCAACTGCGACTAATTTAGTCGAATCGTTGATTTGGTGGGCTTTTGCTTTCTACACTAGACACCAAATTGACGCTGTTCACACTGACTTTTTGAAATTAAAGCTTAAGTTAATCAGTACATGCTATTAAATAAACTCGGTCTGTTTGGCATATCCGGCTCTGTATTCTCCTCGTTCGGTGTATCCTTAATCGTGCTTGTAAAGTTGTCTTGAATGGTTTCTCTTCTTATCCTTTTTATTTCTCTTCCGGTGCGCCGTAAGGCCTTCTGCTGTTAACTTTTTTTTCATGATATTCCGCCTACATTTACATCTGATTCCCTCGTTTCTACTGTCGACTTCTAGTTGTTCAGAAATATCTCCTCCCTCAATGATTGTTTCATTGTAATTTTACTTGTTAGCCTTTAATATGTGATTAACGAGTTTTCAGTTTAATGTTTCCAAATGTATTATTCTGTCTTTCCTAGGTTAGGTTAGGTTAGGTTAGGTTAAAGTGGCTGCCGGTCCACAGAGATCCGCCAACCGACACACATAGGCCCAAGAGAGGCCCGTTGTGATGCCACAATAATTTGTGACTCTCTCCTACTCACTGAATTCGGAAACCCATCTGCTTCCATTGAAAAATCGCGTTATCCCCTTTAGATTAACCAGGGACAACTCGGTCAGGTTTGAGAGCAAGGAAGCACCAATTGTCACCAACCTTCTCCTTGCCAACGCCGGGCACTGACACAAGAGTGTGACACTCCTCCTCATCCTCAGAGCCACAACTCCGACAGAAATCGTTAAACTGCACTCCCAATCGTTGTGCATGTCGTCCTATGAGGCAGTGGCCCGTAAGAACTCCCACAGTGCAGCGTAGAACACTTCGAGTTAAGTCTAAAAGCTGCCTGGTGCGATGCGCATCCATAGATACCCAGGACTGCCTTGCTATTGCACAGGATGATTCATCTGCCCAGGACCTCCTAGCATCCTCGAGATATTTTTGCCTGATGGCCAGTTTGACCGATGTCATCGGTATACCTATTGAGAGGGAGCAGGAGACCTCTGGTAACAAGGCTCCAAGCCTTGCTAGCTCATCGGCCACACAGTTGCCCTGAAAACCCCTATGTCCAGGTACCCAAATCAATTGTACAACCGAATGTCTCGAAATCTCCCTTAGAGATGCACGGCATTCAGCAACAGTCATGGACACTGTACAAGGACCAGTGAGGGATTAAATAGCTGCTTGGCTATCTGTGAAAATGCCAATATTAACCCCGAATATTCGATTACATAGAAACCAGTCGATTGCCTGTAAAATAGCCGCAACCTCCGCCTGAAAGACACTACAATGGTCTGGTAGACGGAAAGACAGCTTGAGATTCAGCTCATCTGAGTATACACCACCTCCGACTCTACTGTTTAGCCTTGAGCCGTCAGTGTACACATAGATAAGCCCACTTTCGAGGGCGACACCATCACCCATTCCTAAATAACCCAAATTTTTTGACCATTTAGCTATTCTTTCTCCAGTAGTGTATTATTTAAAAGCTCTGTGTTTTATTTGATTCCAATTTAAAATTGAATCTGCATGTTTGTTATACTACTTCTAGTACGTTTAAATTATCTAAGTTTTGTGTACGTGTCGGAAGCCATTGAGACTGTTCAACGTAAATTTGCTCAATACCTCTTGTGCAAGTTTCATGTTACTTATTGTTCGAATGAAGAACACCTGAATTTCCTATAACTTCCTACAATAAACATCCGTAAACTGTACCTTGATGAATGTTCTTTGCTCAAATTGTTTAATGAACTTTTTCCTCTGGTTCTGCATTTTGCCTTTTTTACGCGATCACAAGCCTCCCTTTAGATCCCAGGCTGTCTTTAAAATTTATTTTCGCTTGTATAGAGCTATAGTTAAAATTTCCAATTGTACGCAAGTCACGAAGCCATAATAAGCACCAGTTCGATTCAATTCTAACAAGTTTTTCAAGTTACAAAAAACGCATTTTTGATATTCTAGCTTAGAATTAAATTAATCGTTATATTATAAAGTATTAAAGTAAAAGATTCGAGCATTCTTTATATCTCTTTTTTCACAGTGCCAGGATCAAATCAGTATTGTTGAAATAATTTTAAACTATCACATTGCCTGGCCTTAATTGAATTGACTTAATTCACCTCTTTTAACCCAAAACATACGACTCGAAGATGCAAGTTAAAAATATTTACATAAATAAACATGAAAATTCTTACCGATATGAGTTCTTCAAATAGCAAACTATATCGTGGCAGTCTTTGAATTGGTTGAACTAAGAAACTATCGATACCTAACTTATCACCAGCAATTTCTTGAATGTTCTGAAATGAAAATACGAATTTATTTAAAATTTATATAGCTTATACATTATGCTGGGGAATTATTTAGATTTAAATGGACTGTAAACTCACCTTAAAATACATTTTCTCTTCTATACAAATTTTTTCTGAATTACTTTTATTAATCGCATACAGGACATATCCATAAAATCTATTCGCCTACGAAATAAAAAAAAAACTCTTTTTAATCACTGTTCCGTTTTAAATCAAATGCTTTCAGAAAAAAATTAAGCTAATTTATTAAAGAAAATAATTTACAAAAATTAATCCACTTACCATTAATAATTCATAAAAATTTTCACAGATTTTCGCTACATCATTTCCATTTTCTTTTAACATTGGCAACAATTCATTTTCGTGTAATTCCACAAGATGTTCAATATTTCCGAATAGGAAATACTTCTTGCCACGAAGGTTAGCCGGCAGATTTATTTCGTCATCATATATACTAACATAGTTCTTCACACCTCGCTTCAAAGTATCCACGTAACTCTGTTCCGTTGCTATTAGCTCATTAATGATGTAACACTCATGTGACTCGATGTTGTGACCAGGTTTTTCACCATTTGTTGATGGTTCTTCTTTAATAGTTTGTGGTTTACGTTCCACACAAGAATATGACTTATAGACAACATGACGATTTGTTGCTTCCGGAAGAGGTTGACTATGCGGTCTGGAAAATATTAAGAGGAAAATCATGAAAGATGAAGAAATATGTATAAGGATGTGAATTGTAAATTGGAGGCAAGATCTTTGTAGCAAAAGACTGAGTAGTAAATATTAAATAAAATATTTTTAGAAGAGTTAGCTTTCACGTTCAATTATTGTAGAATGTTTCTGAAATACTTTGTAATGTCACCTCATGTTCTATGCTACCAGGCGGTAAGTCGAAGATACATTTCCCGAAGCATGTCAAGTGAGCCATCAGATTTGAAACATTTTCAAAAGTATATTCTTCGAAACCTTAGAAGAAATTGTAGAAGCTATGAACAACTTTGAGCTATAAAAAATGACTATGACTGATTTGACTGAAAAGTTTAAAAAAAAAAGACTGCTTTGGTTTTACACTGTTGCTCTTTTTGCGCAGCTGCAAAAACTTGCTGAAGCTCCATCACAAAAAGATATTTTTGCATGGCAAAAATCCCAATTATCGAATGTCAGAACTATTCAAGTCAACTCCAAAATGGGAAAACTACAAAATTTGATAAACATTTATTAAAGCTTCAATTGTGTGATATGATTCACAAGCATCACATAAGATAATGAAGAGCATAGTGAAATTTTAAAAAAAATACCTATGTGATTTGTATTTATAATAAATGATCCTTTAAGCTTCCAAACATTTCCAAACATAATCTTCTTGGATAAGTATTTCTGATTTAACTAAATACTAAACTGCCTAATATTGATATAATTACAATAAAATTTATTTTGATATGTATATGAGATAATCAGCTGATAGATAGGTTGAGTGAGATACCGAAGTTTAATATAATTGAAGCCTGTGACAAAAGCGTTTCATAAATAAATAAAACAGTTAATGGCATCGATATTTTCGGATAAAAGTAATAAACATTCATTAGGCACGCAAGAGCCCATATTGCCATATTCGTCATTAGACTTTAACAACGAGTTAATGTTCACCAACCTGTTTGTTTATTTAAAAGGAAAAATAATATCTTATCGCTAAAACGAACATGATTTAGAGTTATAGTTATGGATAGTTAGCTTCCTAAGCTTGAGTGGTAAAAAAATCAAAACTAAATTGCATAATACTGAAACCCAAATCAAATGCCCTTATCCAAACGTGCAGCTTAGGATATTTGCTGAGAACTACAGTGGGCGATTAAATTTCGAACTTTGCAAAGCAAATAAATATATTCGAAAAATGCTAGGTTTTGAAACTGCTGTTCTGCGAAGGACTCAATACTATTTATTGTTCCTAAGCTCTATAAAGGATGAAACACTTGGTGCTCAAATGAATTGGGCGATCTAATCCGATCGATGAACCAATATTATCAGAGTAACTGCAAAAGGACGTTTTCATAGTTTTCTATAGTTCCAAAGCAACAAGTAACTTTTCAATGCGTTGAACCTATTTGTGTCAATTTTGTTTAGTGAATGATAAAATACGGACGAAATGGGCTTAAAAAAAACTCTAGCGCACCTGAACCGCTAGAAACACTAATGTTCGAAGAACAGTAGAAGAATTGTGCAGGTTTTGAGTGCATATTCCACCACATGAGCTGCTTATTACGGCCAAACTGTTTCAAATGCCACGTTTTACTTTGGTCTCAAGAATGCATTATAACTCATATGGTAGAAGGTTTCAGATACTACCACTGGCATGTATTGATTTCATGACTGCACTGGAAGTTATAGGGCAAACAGTTTTATTTTCCTGAGAGAATTTTCAAAACCAAAGACACAAAAATTACCATAGCTGGCAGCACCAATCGAATTTTCAGCCAAATTTCTATCAAACAGAGCTTAGAGTAAGGTGCAGCTACTGTGTCAATTTCATGAAAATCTGGTTACTAATTCACATTTCATAGGGCAAAAAGCAGTTTTTTTTTCTTTGTAATTTTTCAAGATGGCACTACTGGCACAGAGTTGCCCACAATTCAAAATCGCTTCTATCAGACCTGGTTCTACTTAAGTCCAATGCATTATGTAAATTTCAATGGTATCTGATTATTGGGTCGTGAATTCCCGTGAACAGAGGTTTTTGATGCTAAAAATATAGGTTAACTGGGAAAGGGTTACCGTTCTTGTCCGACATGAAATTTCCAAAGTTTTACTTTGAACGTGTAGATAAAGCATAAGATTTGTATACAGATTGGTTTTATTGTAAGAAACGGACATTTTTAGGATATTCGATGATTTGAATGTTTTCACTTCCAAATTTTTATTTTTTCAAATTTAAGACACCAAAATTATCATAGCTGGCAGCCAAAATTATCATAGCTGGATAGCCGAATTTTTCAACCAAAATTATACCAAACGTGGTTTAAAATAAGGTCCAGCTACTGTGTGAATTTCGTCAAAATCGAACGATTCAATCAGAATTTATAGGGCTAAAAGCAGTTATCTTTTTAGTGATTTTTCAAGATGGCACCACTGGCACAGAATCGCCTGCATTTCAAAATTACTTCTATCAGACTTGGTCTTATTTAAGACCAATACAGTCTGCAAATTTCAATTAATTCTGTTCATTGGATCGTGAGTTTCCGTGAACAGAAGTTTTTGATGCTAAAAATATAGGTAAATTGGGCAAGGGTTACCAGGCGTGCCCGTTATACCATATCAAATTTTTTTTTTGGTCTGTGTAAAAAAAGCACGAAATTTACATATGAGTGGCTTTTTTTTTAAGAAGCGGCATTTTTTCAAGAGAGACGATAATTTGGAGGTTTTCACTTTCAGTGCCTGCCCTAGCTTCAGAGTTGCCAGCACGCTCATCAAAAGCTACACGAATTTACAACTAAATAATACCAATATGTCCTGAAAATTTGGTAATGATTGAATAGCTCTGTCAAAAGTTATCGCAATTTAAAAATTTTCAAACTTTCCCCTTCTCTTTTTAGGCACCCAGCACACACATGGGGTTAAAAAATTCCAAAACTTTATCCAATTCACATGTAAAACACGTTCAAAATTTATTTTGTTAACTTTATTTTTGCAAAATTTATTTGAGTACGGAATAATAGGTATATTAAAAATATTACTAAAATGGCCGCCGGCGCCAAAGGGTTAAAAAATGTTGATGAGATATATATATATATATATATATATATATATATATATATATATATATATATATATATATATATATATATATATATATATATATATATATATATATATATATATATATATATATATATATATATATATATAGAAATATGAATTTTTGGCCAAAGTGATTTTAATGCTAATGTTCTTCTTCGAACATTTCTTTTCAGCGAGATTTATTTATTCAATCTCTTAATGAATCAGTCTTTCAGAAAATTCCATTTCCTAGTCCGTTTAAGACATTTTTAGCTTATTATAAATAAATTCTGCTCGATCCGGGTTTCAAATCCGTGACTTTATTCCTTTCAAGTTTTATACGCTACAGATTTATTAATATATGCCAAGATTATGTTCATAGTAGTTGGAACTATGTTATATAGTAGTTAAGACTATGAGCATAGTAGGAAAGTCCATAATGTATAAGAATTTGGCGTTAGTGCGGCCACTAATTCAAAACTAAAACATATCTTGTTAACTTCATCACAAGATCATTGTAATTTGAATTTTCAATGGTAGCAAACCTTGGTAAAATAATGAAAAAAATACCATAGCTGGCAACGTCAGCCTAACTAACTAAAGCCCTTTCACTGTGTGAATTTCATCAAAACCTGGTGACTGCATCGGAGACTATAGGGCAAAAAGCTTTAATTTTCGTTAACGATTTTTCCTTATGGTCCTCTCGAAGTCCAACACATAACGCGAATTTCAATAGAGACTGATTTTTAGATTGGGAGTTTACGGAAATACAAATTTCAGGGGTTAAATTAATATAGAAAGTTTAATAAAGGGCGCCATTCTTGTTGGAGAGGAAATTCAAAAATATGAATTTGAAACATGTTGTGGATGAATTCTGTAAATTCTGTGTGTGACATTGATATAAATGAAATAGATAGAAACTAGCAAACCAAGATAAATCTGAGGAATTCACACTGAGACTAAATCGGGAGATCTAAACGTAAATTACTCACGCAAACGATAACCAGCGAATCGATCTGAGACCAAATTGACAACAAATTTACCTGATTTACCATACATTTTTCTCGGATAAATCTAGTCAAAATTGAGTGCTATTGTAAATTTCATCCCAGCTAAAAGCTTCTTTCAATGAGCTATTGTCGAAATTAGTTCCCAAATAGTGAAATTTGTCCCAAAAGGAGTATATGGAGTGCACAAGAAGAAAAAAACATTTTGGTGCATATTCGTTAAACATTTTCAACCACATTCTCACTAAATTAATCGTCAATTCAAATTTGAATAACATTTCCCGCTCAAATTCTTAATAACTTCGGCCAGAGTGTGCAATCTTCTTACTATAACAGCTATAGCTGCTATTTTAGCTGCTCTGGCTGTCCAATGTCACGATTCCAGAATAGCTGCTACGGTAGCAGCTACTTGCTGCTCGCAGTCTGCAGGATAGTAAGAAAGTAATAAAGGCAAAATGGACCTCAATTCATAGCTGACATATTGTTCATACGTCACTTTTGGCTGGTAGGATTGGAAATGAAAGGCAGTTTTTGCGCTTTGGTAAAAAAGGAGATGAACAATAAATTTGAGAATAGTGCTATCATAAACTAATGGCTTTTAAACACTTCAACTTAATTCGAGTTTCAAGTAGGCTTTTACACAGTGACACTCATCTTGAGTTTTAAGAAGGCAGGTGTGAAGTGCAAAAGGCCCGGTGCACTGATTCGTGACCCATCAAATTTTTAACGTTTCTTTTTCGCTTTTTTTCACAGAAATGGGGTCAAAAACCGGAAATAAGTCAAACGTTTTGAACACATTAGGAAAATTTCTAATGGTTACTGCAGCTGTATGCTGAAAACTCTGAAATTTCATACAATTTCCGAAGAGTAACGCAAGTGTTGAGCTGATCCACGTAAATACAAAGATGAAAGTTAAAAAAAATTGTTGGGTTGTGCTGTACAAAAGCCGATCTTCGTAGCAGCTCTTGGCTGTCTTCACCTAGCTACAGCGAATTTTGACACTTGCTAAAGTGATGCTACACTATGCTTTTGAAGCAGCTATAATATGCACATTGAACACACCCCTGATTTCGTTGTCAGCTCGAAATCGACTTGAATTGGGAGTGCAGTGTGAACCTACTATTATATATTAGAACGCACCTCAAAGCAGAATAAAAATATGACACTAAAAAGAAAGCAAAGTTAAAAAATACTTGTGAAGTTCTCTTCTGTGAGTATGTATTTCAAAATACAATAAATCTTTTCAGTCACAAAATGCACTGTTTCCCTCTATGTCTGACATTATTTAGCTACTGAGCTTCTAACAGCATAGGAAACGGTAGTCACTGTCCTTTTATATTTGACTTTTGTTTTTAACTACCTGAATTCTTTGCAAAAAGAAGCAGTTTCTGCTCCTCACTAGACTTGACGATGACAACTTCACACTGGACTTGGCAATTACATTTTATTTTACAAAAATAAAGTGTCCAAAACTATCTTTGGATCATAACATATAGATCTACAAACCTATTTTACTACGATAACTGCAACAGAGTTTTTATAAAAATTTCAATGATCCATAGGGGCTAAAAAAAATGGTTTAGTTGGTATTTGAATACTTCTTCTCTCCACTCAAATATTTTGTGTAAAAATAAGCAAATACGTAAAAATAAATAAATCATTTTAATTTTTCTACATAGTCTCCTTGTGAGTCGATACACTTCTCCCAGCGATGCTTCCATCTCTTTAACCCATCCAAATAACACCCGGCATCTTCCTCTGCAAAATACTTGGATACAAAGGTGCTGGCCCCATAAAAATCTCTGTTCTCCAGCCGCAGTTTTTAAATTAGAGAGCAAAAAGAAATCGCTTGAGGCTAGATCTAGTTAGTAAGGAGAGTGGTCGAGCAGTTCGAACCATAATTTGTAGATTTCCACCATCGCTGCCGCTAAAATGTGAGAATATTAAAAACATAATAATTTTATAACATAAAATGTAAACAAAATACATTTGTCTGCAAATGTGATCTTTTTCCCACAGTTTTTGGCTTGAGTTTGTTAGGTAATGAAGCGTAAAATCCTCTTGCAATGGTTTTTCTTGTTCGTATTTAATTTTCATCTACAGTAATTAATCGACGGAAAAACTTTGATTTATTGCGCCTAAACTGCGCCGAGCGTTGGAAATATATTTGAACTAGCGTGAGCAAACGTGGCAACCAACGTGTGAACAGCTTTCTCATGCCTAAATCTTGATTCAGCATGTAATAAAAACATTCTTTGGACATATTCATATACTCCGCTGATCTCTTTCACTTGAATAAGACGGTCGTTAAGCACCATTTGGTAAACTTTAGCGATGCTATCGCCAGTGGTTGCAGTCTTCAAACGTCCTGAACGTTCATCGTCTCAACAACAACTGCGAGTCCTAAATGGCTGAAATTTTGGTGTGTACCTGTTAAAAGATGCACAGCTACATTCCTTAGTTTTTATTGACAAGTGCTCTTATATCCACGTTAAGGTCGGAAACTTTTCAGGCCTCCCTCGTATATTCGTCGTTTGCGGAACTGTTTCATGTTTTTTAAGTTTAAGTCGTTTTTCTTGCAGATAAATTGTCAAGAGGATGAAAACATACTTGGCTAAAATAAATCTTTTTTGAACAATTATGTCAAACCTAATTTAGGTTATTTTAATTTGCCAAAATTAGGTTTCATTACGCCAAATGATAGCATAGTGCAGCTTTGCGTATTGCTTAAATTTTTTTTTTCTATTCGAGATTTCACATTATTTGTAATAAAATCATAAATATTGTTCTTTAATGCGAAATTTCTTGTTTTTTTTCTTATAGATACTTAAATCTGCATTGATGATTACCACGATTGGTTTTATGCGAGAGTTTTTTTTTGACTAAGCTTATTCAATATAATTTGCAAAAATTTCACTGTCATTCCCAATTACCTCTAAGGAAATCAATGATTTGTATTTTCAATATTTCTATTTTGGTTTGTTTTTCTTTGAACACTTTGATTTTGATCACTTTGTTTGGCTTTTGCTTGAAAATGTGATATTTGAATAAATGTTTTCACAGTTGATATTTTTTGACACAGTTGCTTGTGGTTTTATTATTTTCTATATTCTTTTGAAACCAAATTTGTTTCACCTTAAGAGCAAAGCCCTCCGTATCAAAATATTGCTTTTAAAGAAAGGCAATTGTTTCGAGACCAAACACTTTGCTCTTTTTGGATTCAGCTGCCAGATAACCTGTTTCTATAACTTGTTTTGTATTCACCTATCTGACCTAACGACTTCTAACAAATCAATTTTTTTTCCACCAATCGGAAATTCTATTATGAATAGATAGGGTAAAAGTTGGGCAGTATATCTGACGTATTTTCCTAAATTTTGACGGCATAAGCCAAAATAATAAAAATCTCATCTCAGTCTTGGCTACACTTCTTGATATGTCTAATGATTTTCTAGGTTTAGCTTGCTGACCTATATACTTATCACTAAAATGATGAGCATTTATATCGCTTATCAAAACTATAGATAATGATATCACACAAACATATTAGCTGTGGTATTAGCTGATACTAAAATAGCTGAAAAAAATCATTCATATGCAAAGTTTCGCAATATAACGCATAATTAAAAACTTATTGAAGCTCTCAACCCTACAACACAGTCAGCTATATTAGCATGACCGAGAATTTGAAGCAATATTGATTGTTATTCGGTTGATTTGATAAAAAACAGAGATAAACTGATGCATATGTATGAGTTTGTATAAACTGCAGACAGAAAACAAACAAAATGAGTTGCTGTTTGAGGCTTAACACTAAATTATTTCGGTGTTTGAATGTGCGCATAATATCGTACAATGCACATTTTTTTTAGGAACGTATGATAATGCGGTTTCCAGTTTTTTGTTGATTTTTTTTTATTTGTGCTTGTTTTCTATACGAAAATACGTGCACATAAAACAAAAGCTACGATCTTTTTGAAAACAATAACATGTTGAATAAATAATACATCGATATTGATGAAAGAAATTGTACTTAGTTTAACCCTTCGTTACATCTTTGTCCGAATATTTTGCTGGAAAATGTTAGGAAGAACATCTAATATATACCCAAATCTACAAAGCATGAGATATATTTTTTTAATCAAGAAAATTTGATAATATCTGTATGTCAATATTCAATCAATATTTCAACATTTAGTTTTAAATTATATTTCAGTAACTCAAGGCAGCGGAATTCCAGATTTTGAAACAGTCCTAACAGATTATCTTATCAAAATTGTAGAATACATCAATCGCAGTGCTATTTTCTATACTTTCTGGACTCAGTCATGGATCAATCAGATCGAATCATGCATCATAAAATAGTGAAGTGATTTTTCAAATTCATAGCACCCTAACCACTTCAAGAATTCACTTTGAATTGTAATTATCCGAGCCACCGGAAGTTTTCCAACAATGTTTGACTTATGAATAGCTTAACTAGCTTATAGCTTAACCACACAAACTGAATACGTTCGAGTTGCTAAACTTGTCTTTCTATCCATTGTAAGCTAGATTAAATATTTTGAGCATACCCACGAGCAAAAAACATCAGCTATTATTCCGTGTTTATCTATATTTTTAGCAATTTTCAATTTCATTGTTCAGCGGTCCGAGCGCGGTGCTCGATTTACATTGGGTCGGTACGTGTGAAGATTGTATAAAACCAAATCAAACTAACCTTAAGGTAGCGTACTTGCTTGATCGTTTCATATTCCAATGTGAATCATCAAAATCAATAGAAAAAAACAATAGAAACAAAATACCAGATCGATATCAAGCTATTTCACTTGATATAAATTTCTTTGCCTGATATTGCCTTTAATAGAATCCGAACTTGGGCCACATTCCACTCACGTCCACAAACACTTGCTTATTACGTGATCACTTGACATCGATTTCATATTACATTTTGGATGATGTCACTAAAAGGCAAATAAATTCACACAATAAAACGATCAGCTGAATAAATTTGAAAACTGATGCTTTTTGTTCCAACACTGAGTGACACTCGTTGCTGCGACAGACAATTATTCATCAGATAAAATTTTAATGTTTCTAGTAAAGTTAGATCAGAGGGCAACAAACAAGAGAATTATCTTTCTACAACCGAGCTGACCGATAGAACACTTGATTCGCGAAAATCAGATCTAGTTAGTAACTATTCTGCAAAAATTGAATTCGGCATCAGTAGACGTATGTAGGTACTACAATAAAATCAGAAAATATGTATAAATCATTCGGAGCTACGTAAATATTAGCTATTGTACGTTAGTGAACAGAGCTATGTACTGCAAAAAAATCACCTTGCCTATCTAACAACTGATAGGCAAAAAAGTAAGTATGTACACATACGTGCGACTTCATACAGGTGTTCGGAAACTTTTTTCGAAGACGGACAGAGTGATGATAAATGGAATGTTTATAAGAACGTGATGTTCAATTATTGAGTGATTTAGAACAATAAGTTCTGATTTCTGGAACAGGTTATTTAACAACGGTTTTTTGCATATAAGAATAAATAACAGAACAAAATTGAATGGCTGCATTAAATTTGACTTTTTTTTCAAAAGCTATCACCAACTTCAGAAAATTTAGCACAAGTGAAGGATCAACTGATAATGTGTTTGAATCTTACTAGTGGCGCGATTCAGGTTGGTAAAGTAGTAGCTTTATGTCAACGTCGCAGAGATATTAACAAATTTTATAAAAATATTTTTTTTCAGTTTTCAAGAGACTTCGATGCCAATATCATTATTCCAGTTTAAAAACCAACATTTTGGCTTATTTTTGAAATAAATTATTGTAGCTAGAAGAAATATTCCTGTTTTCTCTGTTTAAGTCCTTAAAAACCAATCAGAACAATTATTAAAAAGAAAATTCCGGCCACTAAATTGCACGGATTCAAACCGGAAGAAAAAGGGAAAATCCAAATTTGAATCGAAAAATTGGCATTGCCATATGATAGCGTATAGGAAATTGTCCACCAACCGATTGAGTAAAATTAAAATTGAAGTAAGATAGCAGTATTCTGTATATTCTCCATTCTGTACTAAAAGAATGTCTAAGCCAAATAAAATAATGATGTGAAAGTTTTGCATGATGCAGAGTCCTACCAACTTTTTACAGATTAAGTATATTATCCTGATTTTTGCAATCAATTTTTTTCCTCAGGGGGGACGTTTTCTATGATTATCTTAGCAAACAACTTCCAATGAAACATAAAGTCAAAGTATATAAAGACTGCAGTGGTTAGAGCTACATTAAATTTTATTCAATAGCACAAAAGATATAATTTTGCTGTACATCCATGCTAACTATCCTTTATAAATAAATCAATTTCATTATCTTGCTTTCCGAACAGAATTTGTGTTTTTCACTTTGGTAACGAAGTTAAATTTTAGTTGTAATCATAGCGCCGAGCCAAGATGAATGAAAACATTTTTACATTAAAAACCAAACTTTTACATTTTACATCACAAAGCACTTTTTTCTCAGTAAGGTACGTGATTAAAAAAAAAATGACCATAAAAAAAATATGACGCAGTATTTTTGTAGTCAGTTCCGTATCCAAAGATGCACCAGTTGTGAAAACAGTTGTACACGGAGTTGTATAGCATCCCAGTTCCATTTCCACTTGCAAATCCTGGTGCATGCGTCAATACTGGTATCGCTTGTCCCCTGAGTTTTTCCTGTTCTTGGGCTTATAATTGAAGAAATTGGAAAACAAAATTGAGGAACTAGATTATAATAAGCTGAACATTTATTTCAGTAAAACAGTCGTCGATTCAAAAAAAAAATATAAGCATAAAATATTTCTGGCAATTCAAGGATTAAATATTCATTGAATGAATTCTTTAATCCGGGCGACTATACGAAAATAAATGCAATTTTTAGTGATGTTTCAATTTGACGATATTGCTGATCATTCAAAATAACTATTTTTTTTTATTAACTATATTTAATGATTTTTTGAACTTAAGATAAATGAGTGTGTGTAATCTCAAGGCAGACTGTTTAAAAAGAAATGACTGAAGCAAACTAAAACAGTAAAGCAATAAATCCGTTTTTGACAGAAAGAATCTAATTTATACACGCATCAATCCAAGCATGCGCTCTTTATGTTTACGCTTTTCTGAAGGCATTTACATAAAAAATAATTTTCAAAGTTATTAATCTATATTATTTATTTTAAAGTATTTTTCTATTTATCAGAGAATGGTAATAGTTCAGCTGCATAATGTTTAGCCTAAAAAAATTATTATTTAAAATTTCAAGCAATTTTTTACACTTTTTACTAATTTTCGAAGAAAATTAGTATTAAACTCGTTTCGCCGAAATTCATATTTCTTCATATATATATATATATATATATATATATATATATATATATATATATATATATATATATATATATATATATATATATATATATATATATATATATATATATATATATATATATATATATATTTATATATATATATATATATATATATATATATATATATATATATATATATATGTATTTATATATATATATATATATATATATATATATATATATATATATTATATATATATATATATATATATATATATATATATATATATATCAGCAAAATGGTTAATAGAGATAATCTCTGGAGTGGCCGATTCGATTGAGCTGAAATTTTCGGAGGACGTAGATGTATATAGTAGGTAGGTCCATGATTTGCTAGAATTCAGATATCCTAAACTTTTTGGCCGCGGCGAGCGTTTTAGTGAATTTTCAGGTACTCCCTTATTTCCAAGCAGTGTAAATTTTTGTTAAAATAAATGTTTGGAAATGAAAACTAATTGTGTTTTAAGCTTGTCTATGATAAAGAATTGGACATTTTGAGCCGTGTGTGGGTGCAGGGTGCCTAAAATTAGGTAAGGATTTTTTTTCAAATTTTGATTTGTCATTACTTGTAAGAAAAACAATGGATCATCGTGAAAATTACAGAGCGTATTGATGTTGACTAAAATTTAACATATATGGATTTTCAACATAAAGCGGGTAATCCTGTAGCTGCGGCAGGCTGCTGAAAAAAAATCCTTCAAATCATTGACCTTCTTGAATATTTTTTGATTTTTGACAATCTTGAAATTTGAAATCTTTGATAAATTTTATCCTTTGTCCTTCCTGTCAAATTAAAATTTTCAAAATTCCAATTTGCACAAGAACGGCAACCCATCACCAAATTGCCTCTATTTTCAGCATTCGTAACTTCTGTTCACGAGAACTAACGACCGGATAATCCGAGCATAATGAAATTTACAGGACGTGTTAGTATTAGCTAGGACCAGGTCTGATAGAAGCGATTTTGAAATGCGGGCAACCCTGTAGCAGTAATACCATCATACTTTAGATAACAGTTGGTGAAAAGTAGGCTGAAAAATTAGAATAGAGTTGCCAGCTATGGTTATTTTTGTCTCCTAAATCTTGCAAACTTGCTCAGCAAAATAAAGCCTTTTTCCCCATAACTTCTGGTTCAGTCATGAATTCAAAATGAACTTCATGCAGTAAATAGACTTTAATGTGAGCCAAATGTCGTAGGAATTTCTTATAAACACCATGAAAGAGGTGCCAGCTATGATCATTTTTGTAAGTTTGTGGAATTTCTTTACTGAGCGATTATGCTATTAGATTTGCAAATGGGAATGATCCTGCAATGGAGATTAACGACAAATATAAGCGCTTTAAAAATTTGAAAAGTTTTGAGGGTGGTAGCCCTAAAATTCTTTTCACTCGTATAACTTCCAGAGCAGTGTTTCAATCGAAACGAAATGTACTGGTTGAGTTTAACTTAACGTGAAGCAGATTTGGTATATATTTTGCTTTGCTGCTAACACAGGGTAACCAGCATGGGCCATTTTCGTAAATATTGCACCAACAGATGCTTCAAATTACGTACTCATATGCAAAGCATTTGCAATAAAATTAAGAAACCAATTTTTAAATTTTCCGAGTTTTGAAAATTTTTCGGATGGCAGCCTCAAACAACATTTAACCGCTGAAGCTTTCGATGAAATCCTTCGATGATAACGAAATTCAAAGGATAAGTTGATTTAAGTGTGAGCTTGTTATGGTTAACTTATTGCTGCTTCGTTGGGAAAGTGTTGCCAGCACTGAATATTTTCATAATTTGTCTTATAGTTGAGTTTTGTTGCTTTGGATAAGGAATGGTTTATATGATTCTACAAAAAAAGTGTGTTACGTCTTTCCACATTTTTTTGTCACTCAAAGACAATTTCTTCGAAAATTAGTCTTCTAGCGGTTCTGATGCGCTAGACTTTTTTTTATATGTAAAATAGTTTTTGAAATTTTTTTTCCAAATCTAGCCTTTTCCGACAAATTTATTCTGTCAATCGCCACATAATTATACATTATTATATTTTTTTCTGTTAATCGCCACATAATTATACATTATTTATTACCTTTAGGCGAGAACTTCGAGTGCACAGCACTGCATTAATCAAAGAAAACAGTCAACATTACCTTGACTTTTGATCGACTTTGATATAGTTTTCCCGGTTTCGGATCAGTTGGAAAGCGCCACTCTAAAAGTTAATTGACTGCTTTGCGTGTTTAACTCGTAAACTCATGTTTCATCACCAGTTACAATGCGTGAGGCACAGAGACTTCAGCGTCTATTTTTCTCATTCTTAAACGATAATTTTTAGTCACCATTTCTTTCAATTTAGTGATGTTAACGTTGAAGACGTTGATGGCCGACCAGAGCGAGGTAAATCTTCCAGCACATCTTGACCGCTTTCGAAAGCACTGCATTACTCATACGCACGTGCTTTTAATACAAATGAGACAACATTTTTGTTTGACGATTTTATCCATTGCAATAATCGCGAAATACACTTAAAATAAACTGACAAAATCAAGCACTGCAAACAAACTAAATAATAGATGACGCTCAAACTCCATGTTCGTATAGCGGACAGTTGTGCTAAATTAGCGATAAACGGAATTGTGACAATCCTTTCAAGTAGGCTTTTTAGCCCTCCGAGAACACAGGGGGTCAAATTGACCCCAGTTACCTTTTTGGCCGATCGCAGCGCTTAGGCCTGCGGGCAATGGGGGGTACTATAGGCTCCTAAGTATATCTCTGTGTCTTGACTACAAGTTTACACCGTTCGCATACAGTCCCAAGTCGTCAGTCGTCGTTGAGCCTTTGAAGCAGATTAAGGGGTCAAATAGACCCCATATGTACTCGACGTCAATTTTGAGGTAAAAATTCAATTTTTTTGCGTTCTAGTGTACGCAAAAATTATTTAGCTGAAGACAATGATAACAATTTTGGCGACGGTGATTCCTCCGAAGACGACCATGTCTTGGAGCAATCAGAATCTGATTATTCAGAAGGTTACACCTTGTTTTTGCAACCCAATGCAATATAGGGCTAATTTTTTTATTACTTTACTAAGTCTTGAGAGTATCCATATATATTTTTAGCTCAAAATATTAAAAACTGACATAGTTATGTTTTTTTTTTAAATGTGCAAATTTTAAAATCCACAATTTTTAAAATTTTTATTTTAGCCAAAAATATTGAAAATTGACAAAGTTACGTTTTTTTTTGTAAAAAAGCTAATTTTTGATAAAACTGTTTATATCGCGATTTTTTTTTAGGTATGTTAAGGACATTAAGGCCAATATCTATACCTACAAATTTTTTCAAATGAAAATCTTCAGTGACGGCGGTTCTATAGACGTTCAAAAGTGATTGGGGTCAATTTGACTCCAATTGTTCTCGATGATCGAAAAAATAGGTGTGTTCTCGGAGGGTTAAATGATCAATTCTCGGTAATTTTGTGATAAAATGAATATTTGAGTAAATGTGTTATTAATGATTTTATTTATTATTATTAGAAACAAATCATCTTTGTCAAATATTGTGTATTATTAGTTGACGTAAATGAGCTTGAGCATTTGAGTGGATAGTGTTGCCTAGCTCTAATTAAAATCTGAAGCAAATCGAACCCGTATGCGATAATTGCGAATGAATTTTATACTAACTTCAACTCCCAAATGATGGTGGGACGACTATAACTTGTTATATTTAAATTTATTTTGATTAATTTATTGGGGAAAAACCATTTGAAATGCAACTGCGAAATGCTGCTTTCTCACAATTGTCAAACAAATCTAGCAATTGAGATATTGCCCAAAGCCAACAAAATCTACAGCCTATCAGGCTAAACTCCGTTTCCTCGTAAATATATTTTTGAGTGTTTAATATTGTTTGCGCGTGACTCGATTTTGTATCAATTTAAAAATAAGGCTGATTTTTTAGTTATGAGAGCCATCGAAAATTTATTGCCACATCATTGACATAAAAAGCAGCTGTTAATGTAAGCTTATCACTTGCTGCTATCTAGAGCATCTTCAAACATCTGCTTGATACATCGAATGAAATTTTCAACAAACAGCGGTGCTAAATAACAGTTTTTAACGACAAACCCAGGTATAAACCGTACTATATATGCATGCCGATGAAAGTAATCAATGAAGAGTGTTCAAATACATATTACATGCTTAATGAACGCTGGCCAAAATTTGTAATATTTTTAGATCTAAAAATTATACTTCTTTTGATTTTTGTATTAGAATTCGTGTATCGTTGAAAAATTATATGACTGGGCAGTTATAGTAATTGACAAGTAAAAATCTTTTTGAACTTTCGATGTTTTTTTCTTGTAGGGGTGAACGCCATTTCAATACAGAATTTCGCATGCTTTACTATTCTTTATTTTTTATATTTTTATTTAATTACCAGGACAAAGAAATTCAATAGCAAAGTTACTTCCTACCTAACTGTATATTTTTAGTGAACAGGTTGAGTTCAAGCAAACAAATTCGAGTAAGTTGTATCATAAAATTAAAACAACAATATATCAGTCATATTGTCACTATAAATAGTTTTTTCACCGGAAAGTGACTCACTGGATGTCTGGAGCAAATACATTAAATAAACACATTTCTCCATCTTATTCAAAAAATCTATGTACCTTATTCTATGTACATACTTAATTGATAACAAGTTTTCGGTCCCCAGATAACAACCGCCCAGCCACTGACATGGCAATCAAACTAAATTTATAGTCGCTTATCTCCACCTGATACGTGAGAATAAAGTCTCCCACACTTACTCTCTTGTGGAGGCAATATTTGTATAGCTCTGAAATGGAATTATGCATACCTGGAACTACTACTATTGCAACGCAATGTATTCACACCGTTATCATGCATGTAACTACTATCACCGCCGTTCTGGTAGTCATTCTCTGTGTACACCGTGTCGACTGATATCTCTGGAATCTGCATCTCAACCTTGTATTTACTGGCCGAATCTCGTCCACCGTCAGCCTCATGCACTTCACTACCATTCGCATTTTCCACAATCACTTCAGATTCACCAAAATCATCAACTTCATCTTCAGAGTGCACATTGTCACCATCATCACCGATCTGGACCATTTCACTGTTTTCCGGACGCTTGCGAATCGGTTTTGGTGGGATTTCGGGAATGAATCGCGGCGGCGGTCGATACTTGATCTCACTTTCAATATTTTCGAATTTGATTCGCATTTTCTGCACGAACGATAGCTCTTTACCGGCTTTTTCGGCCGACCGCAGGGCGAACGCATATTCACTTTGCGAATTCACTGAGTAACTGATTTTCATCGATGAACTCGACGATGAGTTGAACGAGTCAACAGATCGCGCATCACTCTCGAATCGATCATCATCAGATTTGCCGTAATGCTGATGATGGTGATGCTGATGATGCTGGTGCTTCTGATGAGTTGCATTATTTGTGAAGCTTCCGAACTCATAATTGTCGCCCATTCCAACGTGTTTTATGCCGCGCGGCCAACACAAATTTTAGATCACGACCCAACACTATCCCACGTAAGTTATTCGGATGTGGGAAAATACAATTTTATCGGTTACTCCAATACGTCGCAGATGGTTCGATATCAAAACTAATCATACGTGACACATTTCAACCGAACACCGCGTGAAAATCATTGGAAAATTTTTATGAAAAAGCAAAATGCTAATAAAATCACAGATTGCGGATGTTGTTTTGATCGACCTACACAAATTCTCACGACAAAAACGATCTTGAGTGTCGCAGAATGTTTTGATCGCGAATAAAATTGTACAACTGAAATTCGCTGCACTCGAAACTAAAATTGCCTTGAGGCTTGGACGTATGTCGTCGTTTTGCAAGGTGTTTGCGATTTTCTCACAAGATCGCGAAAGCCGCTAGTCTCTCGATTACACGATCGGCTCCGTAGCACTAGCCTGATAGCTTGAGAAACGCAACAATGTTCGAATACGTACGAGTTATTGTCCGTATTGTAACCAACCAGCCACCTTTTGGTAGTCGATTAGACATCAGATATTTAATCATTCACCGAACAAAAAGCCCCGCCGTTGTTCCTTATCAATAGCGCTGAGCTGATACGTCTAGATAAGATGGTGAACTTCGTTGTTATTAGTCATTTGAGTACAGTGCGTTCTCAAGAACAAATACCTTATCTTTTCGCAAAAAAAAAGATAGCTACAGACGTTAATTCGTAACTCTCGAGTCAAGTAAAATGTTAAGTCGCACTGCTTATGCAAAACAAAGTGTGCTATAGTTTCGCGTTGGAAAAATGTCACCGTGCTCTATGTTAGATGCATATGTGTACACGATTGCATACATAGCAATCTTTTGTATTTTCTCTCACATTAATTACTTAAATTGTTTTGACGTCACCGGGAATAAAACGATATGCGATTTATGATACCAGTTTCCCGTCCACAGCATGCTTCCATTGAAATAACATATATGAACAGAGAAATAAGTTGTCGTTGATACTTTCTTATCACTTTACTCTGCGTATGATGTGGGGAGCTTCGGGCTCAGCATGACGCATATATTAGCTTAGTCAACGCTGTTTGTTTTTATTTAACCGGTTTTCATTTTTATGCACGAATTTTTTATTTTTTAATAAACATAATTTGAGAAATTTAGTGTTCCGCTTCTGGAGCTGTTTTTCGAAATTTAAGTTCAATCAAATGACAATAATAATCATCCATAACATTTAAATTATTTGCACTGTGAACTCCGTATCGAGCAGGATCGGCGTCCTTATACTATGGCTTGAATCAATTTCGCCCCTTTATAACCCATTTCAAATAAAGCTAGGATCGCGGTCCCCTGTTCGTACCTGGATTCAACCCCCTCTTCTCGAGCTTACAGTGGACTTTTTACTGAAGTTGAGCAAGATACGGATCTCCTAAATATTAATATAAGCTCTGGAATATAAAATCACGCAGAGAGACTACGAATTTATATATATATATATATATATATATATATATATATATATATATATATATATATATGTATATATATATATATATATATATATATATATATATATATATATATATATATATATGTATATATATCTATATATATATATTATATATATATATATATATATATATATATATATATATATATATATATATATATATATATATATATATATATATATATATATATATATATATACAGGGTGGATAAAAAGTAGGGTATCACTTTTTATCCGAACTAATTAAATTTGGGAAATCCGTATTTTATTGAACTGAAGGATATAATTTGTTTTCTATGTTGAGGCGAGTATTAAGGCGGCTTTAGATATGCGGTGTTTGTCAAATACCGAGCACCTAGTTTGGCAAACTTCGCATATGTGGTTGGGTTGCTCGCCTAGTGCTTGCCCTAGGCCAAGCACAAACATTCGGGTGCTCGCTATTCCCGTAGTTTGTCGAACTTTCAACAAACATCAAAGTAGACGAGCACTGTGTTTGGGTATGTTCGGGTCCCCGCTTTACACATTCGGTATTTATAATTACATATAATGTCAACTGAATCTGCTGAATCAACATTCATATTTAAATCCATGTTTAAAGATATAAATATAATTAATTATTAATGCTCAGAGATGCAGCAAATATTTCGTTTTTTCACAAAAAAATTGCAGGAGGGAACAACGACGAGCAGCTCGTACATGTTCCAGTTTTGGCAAACATTCGGCAATCCTCGAATATCTAATTCACTGTGCTTGTCATTCCGCAAGCACCAAGCCAAATGACTTGACTAGGTGTTCGGTATTTGGCGAATAGGAGGTGTTTGACAAACACCGCATATCTAAAGCCGCCTTTAGATTAATAGAAAGTCCTGAACGATATGCGAAAGTTAAATTCAAAAATTTTGATACAAAAGTGAAGTTTAGTAAGTTAGTGACGAATATAAAAATTATCAAAGCCGAAACTCTAGAATAAATTTAGTGTTGATCTTTTTTTTTGAAAAGTATATTTTCCGGTAGACAATTAATTTAAGGTTTGTGTTTCTTACAAAAATTTGTTTTTTTTCAAGATTGTAGGAATTTTCTTTAATGGATATTTTTTTCGTAGAACTATGGCATTGTCAAAAGAGCTACGGCATCAGATTCAGAATCTGCACCGAGAGGGCAAAACCATCGCTTCCATCAGTCGACAGCTCGGTGTTTTAAGGAAGGCTGTTCTTTTGTGGACTCGGAAAGCTCCAGGGAAAATCGAAGAACGCAAAAAAAGTGGAAGCCCACATGTGTTACAACCAGCCGACAAGAAAAAAATAAGAATGCTGGTCAAAGTTAAAGTTGGAGTCGGAACAAGGACTGCGACGAAAATCTTCAACCAGTCGCCAGAGTTCCAGCGTCGAAGAAAAAAAGTCTCCAGATCAACCTTCAAAAATTACATCAGGAGCCGCCCACGGGGAAAACATTAATACGTGAGACCAACGAAGCTGCTTCTAACCGAGAAGAACATTGAAGACAGGAAAAGGTTTTGTAGAAGATTAATTGACGAAGGTTTTACCCTGGACAATGCGAGGGACAAGAAGCAACGAGGTCGCATACTTTTTACGGATGAATCTCCGATTGAACTCTTTCCTAAACCAAATCGACAAAATATGCGAGTAAGAACATTGAATCCGAAATCAATTAAACCAGTGCAAGGACCCAAATAAGGGCTAATTATTATTAGAATAAATTTAGAAAATCCGAACATATCACCATTGACGAAAATTGTACGGTTAATGGAGAGTACTACCGAAACAAAATGTTGCCGATCTACGGGAAGTGCCTGAACAACCGGTGCCAATATCCAAAAGGAATGTCTCCCATTTTAATGCAAGATGGAGCTCGCTGCCATACCGCGAAAGCCAGAATATCGAAGGCGAAAGAGTATTTTCCAACGGTTAGGACGGATTGGCCAGGCAACTCACCCAATCTTAATCCCATTGAAAATTTATGGGCAATATTGAAGGAGGCAGTGTTCAACGAACCTATACCAACCAATCGTCAATCTCTAATTGAACGAGTACGAAGTGAGTGGGCCCAACTTAGCAACGACCACATTTTCAAACTTTGCAATAGTTTCCAAAGGCGGATTATTCAATGCCACGAAATGGAAGGGCGTCACACCAAATATCAAAGTTGTTAATTAGATTACTTAATATCTAAGCTTAATTTATAAATTAAAAACAATAATCTGATTTTTATATTTTTCGAGCTTTTTAAAAAAATAAGTGATACCCTACTTTTTGTCCACCCTGTTATATGTATATATATATATATATATATATATATATATATATATATATATATATATATATATATATATATATATATATTTACTTTCTTTCGCTAAGAGCATTTACGGTTAATTTCAACTTGAAATTTTCAAGTCCCTTACTTTCAGCTCTTTTGGGTTGAGCTTCTTAGCCAGAGAGCGTATTTTGGGAAGTTCTCATATTATTGAAATGTGTACATAATCATGCAATAAACTTAATGCATACATATATAGCCAATGGGATCAAATTATGGTCAAAGCACTAGGAGAAACGAGGGCGGAAAAATAATTTCCAAGAAAATAGAGACGATAATAGTTCAATCCACGTGTCACGAGAGCCTGATAGCAAGGGCTGCATGAGTGCTGCTAATATAACAAAGATGTAGCGAAACAGGACAATGAAAGCGTCTACAAAAAGACCACCACAAGGACATCGACTTTCTTCTTCAAAAAGACAACGAGCAGGTGATTAGAAAAATAAATTCTCATCGGTCGAGAATCAAAACACACATCTGTTGGAGAACATGAAAATTAAGCGACTATAATGGACCAGACTGCACCAAAGAAACCAACCGATTTGGACTGGAGCTGATTAAAGGCTACTATTATGGTTTTTTTTAAATAGTTGTTCGCAATAAATTTTGTTTTGTTGAAATTTGTACTATTTTGCACCCACTTTTCAGTGAGTTTCATTCTTGATGAAACTGATAATTACTTAAGGGGGTAGTACCAGTTATAATTTTGAAAAAATCAATTTTTTGGTTTTTTGCGTTTTTCAATTTATTATGCCTTGAGAAATCACGTCTCAAAATTTTACTAAGATATTCCCAAAAATAAAGAAGTAACGGCAGTTTACGCCAGATCACTGCTTTTAATTACTGCGAAAAAAAATGGAAAGCACATAAGTCAGGCAAAAAAAGCGGCAAAAGAAGTGTATTTGGCAAAAAAAAACTGCCCAACTGTGGACTTAAAAATACTAATGTATGGTCCAGGGATTGCAGACTGAGCTATTGTAGGTGATAAAAACATATTTTTTAAGTAATATTCAATAAATAAATGGAAAAAAACTTTAAACGCGTTTTTCTCGAAATGAGGTTTTTTCAAACTGCGGACTATTCTCCGGATTGGCCGAACTGATTTAAGTCAAATTTGGTGCACTATTTTATTGTGTGGTAATCTACCACCATATAGGCCAAAAGTTAACCCACAAGAATTTGGAAGGCGAAACAAAGTGAAAAAAACTACGATTTTTCGAAAAACATTTTCAAACAACCGCCATTTTTTATTTGATCATTTTTGTTTTTAAATATTGTGGTATAGCTGAGGTAAGAAACATTCGTAAGAAACATTCCTCTTTAAAATGTGGTTTAGTTTTTTTGTTTCAGATTTTTCATTTATGAGATTATCTGTCCGCAGTATGACGAGGCATTTTTCGAGACGTCAACTTTGGCGCCCTCTATAAATAAGTAGCAAAATGGAAAAAATAACAACAATTTTATTTTTTTAATCTTCAAAACGTGTGTTTTACCTATGCAAATTTTAAAATTTATACATCACAAAAAAAAAAATTGAAATTTAGGCTTTTTTTTTAGCATTCTAACCGGTACTACCCCCTTAATACCTATTAACCATCTGGATTATTCTGATTCTAAACTTGTGAGTGCTTTGTATGATAATGATTTGCAGCATGTTGCTCCGACTCCCTACCGACATGGTAATTGGTCAGACCTTATATTTACGAACAACTATAGCAAAGTACTGGTTAGCCCGACTATTGACGCGGAGAATTTTTTCTCTAAAAGTCTTCATTATTCCGCTCTTACTCTTGATTTATCTACTATAGATTCTAATAACTTTCAAACTTACAATAATACTATTTTATACGATTTCCGTAGTGCTGATTCTGATAGCGTTCACCATTCTCTTAACAATGTCGACAGGACGGATACGCTAAAGCCTTAATCTCTTGATGATCATTCATTTTAGATAACACTGTTTGACTCGCTTGAAAGATATGCACCTAAAATTATGAGAAATAATAAACTTTCTTTCTTAGGCAACTGAGCAAATATAGAAAAAATCTCTACAAATCAGTAGAAAATGATGTCGACTCTAGCCGTCGTATTAAAAAAGAATACAATGCAGTGGCCAAAGATTTCCATGAAATGAATCACAAACATATGACAGATTCATTAAAACTACATAAATTTTCCATTGGTAATGATACAGCAATGGCAATTAACAACAAATATTAGCGTTTCGAAAATTTTAAAAGTTTTGAGGATGGTAACCTTAAAATTATTTTCACCCCTGTAACTTCCAGCGCAGTCATCCCATTGAATCGAAACTCACAGGGTAGGTTTACTTAATGTGAAGCATATTTGGTATATTTGTGGCTATACTTCCAGCACCAGTTTTGTAAATATTGTACTAATAGACGCTAGCATTATATATTCATATTCAAAGCATTTACAAGAAAATTAGAGAAGCAATGATAAAATTTTCCGAGTTTTGAAAATTTTTCGGATGGCAGCCTCAAACGATGTATAATCGCTGAAACTTTCGATGAAATCCTCGGCTGAAAACGAAATTCAAAGGATAGGTGTATTTTAGCATGAGCTTGTTACCTAAGACTTATTGCTGCTTTGTTGGAAAAGTGTTGCCAGCACGGAACATTTTCATCATTTATGTTATAGTCGAGAAATGGTTTTTGTTGCTTTGGGTAAGAAATGCATGATATGATACTACAAAAAAGTACAATCACAAAAGAATTAGAACAATTATTAATTAAAGTGATTTTTATAAAAAAATAAAATCTATGCCTGATAATGTATGAATATAATGATCTTAACCTTTTCACAAATTGTTTTATATTATTAGAATAGTTTCCTAATAACTGGTATATAAACACCTTTGCAATATGTTACTGTGCACTTTTTACTGTGATAAGAAATGAATGTTCTTATAAATAATATACTCTGATAAGCACACTTTAAATAAAAACATGAATACTACAAACTTTTTACTCCGAAAAGCATTTATCTGCTTCAATAACTAACTGAGTGACGTGAGCGGTAGAAACATAAAACGTTTCGAACACTTAGCGTCAAATCTTGAAATCTTTCACCGGGTATATAGTATTCAAAATAGTAGAGGTCCAACTAGTATGCTTCATAATACACATAATATACACATAATGTATACATATTTTTTGACCCACTAAGCGAATTTTTATGATGAAAATATTAAATCATGACTAAAACTTTTATTTTATCAAGTATTCTTAAGACTAAAATTAATATGCGAAGAATTTTATCAAAAAATAAACACAAAACTGTTTTATTTTTATATAAATATCATACATATGATTTTAACAATATTAATCATTATGTCTCCGCTTCAAAAAATTTCTGATTTGAAAGAATATAAAAACACAAAAATTTAAAAAGAAATTCATTGAATTCGGAGCTGTTCTTGAGCGCTTTCGAGGATAATAATTCATTGATGTGATTAGCTCGCGAAAAAATGGCCACGCAACATGGCTCTTCGTTTAACTAGATGTATTCAGTAGTTTACTTAGGATTCTATTCGGTCTGGAAAATATAAATTAAGAACGTTGTTTAATTTTTATGACTTAACTATAATATGTTGCTGGTGATTATGCAAACATAATACATATCTCTTGCTACAGAAAAATAACATAAAATAGGGTTCACAATGATACTGGAGTCAAAGTGATTAAGGACGAAAAGCGAAGAAATTCCCTACTTTAATCCAGTAATTGCAATAGCCCTGTAATTTTATCACTCCTACTTAACATCCGAACACTAAGCTAAGTAAAGTAGGCATACAAATTAAGCATTGCAATAGGAAAAGTTAACTTTAAATAGGAGTAAGGTGGCATAACTGAGGTGTAGGTTTTAATCTAATAAAATTTCATATACAAGGTTCAATTCGTTTATTCTTGTACTTATTTACTGGAAAAAAATATAATTAAGTGTTCTGCAATAAGCCTAAATAAAAAGTACCACAGCTTTAGAGACGAATTAGTAATAGTGAAATTGTAATAGTGAAATCATAATAGTGAAAAATATAATTGTGAAATTATAATTGCAAGCGAAATAAAGTGTATTGAATTGATAACATTCCCTTATAGAAAAAATAATGCAATGCTGGAAACTCATTTTTGTCGTAGATTGTATAATATTTGTGGTTTCTGATTGTATTGTTTCTAATTTCAATTTTATTAATGTCTTTTCTTGTTCAAGATTTTTGTATAAAAATATGTTTTCTGTGCTCAAAATAAAGCTGAAAGAATAATAGCATTCTCTTCTCTCGATCAATTTATTATATTGTTTTTATCATTTTCTGCAATTTATCTTAGCTCTATAAGAGTTATTCATTCAAATTAATAAAAAATTATATATTCATTCAAATTAATAACAAATAATTTCATTGAAAATAATAAAACATGAAAGGTACATAAACATATTGGCTAGACTATGGCAACAAACAACTAGCGACATTTGTCGATGTTATTTATTATTTTGACTTAATGCCAGATCAGATGAATTTCAACATGCAATGAAATTAGCAACGGCAATTAGCAAAGCTTGTAAAAACACCAATACCTGCATCAAATTTAATGTACCACAAGGTAGAAAAAGCTTTGAGGTTGCTGTTATTTTTATTGCACTTGAATACATTTCTCAATCAACCAACGTAATTAACAATTTAAACCCATAATTTCGTTCTACTTGCTAAAACAAGACAATTGTACAGCAAACAGTAAAATTAATAACGGAATACAAGAACGGATCTTAAACGCATTTTCCACAGTTTAAATTAAATTAGTAAATTTACGATAAATATATTGGTAGTAATAAGTAAGCCATTGCTTGAATTTTAAAAAGTATTTCGTTTTTAGTTTCGTATCTTCAAGCTGTATGTAAATGTCCATCCATAAAAATATGTTCTGAGATAAAATTCTTAAGTTGCATAGCTTCTTAATGTTCACTTCCATCCCGATTACATTTATGAACTTAATAAAATTAGAGTTTTCTCTCTAAACAGAATGGCGAGAAGCTGATACTACCGCTATGCTTAATATATAGTTTGCGTACAAATTTTCGCTGCTTAAAGTTTATATTTTCGTTAGATTATGAATATAAGAGAGAATTTATGCTCTGTTATAATTACATTTTTTTTAGCTTTCGAAGCTTTAATGTTTGATTGCTTGAAAGATAGTAAAAAAACGTAAAAAGCCCACGGTAGCTGTTGATTTACTAGCAACAGACTTACAAACTTTTCTAAATATTTAAGCTGCTCTCTGAGAAATATATAAGATTTATTAAATATCATCAGGCTGTGTTTTTGAGGTTTTTTCTAGAGAAAACTTCAGCTTTTCTTTTAGATTTCTTCAAATAAAGTGTATGTAAAAAAATTAGTCCAAAGAAGATGAAAGCAATTAAAAACAAAGTTGCTCAATTTTTTCAACGATATTTCGGAATTATAATGTGCAGTTTTATCAACTGTACAAGAAATTTTCAATGAAATAGCTATTTATTTATTAAATATTTTTTTTATAAAAGAGATAAAACTATACTCAAAGCCAAATTAAATTGAATATTTTATGTATATCAAACTTATGGTATCGTAATGACTAAAGATTTAATAAACATTTGCTTTACTACAATCCACTTACATCTGTAGGCTTCGATTTATTTAAGAAGAACGGATAACATTTTCCCAATCAACCACGGCCAGATTTTATTTTAAAAACCAAAACTAAAAATCTACTGTTCATTGTAACTGTGCAATATTCTACGATACATTTAACCAACTAATTTGGTTTCATGAACTGCTAATTTGTGAAGTTGGTCACTTTAAGAGCAAGTGCATTTTGAGGATTCACCACGACAATAAGTTAGTAACTTTTGAAGTAGTTGAAGGTCAAAATTAATCTTGTCTTTGTAAATGTTTGATACGAAATCTCACCATAAGAATACATTAAATATATATTCATATTAAAACATAGTTTTTCATCAATATTTCAATATTAATTTGTTGAATTATTGTCCCTTAGACCAATACACCAGTCGCAAGGGAAGTGAAAAGATGAAAAAAATTTGAGAAAAAAGATTATCTATACGGAGCGTGCATACTGATTACGAGATGAAGAAAATGGAAGAGAGAATTAAAAAAAAAAGTCACTAGTAAATGAGCTCCCAAATGATAGAGACTACTACTAATCAACCAACTCATGCTTCAACTTCATCTTATTTAGCTTACTAAGATAATTGAAACCATAAGAATGATAAGAAGTCATTTCGAAGAGCAGAACAACACATTCACATGTGTAATATCTCAAATTCTATGAGTACTGCAGAAAACCCAAACACTAATGAACATTGTACATTGTAATGTACCCCTCATCAAATTTTTCTCGTAATGAAAACGTCCCAAGTCGGATTCTTTTATTCCATTCTATTTACGAACTTGAGTTTTTCTGACATTCTTTTCACAGTCCACATTTCGATTAATGTGCATAAACATCTGTATGAGCAAAACCGCTCGTTTCACCTGTCACGTTATTTAGTTATGTAAATATTTACATAATTCACTACCTAATTAAAAAATTGCCATATATGGCACATCCCTTGCGGGGATCGAACCCGCGACCTTTGGATTAGAAGTCCAACGCGCTATCCTCTGCGCCAAAGGGACACGTCCAATTCGTGATTTAAACGTATTACAAATACACTAGCATCTATAGAACAGTTCTAAAGCTTTTACATCTCCATCACACTACACCTCTACTTACGACATCATGGCCACCATGAATTTGCCGTCAAACACACTTTTTTGTTTTATCCAATCCGTAGCTTCTCAAAACCAAATAGCTTCTTTGAGGGAAAACTTTCACAGTACTTTCCATTCTTATTCTCGCCTCAATCCACGCACCAAACAATGGAGGGCGAAAAGCTTCACAACATGCGACAGGTTCTCTTCGTCATGAAGTTCGTAGAATCGGTAAGTAAACTTCAGAATGGTTTTGCAATGTTCTAAGCAGAAAAAGCTTTCAAATTCAGTGTAATGTGATTTTAACGTCATTGAAATTATCAAATTCAAAATAAAATGTCCGTTGATATGTCATACTTTTAATTGAATCAAATAAAAATTCAAGTACGAAAACTTTCAGCGTAAATTTAAAAGCTAAAAAAAAAACAATTGCGGTAATTTTAAGTTGATAATTTGAAAGTAGAACGTGCAGAACGCTGCAAATATTGTGCTCACACCCTGTGAATTTACCACAATGGTGATTTGTCTCTTGCTCAAAATTTACTGTTCCATTTTCATTGCATTGCTTGTTATCTGTTTGCTAATGGATCTGACTAATATGGTTGTGAACGCCTGGAACGAAAACGACAGATTATCTCAATAATCGCAGTAGCAGTTCATATCTATGGATTCCTACAGTTCGAAGAACCTTTGCCCCACCAGATGTTCTTTTGCGGGACGTATTTTTGTTATACGGTTATATCAATATTTGGAATGATCGGTAAGAATTTCATCACAATTAATCTTCGATGGATATGGTATAAAATTTATTATTTTTCATTATTTCTATACATACATATATCAAAATAATTTTACTATTTTTTTATACGAAATTATATTATTCGAGTCAAATTCGGTAAAAATATTTTTTCGGGCAGATTTTTCTTTACCAATAAACACAAACCGATCAACTTAATAAATAACTGAGGGACTAAATTTTTTGCTTTAAAAAATATTTCGATTTATTTCAAGGGTAATTTCATCTCATCTTTAATGTTTATCGATATTCATCGACAGAGTTTGTCAAAAAAAATTAAAGATATCAGGCTTCTGAAGGAATATAGTTCTTCATTTTACATTTTTTTTCTCGAAAACTCAAAAGACAGATCAAAGAAACTAAATCAAAATAATCTAGCAATCAAATCTTTGCCAGTTTTCTGAGTTTAACATCTTTAAGCCAATTATTTTCTCCTAAAGCAGGTTAGGTTTAAAATGTTGAAACTTGTTGCAATTTTTCGGGGTAAATTTCAGCGTCTTTCAGAATTTAGGCCGGTGGACATTCATAAGGAGGAGGCCTCGGAAAATCTGGTGTATATAAATTGAATGGATCTTTGGTGTAAAAAATATCGGTATTATGTCCAGTTACGACCAAGTCTGCAAACGAAGGCTAACCATATCTAATATTGATGCACACCAATAACTTAAAATATAACAAACACCCTAAGTATTATGTATGTGAAAACAGCGAAGTTGAATTTTTTTGAGGAACATTTATTTTTTCTAACACGAATTCAAGAATCAAAAATGCCTGGTTAATGGATAATTAGCAATAGCTAGCGAAAAAAATCTTGGAATAATTGGGATCACAGGGAAACATTAACTTAATCTATTTATGAATCTTACTCACAAACATAAGAAAATTAAGTTGAATTTGGCATTAAATTTTCTCCGGTCTATAAATTGCAGTGATATGTATTGGAATGGATGCAGCAATCATTATGGAAGCTTCGGTCACTGCAGTCGGTGCAGTTTTATTCATAGCAGGTTCAATTGTTTCAATGTACTATGCAGAGAATGATTTTCATTTGATGTATCTTTCCGATAGTGAAGAGGAAAATCATCCCTTTTTCATGATATGCAAAACACAGGTAAGCTGTTTAATTTCAGATGCCTTAATTTTATTTGTTCTAATTTTAAATGTTTTTGTTACTTTTTTCTTCAGTATTGTATTTTTGGAATGCGATTCCTGTTACTTTGGTATAATGTAGGCATTCGATTTCGGAACACAATTATCTGGGTTTATCTGGGTTTTAATGACCAACCTCCAGAGCTTCAATGTCCTCTCCAAAAGTCCTATGTTAATCTCCGTGCTTATTGGAGTATGTTAATGATATTTCGAAGGAAATAACACCCTTTGCACATAGTATCTCAAATGTAGCTTACAGTATCTAGGATTTCAGATACTTCTCGTTCGACAACCTTTTTGACATTTTAGGGCATTTTGGAATTTTTCCCTGCTTTCCTCCCTGACGTATTTAATAGCTGCTTTGCTCTGTAGTCTTTTATTTCATCCATGCTGCATAGTTTTCGTTATAGATTTTGAAATTGAGAAAAATATTGCCAAAATTTGAACTGTGTTCAAATCTATGAGCCACAGGAGGAAAACTATTCGGAAAATTCATTATATTAACAGTTCTGCACCACAGAGTAGCAGTCCAGTAGATAAATTTTGTTATTTTTACCAAATTGTCAATTATATTTACTCAGGTAACTTTTTTTTAACGCAATAGTGAGTTTTCAACATAATTGTGCTGTCAGTAAATGCGTCATATTATTTAAGCACAAATTTTGCAGTGATGAAATTTATGCTACTTAAATTTCGCTTTAAGGACTCTTGCCACATTATTTTTATCGGTTGATTTCCAATTTCAAAAAGATGCAGTGGTCATGGCCTCCTTTTTATGAAATCTACTTCAATTATTACAACATTGGTTTGACTTGACGGAAGCAAGGCAAGTATGAACAACTTTTGAAACAAACGTAATCAAATTAAAGATAATGTAAAATATTTCACATTACAGAAAAAAATTGAATCCTTTCTATTAAAATAAAAACATTCACGTGAATGTTGGTTATTTTCTACAGTGCTTTGAAGTATTGAATTTAAATTCATATTAAGAAAAACATCTATTAAATTCCACTTTTTCCGTGTTTTGGTAGTTTAATTTTATATTAATATTAGATCCAATTTTATTCAAACCTGGAATAAGCCTAGTTAAACCATGATGTTTTAAGCATTCTCTTCTTACTTCTGGTTCCTTTCTTCTTTGGGTTTTTTTTTCATGCATAACTGTATTGCCAACCAAGAGAACTTTTCAAGAAAATATATGCAAAATATCGCGTTAACTCATTGCTTGTAAACAATTAGAATATTGGATATTCCGATCCATGACTAAATCAAAATATTTGAATTCTTATTCATACGAAAATGTACTCAGAAAATATTTCTTTATCTATTCGACTTCTTGAAATTGGCCTTCATAAAAGGTTGTGAAGTCTCAAAGGGCACGAGGCTCAGTTGCAATTCCCTAATTCGACTTTAGGCTTACTCGGATCGTATTCTAGTACAAGACGTACTTATCTTTTTTTTCTGATTAATTTTTTTTCTTATTTTGATTCCTGACTCTTCTGGCTTTGTGACTAGCATGCACCAGTCATAGTTTACTTGATTTATTGATAGCATAAAGTTTTTCTATCTGCGAACACTCAATCATAAAGAAAATTCACCTCTCTAAGAAACCAAACAAATTCGTTCTTTTTACTAATGTTTGAAAAACAGTTTTTGGTTGAGTTGAAAAATTCGGTTGGTGCTGCCTGCTATGGTAATTTTGGTGTCTTGGGTTTTGAAAATTCGCTTAGGAAAATAGAGCTTTATGCCCTATAACTTCCAGTGCAGTCATCAAATAAAAACGAATTTCATATGATAAATGGAACTCATTATAGACATTATTCAGAAGGAATCTGCTTAAAACACCATGATTGAGTTGCTAGCTATTGTTAGTTTTGTTTGTAATATCCTTATTAGTTTTGTTTGTAATATCCTCCCGATTTTGTCGTACAATTTTCAAACGGTAATGATCTTGTAGTGACAATAAAAATTAAGAAAATTTGACAACTTTTGCGACTCGCAGCCCAAAATTGTTTGTACGCCTATAACTTCCAACGCAGTCATCGGATCAAAACGAGATTCGCAGGGTAGGTTGATTTCAATGTGAGGCAGTTGTGATATATTTTTGGCTTTGATGCTAGCAAAGGGCTGCTAGTGCAAGGTATTTTTTGCTATTTTCGTATCAATAAATGCATACATTAATATTCATTTATAATGAAAATAAGTTACCAATTTTTAAATTTTTTAAGTTCTAGAAATTTTTCGGACTCAAACATCTTTCGTTTTCCGATCCTAAATATCTTTCTATCGCTGTAACATTCGACAAAATCATCGGATAAAATCGAAATCGATAGAAGTATTTGATTTGGAAGTGAGGCAATTATGGGAGACTTTTAGTTGCAGTGATGGTAAAGTATTGCAAGCACTAAGCATTTTCTTTGTTTATCTTATGTTATGCTGCTTTCAAAGTTTTGCAGTGTTTGGCTTTCCTAAATCTAGAAATTCATGCAAGTGGTAGTCCTAACATTCTTTCCACCCTATGAGTTTAAAAACATTGCTAAGATACGCATTGGAAACAACAACAACTCCTCCTATCCATAATAGGAGTGTTTGTTGTTTCTAATGCATGTGTTCTGGATAGTATTGTTCTGTTATGGATACAGGGAGCAAAAAAGAACACGCCCAATATTTTTTTTTAGTTCCAAACACGCCTCACTTCACTCCGTTCACACTGTTCTTTAGAATCGAAGCTTACTCCTAGTTTAATTGCCTCCAGTTTACTTATTAATTCACTCTTAATAACTGAATTTGATTCTCTGAGATAGAATTGATGTGTTGACTCCTTGATTACTTATATGAACCAGAAACTCGGACGTTTGCCAACCATAAAAGACAGTTGGCAAATCGCACATTTGTTTGAACGTCAAAAGTACATGTCAATTAATTTACAGCCGATAACAGCGCTAAAGTGGCAAATACTGCTACAACTTTAAGCTCAACTCAATTCATTGCGCTTTTCCGTCTCTAAGCTTAAAATAGAAAACGATGTCATCAAACTTGATAAGCTGTTTCGTAGATATAAACCGCAAGTTTGCATGAAAGCTGTAAAAGAAAAAGCGGTACAAAACCTTCAGGTTTGTGTACTTGCTAGATTCGCACGGGAATTTTTATTTTCAATTCGTTTTTCATGCTTACCGCTAGGTGAAATGTAATTTTTACAGCGGTTCTTAGTAAATATCTAAATCTTTTCGTGCAATAAAGCTCTAAAATTGCCGTTTCTTAGGCGTAAAGGTAAAAAATGGCTGTGTGAACGATGTAAAAATCAGGGATAACGACAATTATTTATTGAAAGATAATTATTAAATTATTAAATCAATAATTAATTATAAATAAAGTAAAGAACAGATAACTGCAGAATGGAAGCTTCATTATTAATAAATAAGGTGAACAGTAAAGGGCCTAGATGACTACCTTGTGTAACACCAGACGTGGTTTTAATTTCAGATGACAAGGCACCGCAAAAGGATACACGTTAGGTTTGATTCGTCAAGTAAGAGTCAAATCCAATTTGAAAACAAGTTAGGTAATTGAAAGGAATGAACCTTACCTAAAAGTATGGAGTGATCAAGGGCTTTCGTCAAGTCTGTGTATGCACAGTCAGTTTGGAGGCCAGCTTCGATTGAGTTGGTTACTTGGTGAGCAAATTCAAGCAGGTTTGTTGTGGTGTAACGACCTCTCATAAAACGGTGCTGATACGGAGCCATACGAGATTTGCATGAAAGGCTACAATATCCATGACTATGGCTTCAAAAAGTTAAGCGACGCAGATAAGTTTTGCAAAAGGTCGATAGTTGCAAGCGTCATTTTTGAGTATTATATATTTATTGTAGTACTTCCACAAAATAGGAAAGATGCCTACTTTTAAGGATGCTTTGAAAATTAAAGACAGCACAAATAGTAGTGGTGATGACGCACAATATTTGCAGACTAATTTAGGTTTGCCATCTGGGTTAGATGTTATATTATTGTCAAGTTTATTAACAAACGTGATAATAGTGTCCTCGTCAATTTTTAAATCTTTCATCTCCAAAGAGGAAGCTGTTGAGTTCATCAAGTAGGGTGAAAAGTGTCTGGAATACGGCAAGTTCGCACGATAAACTTTACGGAAAACAGATTCAAATAAAAAATTAACATATTTAAATTTACCCGTCCCTATAAGTCTTAAAATTAACAAAACTCCAAAATCTTTTGGAATGAACTTGAAAAATAATTTGAGCTGTTGCAAATGAAACTTCTTTATGATACAGATCTCTTCTTAGTGTAGAAAAAAGTTGGTAGTCAGGCTCTGAGCGAGTCAAGCAAAACTGTTTCCAGGCTTTGTTTTTGGAATTTTTCAAATGACAAAGCTGTGGAGACATTTAAGAAAAACGAACCGTGCTCGTAGTAAAGGTAGTTGGGATGCACCATAAAAAACAGCCGAAACACCGAATGTGGGAAATAAACGAAGCTTTATCCGAATTGGGTTCCTGCAACATGGAAGACCAATCATAATTAGCAAGCAAGAAGGCATTTGATCGACATAAGCTCGTCTAAAATTGAATTTCAGTTCAGATGTGTTAGATGATAAGCCATTACTAGGCTTTGGCTGGAAAATAATGTTGAGTCCACTCCACAATGATGTGCGGTTTCGTTGATCAGAGATGATGTGAGATATTTCACCACAGTAGAAGAGGCATCAGTGGGAAGAATCAGGTCCATTATTTTTCCATTTGAGTTCCGAATGCAGTTGGCTAAACAAACCAAGTGATATTAATTCGTTTGCAATGTTGATGTCGTGTTGTCCGCCAATATAAGTAGAGCTCGGAACTTCAAAAGTGCCGTCCGCTGAAAGGCACCAGTTGACTCTAGGTAGGTTGAAATCACCCATTAAGACGACGTCGTGGTTATTATCCGCAAGGTCGCATATGAGCTACCTAATATGTATTAGCGGAGCGTATACGTCACACGAAGAGTTTGGTGCCGTGTAGTTGACACCAAATAATACCTTCTTTTCGTAAGCTCGACTTGAGTATAAATAAATGCATTATTTGTATGCGGTATCTCTATTAGAGATATTTTTCCGTTAGAAAATAGTAGGTGTACTCTGAATTAAAAATTTCAGCATTGTGAATATTTGCACAAAGCCACGTTTCGATGATCGCAATGCCATCAAAAGCTTCAGAGTTCAAGAGCTCATTGAACTTATTCAAATTAGATCGCATCCCACTTACGTTGGCGTAGAGTACTGTGATTAGTTTGTCCCGTTTTTTGTTCAATATACTGATTGCCGAAACATTCAATGTAGCCTTGAAAAACCAAAATCCGCTTATTGATAACAAATAGCCACTTCAGGTCAAAAAAAAGCGTACCTACAAGTGAACTACCCTTCCCGAGTAGCTCACTTGTAGTAACGCTGCTTTTGACACAAGAGCATGTGAGTTAATCAGTAGTAGTGAGAATAGAAACCGAACACGGGAATTGAGATTTCTTGCTTCGAATTGAATTCAGATCGTTGAGATTAAAAAAGTCTCGAAATGTTTATGAAATTTGTATTTTCAAACGCATACACTTGCACATGGTGTTTAAATTATATATTTTCAGAGTATAGTCTCATTGATCGGAGGATTGACATTCATGCTACATGCAACGTTTGCTTTTGATGCTCTACTTGTCAAACCAACTGAATCTGAATTGAATCTTTTGCAGTAAGTATATTTGATCTGCAAAAATATTTAATGAGATAATTCATAGTATTGACAAGATGTTTGAATATTGGCGAGATGTTTCTTTCTTTAGCGATGCTCCGAAAAATTTCCTATCAAAAAATTATAAATTTTTACATATATTTTATAAATTTTCCATAGAGTGTCACCGGCAGACCGTGCAGCTTCAGCTCCGATTCAACTTGTTTTATTCTGCAAACCTTGGCTAAAATTGTGCACTTGCTGCAATGGCAAGGACAGCAATGCTTGAAGAGAGATGATTGAAATCACAGTCATATTATGTAGATGCAATGAATGCAAATAAAAGATTTAACAAGCATGAGAATTTGTTTTTAAAAAAATTAACAATTCAAAATTATAGGTAGGCTTACAATTCTGCACTTCTGCACACCAGGTTCTACACCAGGGTAACTAAATAACAGCCAAGTAAATTTCTCCTATATCAGGAGACAGGAGTTGTGGAACTGACGATAAGATTTTACTCACAGACAGATGGACATCAAAACGGATTGATCCGGGATATCGGACGCACGAGTGGCACTTATGAGCGATTAATGCGTCCGGTGGAGATAGCAGAGCAACGGCCGCTCATGGATATTCTGTTCAATTATGTTGGCCCCCAAAAAATTGGAAGGGATAATTAAGATCTAAATTTTTAGGTCTTATTTGGCTTAGCTGATTACAGGTAGACATAAGCCAGATTTAATGTTGTAAATCAAGCTAGTAGTATTTTTTAACAGGTGTCGAAACCTCTGCATCAAGTTTTTCGGAAATGATGCTGGCTAATGTGATATAATAATTTATTCTGATGGATTTAGAAGGAATTTTTGATTGGTTTGTAGATTTTTTCGTTTATTCAATTATTTATATTATAATACATTTTCATTGCAAATTCACAGAAGCACGTGACGTAACTGAGAATATATAAATTTTGCTAGGATATTTTTACGTTACTTTATTTCTGTTTATTGGTATTTTTGCGGATTCAGAAAATGATAAGCATGTTAGCATAAATATATTTGAGATTTTCACATTCAATTGTAACATTTTCAAAAGAAAAAGTAATTGTCAATGGATTTCAAATAAAACATTGTTCAATATCATTTCATCACTACTTCACAAACTAAATGTATTATTATATATTTATTTTCACTCTACAAAAATGAAAACTTCATTTCAAAGAGACAGGTTCAGATAAACAATTTGTCCTCAACATCGTTTTTATAATATACAATAAATAATAGTACTAATACAAATACAATAATTAATAATACTACTAATAATATAAATACAATAAAATACAATATGCTATACCATTCCGTTTATTCATCTATTTTTTTGATGAAGTACTCAAAATATTAGTCATACAATAATTTTATAATAAATGGAAGCTATCGACGACGAGACCAAAATTTTTTTATTTTAAAGCATACAATTGTTTACCAAGAAGTTGTTTCAAAGATACATCTAAATGACAGATTTTTGTTTATTTTTCCTCATACTGATTTACTACTTTAAGTTCGTTTAAGCTATATATTAAGTTTCAGCAAACATGTTAAGTGTTAATTTGAATTTAAAGATATAGTTTTCCATAAATTTGATCATTAATTTCTGATGTGGTTTGTCTACTATTTTTCAACTACAAGAAGCTAGGTGAAATATACATTACATTTACTGAATTGTAGAATAACACGATACAGCGAAAAACAATAATTCCAAATTAAAACAGTAAACAAATTTTTCGCTTATAAAATATATAGAAATATAGTATAATATATGTAAATAAAGTGATATTTAAAGTACTTTTATTATTCCATCAAAAATCAACTTTCTAAAAAACAAAATTTATTATATGAACGTGTTTAAAAACTAAACATAATGTTTTCGATATTTTTAACTCCATGTCTCCGGTAGATGCCTGAAAAATATACAGAAAATTTATAGAATTGCGGATACTTCTACCAGAGTAATATCTTTTAATTTACAACTATATTTATTGCTTCTTAATTGATCAATATTTAATGCAATGTAAACCACGAGTTCAACTATTAGGACTACAGATACTTTTTTTAAGCCACCAGGTTAATTGCCTATAATAGCACAAACAAAAATTCTTACGAAAATTAACATTTCGATAGTTGTACAAAAAGTGCAACACATTATTTCAAAACCTATATAACTTAAATTGCACCTTATTTAAATATCTTAATCAGATAGATAAATTTGCTCTTGCTAAGATTTTCTCGACAAAAATCAGGAATAATGAGTTTTTTTTAGCAATTTTCTTACTATTCAAAATTTTCTTACTTCTAGTCTGAATATGTAAATTAAAGTTTTAATTTACTCATTGAATATATAAATAAAATAAAAAATCCACAAAATACTCAAACGCTTCCTAATAAGTCGAACAAGCACGTAAAACAATTCACAAATTTGAATTCACTATTTTAATCTGGCGCTCCTGAATTCAACCAATCCGTTCATCATCATCGCCATCACTCTCTTTCTAATCTCAATTCAATCGCTTCCATGTAGGGCGATTCATCAAATTCATCGCTAACTTGTCATCGTTAGTTGCATTCTAACAACGCATGATTCGATTTATTTTTATTTGTTCGATTTTTCTGAATAATCATTGCAACCAATTCTGAGTATGTGCCAGAATTTTGTGGCTGATGCAGAACAATCGTTTGTGGTTTTAACCCTTGAATGGTTGGGTCGGTTTGCGAAAAGACAGTTTCAAACATAGCGCTATAGACCTGGAATAATTTTTTGGATCAGATTTACGTCGGATCTAAAATACCATTGAATTTAGTAGGTTGCATGTCATTGAGGCATTTTTGGATGAGAAAATGGTTTTTTATGTTTCAAAATGAATTTCATATTAAGACTTGTCAATTCTTAACAAAACGCAATACACTTGCAAAACCTCAGCCACGATGCAAAGGGTTAAATTCGTATTGAATAATGAAAATTCGACAGTACCACGACCACTAAACAATGTTGCGAAATTGCATCAAAAGAAAATCAAATCAAACTGAACATTCTCTTGTTCGCATAGAATTTAGTAGTTTCGGTAAATACCAACTCAAATTCCAATGCATCCACTGTAGCCTGGTGCAGTAACGCGACTGCAAGGGGCGGCAAAGGGGTAGTTTTCACTATAAATTATGTAAAAGAGGCTGCAATCTCACAAGACACCTCACTTTCAGTGCCACTACAGAACTATTCACACGACTTTCAACAGCGAACATCTTAAGGAGATAATCTTGCCAAGGCGAACGAAAGCATCGACTGCGGGACGAACTTCCTGAATACATTGTTACAAATCGTTCGTTTGTCTTTCACAGCCACCAGTGTACCTGTACAGGTGAGTATCTCTACTTCTTCCGTTCTCGACTTGAATACACAAGGAGCCTCTTGATCGGATGAAAGACACTCGAAGTGAAATACTTGGTTCGTGCCGTACGACGCATACCAACATTGTCTGCGGCAACAGGAACAGGATAGGGGTGCTGGAGCCAAGACAATGGCGGGCGCGGCTATCGGAAGTTTTTCTCGTTAATTCAAATTAATCGCAAAGTAAACTAAATTCCTCTTGACAACTAAAAACACTTGAAAACTTTGTTCGAACTAAAACAATGCAGAGACAGACAATATACTTTTGATAGATGGTGACTCTAGGGCGGCAGGGACTTCCGTCGCGTTGAGCTCAGTGAGAATTTTCATGTCAGGCTTCATTTTGCCTGTGCAGCTGTCTGCCTTTCTCCGAGGGAGATTCGAAATCCAAGTTGAGACTTCTAAGCCTGGAACAAACCAGTGAAAATTTACATTGAAATGGAGCTGATTAAACTGAAACTATGATGCAAATTTTCGCTACTGCAGTACGGAACATAGTACACCATTTTATCATTTTTGTTTCTTTTTCGCAGATATTGTTGAAACATGTGTGATGACGAGGCATCAGCACTTGTAGTGGACAATGGTTCCGGAATGTGTAAGGCTGGTTTTGCGGGTGACGATGCTCCTCGCGCAGTTTTCCCATCGATTGTCGGCCGCCCGCGGCATCAGGGAGTAATGGTCGGCATGGGCCAAAAGGATGCGTACGTGGGTGATGAGGCGCAAAGCAAACGAGGTATCCTTAGCTTGAAGTACCCCATCGAGCATGGCATCATCACAAACTGGGATGATATGGAGAAGATCTGGCATCACACTTTCTACAATGAATTGAGAGTTGCTCCAGAGGAACATCCTGTCCTTTTGACGGAAGCTCCTCTGAACCCAAAAGCCAATCGCGAGAAGATGACCCAAATTATGTTTGAAACTTTCAACTCACCTGCCATGTACGTTGCTATTCAAGCTGTTCTGTCGCTATATGCATCTGGCAGGACAACTGGGATCGTTTTGGATTCAGGAGATGGTGTCTCCCATACTGTTCCAATTTACGAGGGCTATGCTCTTCCGCATGCCATACTGCGTTTAGATTTGGCGGGTCGTGATTTGACAGACTATTTAATGAAGATCTTGACTGAAAGAGGATACTCCTTCACAACCACTGCTGAGCGAGAAATTGTACGTGACATCAAGGAAAAGCTGTGCTACGTCGCGTTAGACTTTGAACAAGAAATGGCAACAGCTGCTGCTTCAACTTCATTGGAGAAGTCTTATGAATTGCCGGACGGACAAGTGATTACTATCGGCAACGAACGGTTCCGTTGCCCAGAAGCTCTCTTCCAGCCGTCGTTCCTGGGAATGGAGGCATGCGGTATTCACGAAACGGTCTACCATTCGATTATGAAGTGCGATGTGGATATTAGAAAGGATTTGTACGCAAATAATGTTTTGTCAGGAGGAACCACCATGTATCCAGGTAGAGTTTTTCAATATCAATGGTTATATACGATGGTATATGGAAATTTTATTTATTTAGGTATCGCTGATCGCATGCAAAAAGAAATCACTGCCCTCGCTCCGTCAACGATCAAAATTAAGATTATTGCACCTCCTGAACGAAAATACTCCGTGTGGATTGGTGGATCTATTCTTGCTTCGTTGTCAACTTTCCAACAAATGTGGATCTCAAAACAAGAATACGATGAATCTGGGCCAGGTATCGTTCATCGTAAGTGCTTCTAAAATTGATCAGTAGCTGAAGTGCAATTATGTAGAGCTTGTATAAAACTAAATGGGGTCAATAAATTAGACGAAGTAGTGAAATTAACAGTTTTTCATATTCAATTGACTGGCGAATTTCGGATATTGGAAAAAACTCCAATGCTGATAAATGAAGAGAGCAAATTATTTAAAAATACAGAGTCAACGGAACAAATGATATTTAAATTTTAAATGTGCAAGATAATCTACTCCACAACAGAACAATTATAGCCAGTCAACGACATCTCCTGTTCAAATATATATATTACTGCAGATCAATGATGCCCATATATAATTTTTGGCTCACATGCTGGATACCATATAAGTTGTGTTATGGGTGGTGTCGTTAAAATTTGAAATTTCAATGAAGCAATATTATTTGTAGATCTTGTTATCTTATCAAATGCAAGATCAAACTTTCCCTGGAAAGATTTTGAGGAGACACTGATATTATTTTAAGACTGAATATTTTTTTACGAAGGTTCACATAATTTAACATTATTTCGAAATTCCAGAAATTTCAGATGACAAAAAACTACAGTTTTTGCATCATATTTTCATTTCGCATGCCAATGTCTCTTCACTTTTCTCTCCGAACATCAACAAATCCTGAAAGCTTTCCGATTTGAACCAAGTTACGTGACAGGAAATCAAATAAAATTCCGATTCTGAAATATCTCGATTTTAAGAACAAATAGCGTTAGCATGTAATTAAGGAAATCTGTAATCCGTGCTGCTCCTTCATTGCATTGCTGCACGGAAGTACAACGAACACCGAAACGGAGAAGGCTTAATGCAGTTTAAATCGTACGAATTCATGTCGTTCATGGTTAGGACGAGTTGCGGCGGAACTTTCCTTAGCAGTTGTGCAATTAGTACAGGAAAAAATGAATGTTTTGATTCGAATCACGTTCGAATCACGACGTGCGGCCAAGATTTTATGAGGGTTTGCATTAAAATTGTAAAGCATCAGCTTGTAGTATTTTAAAGATGAGGTTACTCTAAAATGAACTTTTATAAGAGTGAGATGATTATTAATTATTTAAATCAACAAAATAATGTGATAAACTTTTCTGAAACATAAACACATTTAATACTTCTATGAAAATAAATCTGTAAAAGGGAAGATTGGTTCAAAGAGGTGTTGTTGAGACTTCTTGGCTCCTATCATTTTTACTTATTTTCGAAGAACTCTGCCACGGCTTATATGTTCATTAACAAATATTGAATCTCAATGTTTTTGTCAATTTCCCGCCTAAGTACATATATAAATTCGTCCAGATTTTCTTAATTATGTTTGTCTAGAGCTAAAATTTATTTATTTATAGCTTTTCATTATAGCTCGAAATGGAAACTGATGATCAAACATGAATTTTGACACAAATGATGCTATGTCATTTTTTGACCCTATGTGAGGACTTATTGCCTAAAAGTAGAAAATTTTCAAAAATTTGAATTTTGATAGCTTCTCACAGAAATATTGAATCATTGAGAAATTCACAGGATGTATTAGTGTTTATCGGCAATATACCCTAAAATAACAGCAAGTACGTGGAAAAAGCCTTCGAACCATCGAAATAAAATTTTTCGCTCATCAGAATATTTCGCAAAAAAAATCAAATTTCTACATTCCGCAAGAATGGAACCAAGTTACTTATTTTTGGGAATTCTCAAATTCTTTTCACGGGACTTCAAGGCCAGACCATCAGATCAATATGAAATTGACGAGATGTACTGACTCTGAAAAGGAGTAGATCTGATAGAAGTTATTTGGAAATAAGAGCAACCCTGTGGAAATGATGCCATCTTATAATATCCTCAGCCAAAAAAAGTATCTTCCCCAATAACTTTTGATTCAGAAATTGCACATTCTCACCAATTCAGGAGTTTCTAGTTCCAGGAATCATTGTGTAAAACAAATTTAACAGATTTTTGGATAGAGCTGCCAGCTACGATTCAGTTTGTTAGTTTTTGCATAAATTTACGCTAACAATAAATTTTATAACCACGCTGCAATGAACATAAGTAAAACATATTTAAATTTTGGAAATTTTGACATTTTTGTGGGTAGCAGCCCTCAAAACCTTCCACTTCTATACTTCCAATGCAGTCATCGGATCGAAACTGAATCCACAGAGTCAGTTGATCTAAATATGAAGCACTCTCGATGAATTTTCCGTTGCGTTACAAGTACTGAATATTTTGATCCTTTTGATATCACGAGGTGCTACCAACAAATTTTCATATGATGAGCACTTTGTGGTGGAAATAAGCACCAAATGTTAATTATTCTATATTTTTTGGGCTAGCACAGCCCAAAATCTTATCATGTTTCCCTTTAACATCTCATCGAGTTTACGGATGAAAACGAAATTTACAGAGCAAGTTTGCCTCAACATGAAGCATAATTCTTATCGTTTTATTATTGGTGCTAGTGAGAGTTGCCATCATTTAAAATTCCTATGATAAACACATTGTAGTGGAAACAGACAGCAACTGATTTAATTTTTGAAGGGTTGAATTTTTTTAACTCTCAAAGCAGTTCCGCCCTTCATCAGCCCTTATTCTTTCGATATTGTCATCGCCTCTAAAAATCTGAACAATTGGGCCCTGAAAGTGTTGTTAAAAAAATGTATATGCGTTGTATCTGGCGTGACAGCCCAGTAGTGAGTATAAACAATTGTTTTAGTTAGCGTTTTACCTTCACTTAATATGAAGCAAAAGTTACACATGTCCGCTGGTTTTTTCTTTTAAAAAATTAGCCGTTTTAGCGGTTCCTATCCGCTACAATTTGTTCTTTTTATTCTATCTGTCAATATTTTGACTCAAGAGATGTGGTTTTTTGATAAACATTTATCTTTAAAAAACTCCGTCAGTCTATTTAACTGACTTACATGCTAACTTGGCTCTCTCAACTGACTTAAAGCCACAATTTCAAATAATTTATATTCATTCATCTTCAAATGATGCTAAGCACCGTCCTAATTAATAATTGTTATTTTATTCAACGCACTCATAATTGTAGTTAATGTAGAATCATGAAGTAGATCCGGCTTAGCAAGCATTATTGTTTTCCTCAGTCTGAGCCAAGTAAAAACTTTAGAGCGCGAAAATGTAGAAACTTCGCAAATATCACATAATAAAATACATTTGTAAATGAGCACATATAAAAGATGCAATTCTTGGTAAAACAAGGACTTTCTAAACTACATCCGCATTTTATTGTTTTTGAACGGGATGTTAAGTATGATGATGACATTTAAAAAACTCAAATTATAGAACATATTTCATCAGCATGCATGTATGGTGACATATTTTTAGAGAAAGATTTGTTTTTCTGCAAGTTTTTTGTGGGCATTTAATGAAATAAGTACGCAGATTAATTTTCGAGCAGGAAATGAAGCTATGTGTTTCACTGCTAGTTGACTTGGAATGATTTTACAGGGTTGCCACTATAAATTGACGAAAAAGGTAACAGAGAATTTAACGATTCCTGGAAAAGCTGTTTATTTTAGTCGTCATTGCAACATTTTGTCAAGAGATTAGCAGCTATGAATTTTCTCTGAACAGTCTAGTAATAAATTTAAATTTAAAAGCATAAGCAAGCCAATCATTCAATCCAGTCAGCGAAATCAACTTAACAAACAAAGGTTTATTTCTCAACCCTGACTAAATGAGTTAAACATCACAGATACCATTAGCTCCAATTTAACATATCCCACTTCTACAGTGCTCCCTAAAAACAATAACAACGACAGCAGCATTCATTTACGTAAAGTCCTTGAAAAGGATTTCATTCCATCAAGTGCTATAAACTCTCTTGTACCTTCGGGGGAGCGCATAGAAATTTTCCACTTTTATACAATTGTCAGAGAGACAATGCGGAAAAAACATAACTAACCAATGTAACTAGATGGTTTGCTGGTTTATGACGCACACGAGAATGGCTAGCAGTAGGTCTTATGGAGCAATGTTAAAAGCAAACGTGAAACAATCCTTTTCAAGTGTACCGACCAAGTATAGAAGATGTACTCAACCCGAATGAGAGAGAATCTTGTCAATTTAGTGGAAAATGCGCTTGCAAACGAGAAGGCATGTAGTATTTATGTTTTGTTCATAGTAAGTTTTTTAGGTAAAGTTTGGTAGCAAGTATGGTTGAATTGAAATAAGGACAGAAAAGTAAAAAAAGGTTTTCTGGATCAACACTTTCACAGAAAAATGTAGGATGTATGTTTTGGTATAAATATTTTGAAAATAAAAACACTTGTAAGTTGAATCTGACAGCATAACCTTATAATTTGAATTTTAAATTTACAACTATGTATCTTTGGGGACTTAGAAATTAAGTGAGTAGGATTGAGCTAAGCATAGAAGACTGTTGGGTTTTAGAAATATTCACAGCATTACTTGACGACGATCGAACATTTATGTTAATTTTTTCGCCTGGTTTTGTTTAATTTTTTGTATTATTTCAATTTTTTTTACACGATAGAAAGCGCTATTCAATGCAGTCTAAGGATTTTGGCTCATTTATTGGAGGTTATACGAGTTTTAAATTCATATCCTGCCTAAGTTTATCCGTAGTCACAAATTTTCAAATCCAAGAAAAAACTTACATTCTTAAACTCACTTCAAATTAATACATTGAATATTTGTTATATCTTTTGAAGGTCGGATTGAGTCTTTCCCCATTTATTCTTCTACCATCAAGGTCTAGGCACCATTGTGTTAGCTATTCAAACTATTCTCAAGAATTTCTCAAGCGATGCTAAAGTGTACAGAGACAAGGTATGAACAAGCCAATAATCGAAGCCAAAACCAAAGTTGAAAGTTCGTAATTTGCTTCATCTCCTAATACCGTAACGTGCCCTAACCGAGAAGTCCTTAAGTTCTTCTTCTGTGGCACTAAAAGTTAACAAAAGCTGTGGAAATTACTTTTATGACTCTTTGTATTGGATACGATTTTAGAAGCGAATGAACATGGCACAGTCTGTGGAAAATGTGATATGCTCTGAAAAGTGAACGAAGAGAAAAAATTGTTTTTATCAGCTTTTTATTTAATTTACTTACTGGTCCATATTTTTTGAACCTGAATTTCCGAAATTAAATTAACTTTTACTGTCGGATTCAAAGCCCTAGTTTTGGAAGCAAGTAGAGCTTAAATTTCATAGAGCGAAAAATCATTAATACCTACCTATTGACCGACATTATCTACTTTTGCTTCCACAAATCCAAACATATGAATTAAAGGAAAATTCTCATTTCCTATGACTATCAGCATCACTCCTGACTATGTTTCAGCACAAATTGTATTATCAGGTCGTATCGTAACACTGTCATAATTTTCAAAGTCTTAGGCTACCTATCAAGGACTTTTAACTTCTCAGCGTCACCGTTCGGTATTAGGATCATTGAACGTGATTTTCATTGCAAATTGTAGAAGTCAAAGCGATGTTTGGTTCTTCTTCCGATCTCTGCAAAGCATCCTTTGAAAGGTGCCCAGGAACGGAAAGATGTAGTCGGCTAGTGAATGAAAGTATGTACACGGGCAAGGATTTGCCGGGAGTTGGCTCAATAGCGACCTCGATTGCAATGACTTTATGTGAACTCGAAAATTCCTCTGAAAATTACCTTCAACATTTGTTAGCACAGATGTTCGAGTCTCGGCACAAGATCGATACGATGTTAAACACATAAGGAGGCTACACGTTAATTAATGAAACTAATGAATATGTAGGGTGGATGTTGGAAGGATTGGTGCAAAGGTGGAACTGAATATTTGAAATTGATTTAGTGAAGTTCATTTTGTTGTGGGGGATAGATATTAAGGGAGATGAAATTTTAGCTCGTGTTGATGTGATGTAGTATGATTCAGCCGGCAAGCAAATGATATTGCATGGACGCAAATAAAATGAAAATGATTCTCAATAAGATTATCGGAGGTATTTTTTTTGCATTGATTTTATTTCAGGTGACATCAAAATTACTGCAATTTTATTATATTAAATATTTAGTTACTTAATCTGGAATCGCGTGTAGCACTAAATATTAATGAGATCACTATATAAACTATATACTTAACACTTAGCTAATATAATTTTTCAATTTTCAAAATCATTCCGCAGATGCAATTCCAATTGGCTTCATATACTTTACCGTAAAAAATGTGTTTATTAGTCTTCATCCAAAATATATTGCATACATACATCAAGGTTAGGTTAGGTTAGGTTAAAGTGGCTGCCGGTCTACAGAGGTCTGTCGTCCGACACACGTAGGCACAAAAGAGGCCCGTTGTGATGCCACACTAATTAGTGACTCTCTCCTACTCACTAAAATCGGGAAACCATCTGCTTCCCTTGACAAATCGCGTTATCCCTTTTAAGTCAACCAGGGATAACTCGGTCAGGTTTGAGAGAAAAGGAGCGCCAATTGCCACCAGCCTTCTCCTTGCCAACGCCGGGCACTGACACAAGAGGTGGAGGACGGACTCCTCCTCATTCTCAGAGCCGCAACTCCCACACAAATCGTTAAACTGCACTCCCAATCGTTGTGCATGCCGTCCTATGAGGCAATGGCCCGTAAGAACTCCCACTGTGCAGCGTAGAGCGCTTCGAGTTAAGCCTAAAAGCTGCCTGGTGCGATGCGCATCCATGGATACCCAGGACTGCCTTGCTATTGCACAGGATGATTCATCTGCCCAGGACGTCTTAGCATCCTCGAGATATTTTTGCCTAATGGCCAGTTTGACCGATGACATCGGTATACCTATTGAGAGGGAGCAGGAGACCTCCGGTAACAAGGTTCCAAGCCTTGCTAGCTCATCGGCCTCACAGTTGCCCTGAAAACTCCTATGTCCAGGTTCCCAAATCAATTGAACCACTGAATGTCTCGACATCTCCCTGAGAGATGCACGGCATTCAGCAACAATCATGGAAACTGTACAAGGACCAGCAAGGGAATTAATAGCCGCCTGGCTATGTGTGAAAATGCCAATATTAAAGACACATTCGTATTAACTGCATACATCAAAGACACATTTGTATTAGCTGCAGGGATGCACAGCCACAAGGAGACTAGAGAGATTACAATGTTCGTTTATTGTCTGGACTAATCGAGATGTTCAAGAGGCGCATAGGAAGCTCACTACCAGCTTTCTAGCCTCGGACCTCGCAAGGTTTGACAATATTTTACCTTTATTATCACAAAAGGAACATGAAAAAACATAAAGTTTGTTAAAACCAACTGTAGAACTAAGTGGAAATGTAATTGTAAAAGATGCTAGTTAAAACCTTATTGAAGTTCTGAACAGTTTGATGAGAGAACTTAGTGGAAATGTAATTGTAAAAGATGCTAGTTAAAACCTTATTGAAGTTCTAAACAGTTTGATGAGTTCTAATAAACCATGGAACTTATTGTCAAGTGGCCACCACCATGCTGCTTTTTCGAAAGGCCACCGGCCTTCATATTGCTGCCTGTAGTCGTGGCTTCAATAGGAGTTTCCCCGCTGTATCAAGCATCGAAAAAAGTTAATACGTAGATGGTGTGCTAAGCTCTCCCTTTCCCTTCGCAATCAAAACAAGTCATGCCTCTTTCCAGCGAGATGGAAAGACACCCGCCAACAAACACGCATTATACATTTGCAGCAGCGCTGACAGTTGGTCCTCTATCACAGCTTGCGGCACTTTCGCTGGAATGCTTTCGGGGCTAGGGACCTCATGATTTTTCATTTTAAGAGCTGCACTACGGACTTCTTGCAGAGTGAACGAAGGGATATTTTCTTGATGGACCATGTGATGCACTGGAAACAACGATTCTACGGTGTACTTCAGCGTATCCACCTCCAATAGTAGGCCAGAGCCCATTTGCCCAATTCCACCAGAAAAAAGTTCACAGCTCTGCCCCCATGGGTTCCGGTTCACTTCATCAAGCGCTTGCCAAGTTTGTTTCCGCGGATCTGTTGAAAGACCACCGCTTAAACTTTCCCTGGGGCGAGCAGTATCATCACTGCTTCCTCTTAAACCTTAGATGCTTCCGTTCTCTTTTGTCTGCGCTTACTGAATCCGGTCTGCAGTTTTAACGGCACTTTATCAGAAGGTCCTATGGATATCAACCTCTCCTGCAAGCCATTACTCTTCCCAGACCTTTTAGTGACGTCAGGTTTTAGTGACGTCAGATGGCAGGTTCTGATCAGTAGCCCAAGTCTCAGATCATGTTTACGACATTAGCGCCAGATTCAGGAGTCCTTACCCATTTTTGTACCTTAGCCTTCATGGCACGTGGAGTTTAAGCCTGCTCTTTATTTTCACGCTCTTTGGGCTGATTTTCTTTTTGGTTCATTTATATCTCCGCCTTTTTACGGTTTAATTACTTTCCTAGCTTTCTGAAGTTAGAAAAAGCCATATTTCACCTTTCGTGACATGTTCTTTTGAGCGTGAGATGCTGTGGACATGGCCATAACGATATTCTTTATTGTTTTTGCATTTCTCTTCTTGGATTCTTTATTTGACTATGCAACTTTTCTTTGGGGAAGAACGTATTGTAACCCTGAGAAAAGTGCCTACTACCACGCAATGACCAAAAGGATCTACTTTTAAAACTAATTCAATGAAGTTTTTAATTAATTTAATCCGGTTTAATTGAGCTTTCAAATCCAAATATTTTATATATAATTAAGATTATCTTTGCTCCATCACAAAATAGAAAGTATATGTGTTAATTCATGTAGAGCTATTATTTTAGATGTGAAAATTTTGCTTCTCATTTCAAAGAAAACACTAGTTTTTCCTGCTGAAATAAATTGAGCGCCAATCGATCAATCAAAGTTCTTTACTTGAGTGGTGCTCCAAAATTAGCATTCCAACTCAAATTCCCAAACAAAACATCGAATGAACTGTATGAATGGTTGATATCCTTTGTAAGAGAATTGGAAAGTGCACAAGGTAATCGTCTTGTCCATAATTATTTGCTTCTATTGAGCAATTGAAGCAGATATCTTTCTGTTCACAATCTATAACGTATATGGTTTGACAACGATCAATAATTTTGGTAAAGAGTCGCTTTTCAGTGAAATCATGTCCAAGCACCCTGCAACAGCATTGGTTAAGGCTATGTGCCGCTCAAGAACTCTCCGAGCCGCGATCGTCCCCGGGAAGAGTCCATTCATGAAAGACATTCCTAATTTGGTTTGATACATTCGAAAGTAAATACGGTTTGGTTGAGAAAACGTTATCTGTAGAAAAACCTTATAATTGTGTCTTGTTTAATTTTCGGCCTATATTATTCGTTGCTTCATTTAATTTAAACCAGGTACTAAAAGCTTTTCCAAAATTGAAGCAAAATTTTCTCTATCATCAAATTTCTTACATTTATGAAGCTCATTTGTGCAATACCTTGTTTAAATATTTGATTTAGCTACCTCGGCAGAAACATATAATTCTAAAACACTGTTTCCTTACCTTCCCCAATCTATTTCATGGCTCCAATTAGTTCCATTCGTAGACAATACTGAGCAAAATTACTTTCACAAAGTATTTTATCTTGCGCTAGTAAATAGAGTAAATTTCTTCTCATTAATTCAACCAGCACCGTGAGACTGTTAGACACTTAACAATGGTGAGAACAGAAGACACAACTGAAAACCTCGTGTAGCTCGGCTAGCACTCTTTTTCATGATTTCGCCCCAGTTGTTACGAGCACCATTACAAATTCGCAAGACCGAAACCGAAATGAAACTTTAGCCGAATCCTGAAATTTCTTTACAGCTTCACATGTCAGGCCAGAGATAAAGTACTATACGCAATGCAGGCACTTTCAGCCCTGTGGAAAAACTGCACACCGAACCATATCGTGCCCGTGGCCTCTGCTCATCTATGCCACATCATATGTTGCGAGGAACACGGGAACATTAGTATGTGGCTGGGTGTGCAGGTATTCACAATTTCGAATTTTCATACGTAACTAATGGTAGGTGGCTACCAGAGGTACGAGAAAATTTGCATAGCAATCCCCTATTCACATTTCCTACCGTACTGCGGTTAGCTTCAGTCTGTTGATTACGAACGTACATATGTACGGTTACGGTTGAATGGTGGTGGCCTTGCTCACTTTTCAGGGCCAAAAGCATTAAAGGAAATGTTACACATATAAGAGAGCCCCGTTAACGGTAAAACTGACTGCAAAAAACGACCATAGAGGTCGAGTTCATTTATTTAAATTGTATTCGCAGGATAATTCATTTCAGTTTTTGTGCAAATTAAAATATGACTGGGTCTACGTAAATCATATCTCAGGTGTAGTTACGGTGGACTCTAGGGCTTTTACTTGGCCGAAATCACTTGACTAAGGTCCTTTGAAAGTGAATCTTTGCTTGATGGTATTTTTGATTTTGTTGTTGTGAAAATTAGCTAAATACACATATGCTTCAAGTTTTCTTGACATCCTTAAACTCACCCTTACCCAAATATATGCAACCTCGTTATGGCCATCCATTCAAACCATTTGAATTCAACCGCCGACATGATGGCATCGGTGAATAACGAAAATATGAATATCAAAAGAGCTACTGCGGTACCGTTGTGCATCCTTTTGACCCGTGGCTACCAAAAGTAGACTGAACACTCCATTTCGTTCTATTCCACATGGCCAGGCCTGGAAAGTTTCGGTGGCTTTCATATCTTAATTTCCATAGGATATTAGATAAGCAGGATGAATTTAATTATCTGGCGTCGGCATATTTTATAGCATTCGACTTTACTCCTAGCTAAAGAGGTTCAACCCAAAACTCAAAGTTACGACTTAGAATCGATAGACGGTTTTGTTGGTGGCGGTTTACTTTTTCGGTTTCTTGGCGAAAGTACGAAGATGTCGGTTGTGGCAATTTACATAATTTCCTCTTGAACGGTTTGCAGCCTATTTAGTTTAGAAACTCGACGAAAGGGACTTTATTGTTTGATGCTTTGCTGTGTTCGTTTCGGTAAATCCTTTATTTCGCGCTCTTGGGAAAGACTTAAACTTGGACTTAGCAGTGATTAAAAATCTAAGTACTCAATCCGATTTCACTCGGTGGCCACAAAGTGAGCTCGAAAGTATGAAATTTGAAGGTTTTCTAGGAAAAAATAAATTTAGGGATTTATGCAGTGATACTTTTTCATAACTCTTCTTGAACGTGGATTTCATGTTGATGTGAAATCTTTTTGAAGCTTAACAGTCCGAAAATTTGGGAAGATTTAATTTAATTTGGTTTTTTAGCTGTTATAGATTTGTTAAAATTTCGAAGAAGACTTCATGGGATTGGTCGTTGTAAGATGATAATGAGAAAATAAATAGAAAAGTGGAGTTTTAAAAAATCACTGTGTATATGGATGTTTGTGTATGTATAATACTAAATATTTTATGACTAATTATGCTATTTATCTAATAAATAGTATTGATGACTGTGGGTGTTACTTTTAGCAAGACTGAATACATTATTTCAATCGTTTCAGATTTTTTCATGAGCCCCAATGAATGTCTTTGAAAGGTTCGTTCTAATTTTAACACACCTATTAAGGAAATCTTAATAATCACTTTTAAAAAATTTCTACTTTTTTTGTCAAGCCTAGAAAATATAAATGTAAGAAGTTTTTTAAATTCTCTCCTATATATTTAAAATGAAATTTAAAAGTAGGTATGTTTCGCGTTGAAAGCTGATTAGTGAGCAGAGCAATAGCCATCTATTAAAATAACGTCTTCTATTATTTTTCTGCAGTGAGGTATTACAGTGAAATCGAGACTGTCATTTCCATAAGCAGGATTGCTTTCGAACTGTAATGATTGGATAGTGAAAGGCAGAGCCAGTGCTACACACACACACACACACACACACACACACACACACACACACACACACACACACACACACACACACATATATATATATATATATATATATATATATATATATATATATATATATATATATATATATATATATATATATATATATATATATATATATATATATATATATATATATATATATATATATATATATATAGATATAGTTTTGTGTCTTTCCTAGCAGGTTTTGATAAGCGGAGGCTTGCACTTTGCTCTTATAAATTGTGTTGTCAACATTGTGGTTCATAGGTTTTTATTAATTTGCGAAGAAAATTAGTATCAGAAAAACAGATTCAATTGATATTTGGAAAATGTATTGGTTATTGGTAGAAACGGGTCTGATAAATAAGCTGGGAGCACTGTGGTTGTGGTGTCATTTTGAAAATACGTTCAGTAAAAAAAAACCTTAGCGAATCAGAACCGCTAGAAACACTAATGTTCGAAGAACATTCGAGGATTTGACCAGATTTTGAGTGAGATTATACCACTAGCTACGTAAGACCACTACCACTAGCTACTTCTCCTAACTTTAGACCAAAACACCCTAAGTAATAATAGACCCTAAGCCAATGTAATTTCGATGACTTCATCGGAAGTTACAGCGATAAGAAGGTGTTTAGAGTTGCCATCCGAAAAATGTCCAAACCTTAGAAAATTTAAAGACTGTTTACTTATTTTCATTACAAATGTTCGCGAAGTGAATACTTTCAGTTAAAATTTATTGGTACAAAAAACACAAAAACCCCTCGTGTTGACAGCCCTTTGCTAGCACCTAAGCCAAAAATATGTCACATCTGCCTCACGTTGAGCTCAACCTACACTGCGAACATCGTATTGATCCGATGACTGCATTGGAAGTTATAGGGATATAAAAAAATTTAGGGTTACAACTTGCAAAAGTTTTCAAATTTTCTAAATCTTAATATTTATTGTTGATTTTCATTACAAGATCACTACGGTTTGAACATTTTATGATAAAGATATGCCAAAAAATTGAAAAACAGCCAAAGCTGGCAAACCAATCATGCACTGAGAAAAATTTTCTTGGTTAATATTCCTATAGTTTTATGACACTGAGTTTGGGGAAAAAGTGCATTATTTCGCCGTAAAAGTTCGCATATTTATGTTCAACCGCACTATACTCAAATGTATTTTTCATAGCAACATAGTAAAAGCAACATTAAGAAAATCTTACTTTGTATATTGGCTTCCAACTACATATTAAAATGTTCTGTTTACAGAAAAGTGTATGGTCGCTTGCCTCATAAATAGCAACAAACTTTACTTTTATTTATATGCATTGTTCAAATTATAAAAATAATTTCAACCATACAATATGGTATCCATTGCAAAAGGTATCGTAATGATTCTGATCTAATGTTGTATCCACGTTCGAAGTGTTTTCTCCTATTCGATCATAGAAGTTTCATATGCCACATAGCAAAACTGTGTTCGGTTCGCTGTTCGATATAACTCATATTCATGTTATGCTGTGAAGTCTATATATTACGTTACAAGTTGCATGTAAATAAATTAAATATGAAGCCCAAAACGCACTGCAATGCACTTCAGTGCCAAAGAAGTGTGCATATTGAAAAGCGCATTGAAAAATACATTGAAAGAGATCATGTGTTTTTCTTTTCTTTTATTTTGTTCTCTCTAGATATGGGTTTTTGATTAATAAAAGCCCAGAGATGCGGACTTAATGAATTTATTCCACAAACTGAACTTACTTCTAAACTCGTACAGGTATTTATAGTACCGAGATAAAACAAACAATTCTTCTTTAAGTATTTCTTAAGAATATGAAATGGCAAATTCATGTTCTATTTAATCAAAATAATTCTATCATTAACTTTCTTACTTATTGAATTATAAACTGTCTTGACATTCGTCTTCATATTCTAAGCAATCTCGATAATATTTATAAACAATTATCGATATTCATTCTTTCATAATGCAAACGATCTTGAAATTCATCTTTGATAATCTAAACAAATCTTGACATCAATTCTTTCACACTTCCATCTAAGTGACCACGTGCAATGTGATATTCTATTGCATGAAATGATTGTGTCATGAAAATACTAATTGATTCTATGAAATACTAATTGATTCATATGTTCACAGATCGAATGATGGGATAATGGAATCTCATAATTTATTATAGTTTATGATAGTATGTTTACAATATCATAACTCCCCCCACCTTAAGATTGAATCTCCTGGTTCAATTCAGGTGAAATATCTCTTTTCTTGTTTTTCTTCAAAATCTTATTTTGTAACTTTACTTTCTTTAATTCGATATTTTCAAGTTTTTGAATGTATTCGTCTGTTTTATCTGGTAAATTTACTTTTAAAATTTTACTTTTACATTTGAGGTAATAATATAATATACATATTACAATAATGATTATAATTATTAAAACTAGGCCCGTAAAGACATTATTTTTGACATTGTTACTTTTCAATAATTGGATTTCTTTGAGTCTTTCAGCTTTTTCTAATTGTATATCGTCTAGTGTTAATTCAAGTTTAGTGTGTGTCAAATTGAATACAGGCGGTGTAATGAGTTTATGATTAAATTCGGAAATTTTATTTGTGAATAATTGATTATTAATTTGTACAGAGCAATTATTAAAATTAATCACAAAGTTTCTTACAGGATGAAGTTGCTTTTCGTTACAATCATGCATCAATGTGCCGTTAAATTTCGTTACCAATATTAAGCCTTTTTGGATTTCTTCTATTTCTGTATTTTGTGAACCTTTAATCACTTTACATATATGATCACAATTTATAGGATTTTTCAGATTTTTAGTGTATTTGGTATATGGATATAATATGTGGTTATATTTGACAACTCTTTGATTTTTTATGTCAATTATTGTATTATTTTGAAATGGAATAGTTCTTAGAAAATAGGTTGGGTATTCTTCTGTTAAGAATATTGGTACGTTTATAATAATCAAAAATATATTGGAGTCAATTTTTCCAAATATATTAATAGTAATTTCCTTAAGTTCATTTAATCCGATGAAATTATTTGTGATTTCTTCTATATCTAGTATAGGTCTTGTCATTATTCCTTCTTTGGCTGCATTTATATTGTCAACTACTTTTTCTATGTCTTCGGCTATGATCGATATAGCATTGTACATTTTCAGTTGTGCGATTTGTGTTACAAGATTTCTTATTTCCTTACTAATATGTTCGTTCATAAAATTATTTATTGTTCGTAATTCAGAATATACCTTATCGATATTTCTTTCAAAAATGTCATTAACTTTAATTTGTTCATTTAACCTATTTGTGATAGTATCCATATTTTTATCTATTGTATTTATTTGTTCCATTATTTCTTGTCTATCTTCTGAATCCATTACTCCCCATAGATGTTTATATACGTATCCTACAAAATTAAACAATCCTCTTTTGAATCTTTTGGGGACCCTTATTGGAGTCTTTCTGAGTTCTACATGATTATTTATTTCGTGCACGTTTGAAGTTAATATCATTTTTATATTTGTTTTGATCTTAGCTATTTTATTTAGAAGCACTGCATCTGGTGAGGTTTCATTGTCATAATATATAGATGCTTCAAAATTTTCAAGTACTTTGATATATTTATCGAAATCAATTTTATGGAAAATTCTATAATAATCGTTAATAAGTGGAATTGATGTATCCCGAACAAGTATGATTCCGTTATGGGTATTAATGTTTTCGATTTGGATGTCTGCTTTGCTAAGTGTGACGATCAAGAATAATATTATATATTGCGAGACTGACATCTTTTGGTAGATTTACGTATCTGAAATTTCGAAACGTTTTTCTCGTTTAATATTTGTGAAATGAATATTATTTAGAGGTTTCTTTTTATATTTCATTTTATGTTTTGGGGTCCTATCAGGGGCTTTGACATAACCACTTTTTCTATTTTCAGTATAGTCTTCTCTATGTTCATTAGCTTTGTTAATTGTTTTGACTTTTAAATTACTCATTCTTTTAAGGATTTCATCTTTATTTCCTATGCCGTGAAAGATATTATAAGGTGTTTCCATTGTTGTACTGTGTATTTGATTATTATAGTAATAAATACTGTTAAATATTCTAATTTTTTGAGTGTCGTTTTTATCTGTTATTCTATATTTAGTAGCTAGTGTTTGATGTAGGCGTTCTATGTCTGCGTTTCCCGTATGAGAATGAGGTGTGGTAAAATGTGTGTTTATATGTTTATTATTACAATATTCTTGTATTAGAAATGTATTAAATTCGTTATCTGCGACTATTTTGTTTGGCTTTCCCATATGTGCAATAAAATATATTAACGCTTCTTTCAACGAAATTTTGGTTTGATCTTGCAGTATATTTACTGATGCATACTTGGAAAACTTATCTATGCATGTTGCAATTTTTAAATTATCAATTTTAAAGATATCTATGTGAAAGATTTTATTAACATCTTCAGGAGTCTCTGTCAAGTAGAATTTGGGTTTAATAGGATTTGTTGAATGTTTTGCAAGATTGCATTTTTCGCAGTTGTTAACGTATCGTACAACCATTTCGTATAATTTGGGAAAATAGATGTATTTTGACAATCCTTTAAATGTCTTTTCAATACCTCCATGCCCGATTTCGTTGATATGATAATTACGAATGTTGTAAATTGCTTCATCTTCTGTTTGAATGTCTTTTAATATCTTTGACACTTTAAGAAATTTATATTCATTGCTAAATATTTCTTTTAGTTTAATTTGTAATTTATTATATTGATGATCACTTAAATCTGAATAGATTGCGATTATTACGTTTGGTTTTAGTATTTTAATTATCTCAGTAATATATTCGTGATATTGTAACTGTCGTTCCTTGATATAAATCCTGGTTTTGTTGATTGGCTCCGGATATGTTTTATTTGATAAAATTATTTGTATTTTATATTTGTTTATAAAGTCATCTTTAATTGGTATAAGACTAGTGGTGTTTTCGCTTTCGGAATGTTGTGTTATGCTATCCTGTATCGATGGTAGACTTAGATACATAGATGTGTTTGGAATTTCTACGTTTTCAGGTAATTCTATGTTATTTTCTTTTGCGATATCCATAATCTCTTGCAACGTGACATCAGGGTTTGCGTATCCTATATTAACGTCTTTTTCGGAGTTATATTCATTCGTGCGTGAAAGAAAATCTGCTACGTTATTATTTTTCCCTTTTATATAAACTGGATAATAATCATATTCGTTTAGTCGTATCTTCCAACGAATAATTTTCTGGTTGGGTTCTTTTAGTGAATTTAACCATATTAAGGGCTTATGATCTGTTTCCAATTTAAATTTTCTTCCGTATAAGTAAGGCCTAAAATGTTTTGTTGCCCAGACAATTGCGAGTAATTCCCGTTCAATTGTTGAATAATTTATTTCATGTGTGTTCAAAGTACGAGAGGCATATGCAATTGGGTGATCGTTTTGTGACAAAACTGCTCCTATAGCGTATAATGATGCATCTGTAGTTAAAATGAATTCTTTAGAAAAGTCTGGATATTTTAAAACAGGTGGATTAGTTAGTAGAATCTTAAGCTTTTCAAAGCTTTCAATATAGTCAATGTCGTGGATATTCAGTTTCGTGTCTTTCTTTAAATACTTGGTCATTGGTGTTATGACTGCAGAATAGTCCTTTATAAATTTCCTGTAATATCCCGTTAAGCCAAGAAATGATCTGATTTGTTTTATAGTTTTTGGTAACTTAAGTTGTTGAATTTTTTCTAATTTACTAGTATTAGGTTTAATGCCTTCTTCGGTTAGTACATGACCTAAAAATTCCGTCTGTTTAGCTAGAAAGTTACATTTATCTGGTTGGATCTTCAAATTATATTCCTTAAGCTTGTTAAATATTTTGGTTATTGAATCGACGTGTTCTTCAAGTGATGTAGAGAATATAAGTACGTCGTCCATATATACAACACATATTTTATTTATAAATTCTTTTAAAACTGTATTAATCATTCTTTGAAATGTCGCTGGGGCATTCTTCAAACCAAATGGCATGCGTAGATATTCGTAGTGTCCGTTATGAGTCGAAAAAGCAGTTTTTTCTCTATCTTTTGGATCTACAGGAATCTGATGAAAACCTTTTGCCAAATCTAATGTTGTGAAGTAATTCGATTTCCCGAGTTTATCGAATAAATCTTCAATATTGGGTATTGGGAATTTGTCGTCGACTGTGACTTCGTTTAATTTTCGATAGTCTGTTACAATGCGCCATTTTTCTCTTCCAGAATTATCTATTTTCTTAGGCACAATCCATAAGGGTGCGTTATATGGTGAGTTACTTTCTCTTATAATTTTATTGGTTAACATTTCTTTTATTTGTTTTTCCACTTCTTTTTGGTGTATCTGTGGTATTCTGTAAATTTTTGAATATATTGGTTTATCTGTTGTGGTTTTAATTTGGTGGGTGACTAAGTTAGTAGATGTTAATTCGTCTCCTTCTTTATAAAATAATTCTTTATTTTTCATTAATAAAACGAGTAATTTTTTCTTCTCTTCCTCGTTAAGATGCTCTATTTGCACATTTTCCACAGGACTTGTCTCAAGTTTATTCAAAGTTAGGCATAAACTTTTTGAGATAGTTTCTGGGTTTATATTTTCCGTTATGAATGGTACGCAAATGTTGTTCATAGTAATTGAACCATTTTCGTTATTTATTACACTTTTCATTGGTGCCAACACGTTTTGACCTAATATTGCGTCAAACATTTTTCCACTTAAATCTACAACTTTCCATTCAATATTTCCTTTATAATTAAATTCTTCCGGGAAATTAGACCATATTCCTTTGGTTATTAATTCGTTATTATGTAAACTATTTAATTTAATCGGGTACTCTAAAAGTGATTCACATTCTTCAGGAAATACATTTTGATTTATGAGAGATGTATTGCATCCTGTATCTATTAAACATCGTAGGGTTGTTCCTAGGATTGTAATTGGGATTATTGGAAGTTCTGGGTTTGTTCCGAGGCAGATTGCTGAAAATTTTCTACTTCGCGATAATTAACTGTTCTCATCGTTCTATCCTCGTTTTGATTTTCATTATTATTATTATTATATTGATTATTATTGTACGTTCTGTAACTTCTGTGTCTCCTATTATTTGAAATTTCTCTGTTTGAGTTTTGTGTCCTCATGGATACATCTTGGTCATCTAGATGTTCGTTTTGGTTGTGACGATTATTATTTCGTGTATTATTGAAATTAGAATTTCGGTTTCTTTGATTGCCCGTATTATAGTTTGGACGAGGTGTATTATCCATTTCGTAGTGGTTTTGATTAAAGTTTCTATAATTTTGATTATTGTATGAATATTGACTTTTGTAGCTATAGTTATTAGAGTTATCAGAATGGCTAGTTCTAAGTTGTTCTATATTTTTCAATATTTGATATGCTTCATGTAGTGTTTGAGTTCCGTTTGTTTCTATTAGGATTGTTTTGTATTCTGGTATACAAGCTTTGAACCTACCTAATGCAAATGCTTCATTAAAACTTGGTGCGAAATGCTGAATACTTGGATTAAGTGGATCTTGTAAAAATTTTGCATTCAGTTGGGCCAGTACATTATCTATTTCATAATAAACTTTATGAAAATTTTTATTAAATCTTACTTTATTGATCTCATTGATAAGCGCGTGAAAAGGAGTGGATATTCCGAAATTTTGGAACAAAATAGATTTTAAATTTGACCAGGGTATTTGTGGATACTTATCACATATACGTTGAGGTTCGCCTCTAATTTTTGTTCTTATTATATGTTCTACATATTTCTTTTTTTCTTCACTATCGCAAAAACTTAAAATTCTATCTGATCTTAAACAAAAAGATTGAAGAGTTATGCCACGTTTATGGTTGGAAAAATCTTCTAGCCGGTTTACTTCGCGTAGAATGTCCTCAAATGACAAATATATCGGGAGATCCGGGTATTCGCCTTCGTTATTGGGGTCATCTTGTACTTGCGCTATGCCTTCCCTTAACATTTGCGCTAGTTCTGCTGGTTCCATTGTAAAAACTGGTTTTGTACTTACTCTGATTGTTTCTTTGGAACATCAAAGTTATGTATTTTAGTTGCGATCTGCCGCCAAGTTTTGGAAATGAGTCTGGGATCCTCGACTCGTTGATGGAGCTAGATCCGTGCTCGGTTGTTGATCACAATTTTGTTATATTTTTGCACTTTTTTAGCTTTCTCAGAGGTTTTCCTCAGGAAAGGAGCGAATTCTCTGAAAATTCTGCTCTAGGCAATGCTAAACCTTGTTATTATAATTTATTTATTATAATTTTATTCAAACGGTTTTTTTCCACATTCGCGTTTCACAAAGCTAACACTAAGATTCTTGTGATTTCTCACTTAGTGAATCTTTAACTTTTAAACGAACGATTATTGGTTCAGAAACCGACTGCGCCAGATATGGGTTTTTGATTAATAAAAGCCCAGAGATGCGGACTTAATGAATTTATTCCACAAACTGAACTTACTTCTAAACTCGTACAGGTATTTATAGTACCGAGATAAAACAAACAATTCTTCTTTAAGTATTTCTTAAGAATATGAAATGGCAAATTCATGTTCTATTTAATCAAAATAATTCTATCATTAACTTTCTTACTTATTGAATTATAAACTGTCTTGACATTCGTCTTCATATTCTAAACAATCTCGATAATATTTATAAACAATTATCGATATTCATTCTTTCATAATGCAAACGATCTTGAAATTCATCTTTGATAATCTAAACAAATCTTGACATCAATTCTTTCACACTTCCATCTAAGTGACCACGTGCAATGTGATATTCTATTGCATGAAATGATTGTGTCATGAAAATACTAATTGATTCTATGAAATACTAATTGATTCATATGTTCACAGATCGAATGATGGGATAATGGAATCTCATAATTTATTATAGTTTATGATAGTATGTTTACAATATCATAACTCTCTTGCCATGTAAAAATGGTTTTTCTCGCACTTGCTCGAGAATTTTTCGTCCATTCTCACTTTGATAACACGAACTAAATTATCTCCCAAATTTAAATTGCTATTGCCCGGTAAGCTACTGTTAAACAAATGTCATCTGATGCACTGTGCAGTGTTTTTAGAAATTAGTCTAATCGTTTACACATATGGCGAACGTTTCGTCGACGAACTTATGAAAAAACAGGCGAGAATAGACAAGGTGATCAATTACACACTCAGCTCGCCAACATTTGCCATACGTGTAAACGCGGTATAGACGATGCGGTGCAGTGGCTACGATAATTGGCAATTGATGCTATGCTTACTGGCAATTTGTTCAAGAAAACATGGGAAAGTTTAACATGTTTTAGTTATTGGAATCTAAATAATTTTGTATGTTATCCAATAAGTTATTGTAAGAAATACTATCGTGTATCTCTACGTTCGCCAAGATTCTCAAACGAAAGTCCTATAGCTTATGGCAACTTAAGTCATAAAACTACATTAAAATATCTCATAGCGTTCTACTATGCAACTATGTCTAAATATACTATAAATGGTCACTGTCCATATATACCCTATACACTATAGGAGAAGTGATACATAAAATTGGGTAAATTATCCTAAAATTTTTTTCAGTGTGGTTTTGTCAGCCAGATTCCTACTGAACATTGCCTACAATAAGTTTAATTTGCAATATGAATGATTCTATGACTGCACTGGAGGCTATATGGCAAAGAGCTTTATTTTCCGAATCGAACTTTCAAATTTAAGACACCAAAATTACCATAGCTGGCAGCTCCAACCTAACTTTTCTACTAAATTTCTGCCAAACGTGGCTTAGAGTCAGATGCGACTACTTTGTGATTGAATCAGAATTTAAAGGGTCAAATGCATTTATTTTTCTTAATGATTTTTCCAGATGGCACCACTGGCACAGAATTGAACGAATTTCAAAATCGCTTCTATCAGAACTGGTCCTAATTAAGACCAATATATGCTGTAAATTTCAACTGTATGGGGTTATTGGGCCGTGAGTTTTGATGCTAAAAATATAGGTAAATTGGGGAAGGGCTACCATTCTTGTCCGATATGGAATTTTAAAAGTTTAGAAAGACAAAGCATTAAGATTTGTATTTGAGATGGTTTTTTTCTTAAAAGCGAAAATCTTTTAGGACATTTAAATTTTCTCTTTCTTCCTCTTTAACTTCCAACGCAGTCATTGGATCGAAGCCAAAATCACAACGAAGGTTGGTCTTAACGTGAAACAGATCGGGTATATTTTTGGCTGGGGCACTAGTAAATTGTTGTCAGGACCAGGCAATTTTATTATTTTCGTTCCATAAAATTTTATCATACGAAAGGATCAGCAGCAAATTTTGCTGCCAAGTAAATTTGTAATTTTCACATTCAAATAAGTTTTCACCAAATAATTTCCGTATGTATCAATTGAAACTGTACGGTGCGATATAACAGTAGTACCACCACCTGATTGTCTGGTGGAAAGGATCCCGTTGCGGAATGGGATGAGAGAGAGATAGAGAGTTGAAGGAGGTGAAAACGGGACCTTTCTGATTGATAATAACATATACCACAAGTATCCGTGTTCCTGGATGGAACCACCAAAAAATGTGTGGTTCACAAACTATGCACCAATGCACCAAATTGTTCTGAATGGAACCACTAGAAAATGTTCCACAGCCTATGCACCAATGCACAAAAATTGTATCCGTGAATACAGGGTAATGAAGTGTGTAGCGGTATGAAAATATCACTTAGTTCCTTATTCATACAAACTTTATTGCAAATAAATTCAGATTAATTCAACCAAATTTTACAACAATAACTTAATTTACAATTTCAATACAATTCACTCAATCACAAATATCAAAATGGTACGGGATTAAAATTACCGTTTGTATATTGTATGTTCTATGAGCTCTATAGCATATCAACATACCATACGAAACGGTACTTTCTGGGTGTACCGTACATTAATATTACACAACCTTTACTACACGTGTATTTGTTAATGTGTTATTTACTACACTTCTTATGTTTTATCAAAGTAATAAGTGAGTAAGATGGAATTTGAATGTTGTGTAAAGATAGCCTTATCGGCATGTGTTTACACCTATTCGAAATTCCTAGTGAAACTGTTAGTAAGAAGAGAGAAAGAAGCAATTAGCATTTTATAAGCACAATACCTGGAAGAATATGTTGCCTCAATGAGTCTAATCGCAAATAGAACGATTTTCGAGTTGGCTCTGCCTTTTATTGCGTTTTTCGGTTCTCCAACTTGAGTGGAGAAATTCTCCACATTTATGATAATCATTAAATTTGACGTTATTATTATTTAAACCTCTGATATTGTTATCTCAGATATTCGTGAATTTAATTTTCCTTGATTATCAACTGAATAACATAATATTTGAATAATTTTAATTAAATTTGAATAAAATTTCATGGTTCCATAATTTTATTCACACAAAAAATGGCGGCCTGGTCTCCACTTTCGCTTTGCTATAAAGTTGATGGATTCTCGTGTATTTCATTTCCCATATGTTTTTATGGATGATTTTGAGGCGCCAATTTCAGTTTGAAAAAAAACAACAAACAAACGATATTTAGTTTTTTTCTTCATACAATTTTACTTTTAATGGACTGTATTTCAGTGGTATGTATAATTAATTGCAACTGTGATGAAAAATTGTTTTGTTTTATTTTGAGAAGTTGCTGCAACAATCCGTATGAAAGTTTTAATAGAATCCGGTATTATTTTTAGACTTTAAGACTGCATGACTGCCTCGCCGTTATTCTAAAGTGAAGATTGAACATAAATTTGTTATTTTTTTTTAATAGAAGTTTTCTTACGCCGTAATACACTCATTGCTAGGCATCATGTTACTACTACACCAGACATATACGGTTGTTATCTAATTGATATTGGAACTTTCACTAACTAAATGGCTCACAGTTTACCAAGCTAGTAGCAAGTACGCTACCAGTATAACCACCCTTTGGTCGAAGCCGGAGTGCATACGCGTAGTAGCGCTTAGAAAAGGCAAACGATGCCACAGCGGTAAGGTCGTGGGAAGTGGGCAAAGTCGAACCCAACCAATTGCTGAAGATTGGCTGTATCGCTTAACGCAAGCCGCTGATGTTGTGTCTTGATGGTTCCTAACGTAAAGATGAATCCAGCGATCGGTAGAACGCATAAAATTTTTTTCAAACAGAAGCAGAAGATTAACACCACTGCTGTTAACTTATGGTGATAAGTATCTATACATTAATTTATATTCTGCTATATTACAACAATTGATATTATTTTATCTACCGCAGTAAATAGTTTAACCTTCTTTCTATTATTGTTAAAAAAAACGGAAAAACTACAACAATATATGTAGTTCAATAAGATAAGAAGGACCCAGAAGCTTTAGAAAGCTTATGCAAAATGTCACAAATTGTGTACATGGCTTTGATAAATCGAGTAATTATTGTCCATCTTGTAGAACTTGTCGATGCTAGAACTCACGCGGCAAACGATGTTCTTTCGCTAAATGGCACTTACTAATAGTTGGATCGAAAATGCGATACAGAAACTAATGTAGAATAACAAGCTTAATAGTAGAAATCTACTGTATTATTATGCACGGTATCATAAAATTTGGCAGATTTATACTGAGTATATCTTGATGTAAGAGCGACCAAATGATGATACTAAATGGAAAGTAAAACCGTAATGCCGATCACAACCTGGTTCATGAGAGTCGTTTACTTGAGCGAAAAATATTTAGTTTTGGTTTTAAATATCTTTAAATAATTTCAAGATTATTTTTCTATCCATTTCAAAAATAGAAATCAAAAACAATCTTCATTCGGATGTTAATTACTTTTATATGTCGCATGGATCCGGATATGTCTAACAGCTAACAGCATATTAAAAAGTTGAAAATTAATAGCGACTCTAAACGATAGCTTAAAATGTACTAAGAGCCAAACGGGGACATATTGGGGAAGAAACGCTAAAATCCATATATTGAGACATAAATCAAATGAGTTGGTAAAAAGTTAATGCTTGCATTTAGCTAAGCAAAATTTGGGAGGAATTCGGATCCTCATTTCATTATGATTTTGGAGCACTTTTTCGGACAATAATTCCAACTCGTTAAAACTTTTTTGTTGACGCTTATACAAATAAGACACAACTTTTTATATTACTGTTGTGTTAATATTCCTATGCCAATAAAACTTAAACGTGGAAAATAAGAGAAAAAATATTTGAAATTTAATCGAAATTGTTCAAAGAGTTTACGATTCGTTACGATGCGATCGAGACAGGCTTCTTTAGAAAAGTCTTAAAAAATCGTCAAACTGAATTGTAGACTTGTTTTTGACTGAATTATAGACTTATTAATTTGTGATTTTTTTCTGGATTGATTGTAGATGTGTATACAAAACTTAATATTTAACTTATACTTATATTTGAATTTTTTCAAGAAAATTACCATATATTCATTTAAATTTTACAATTTATTCATTTAAACTTCTTTTCCATCGAATACTACAGGTTAAACGAATTAAAATATCAGTAAAATATTATGGTTTAAAATAATGTATATGACATTTTAAAATAGTAATGAATTATTAAATTTAAACCTATTGGCCTAGATTTTGGGTAGCCCGTTACGATTCTTTTTTTTCAGGTACCACTTGGCCCGGCTGGCCTTTTTAATATGTACTTTTTTAAGCTGAAGTCACAGGACGGTGAAAGCCCACACAACCTGGGGCAGCAAACTACCTGCTTCCAATTAGGACTACCTCTGGAGACGTTTTTCTTCAAATTTGTGTGTGCGTTTTTGAGTTCAACTTTCCTTAGCTTGTTCGCTCTGACGCGTCCCCGCTGAGTGGGGTTGCCACTTTATGAGTAAAAGCTCTGTAGTCTTTCAATAAAAAAACCCATTCACTTGTATTTGTTTAATTTGCGGCAACCAAGTTTTGACTCGGTGGATGAATAACATATAGCGCTCCTCTTCCAGGAGCATAACCACTCCGTCTTCAAGAACCCACCACGCCCACGTAAAGTATCCGTCAGTAGATGATATAAGGGTGCCCCGCTAATTTGGACTAGCGACCAGTGTGGCCAGATTGGGCTATTTCCCGCACATTGGGCTACGTAAAATTTGAATTCGCAGGACGTTTTTTCATTTCGCGGGTTGGCGGTTTTTGGGCTATCTATTTTTATGAAAAACTATATTTGGGCTATACAGTAAAACCTACCAATTAGGACACCAAAAAACGGTTTTAAGAACAGCATGAAAAGTTGTGCAAAATTGAGTCTTCCAGAAAAATATTATCTGTTCTAGGTCAAGAAAATCTTTCGTTTAATTTCGGCGTAACCTTCTGCTTAAAAATTATTTAATGTGTAGAGTTCGGTACGTTATAGATAGCTTGAATTTTATTGGTATTCTGATAATAATAAAATATTGATTTATTTGAGCATTGTTGTATGTTTCCTTTTAAACAGGTATGAATGCAAAGCATTTGATATTTATGATGTAAATATTTAAATGTTTGTTTAGGTAACGTCAAAACAACTGAAAAAATATACTTTGAGTGCAAAATACAACGATCTAAGTATTCACAATAAGTTAAAAGTAATACAGTCATCCAAAGAAAAGCTGCCGATAGCGTTGAAAACCAGCTAAAACGGAAATTAAATAACGTTGGAAAATTTTGAAGACACTTGGAGAAAGCGTTTTAAATTTAATTTACCATCCTACCAGATAGATTAAATGTTTTATTAATTGTCTTCTAAAACACGCTTCAAAAAATTGCCAATATCCGGCCAGATACTTCATTGTTAAGCCCGTCAAATCACTGCAAAATTAAAACTTTGTGAATTCAAGGCATCAAACAGAACGCCGAAATCCGTTAAAAAGGACTACAATATTCACTACGGCATGCTTTTTGGCGAAGAAGCTGATGTTCATTTAGACACAGTTCAGGAATTTCAGTCACAGCTAAGAATAGTATGTGATGGCTATGATGCTTCAAATACCTTATAGGTATGCTTAAAATACCTTATATGAGACAGGAATATTTTTTTAGAGCAACAATTAAAAAATCACTACGTCTTAAATAGAAAAAAATGTACACATGAAAAACCTTGAAAGAAACGCGTGACAATTGTAATGGAAGCTGCATAGGAAAAACCGAAAAACCAAGATCGTTCGGAATAATTGACATTAAGCGAAGTTTGGGATAACTTGGATGACGGGTTCTATTTTAAAAGAATGGATGCACACACTTGATATTGAAATGCAAACATAAAACCCCAACATCAACATCTTTTTTGATAAAGCTTTATGTGATAGCAATGATAATCTGGAAGACTTCAAGCTAGGGTTTTATCCAACAATTCGCACTTCTCATTTACAGCCCTTAGATTAGAGGATTATACCAAACATAAAACTTAATTACCGCACGTATATGATGAATCTTATATTGCTTGCTTTGGAAAATACTGAGCGTACTTCAGATCCAACAAAATTAGCAGCTTTATTTGAAGCTCTCTGCTAGCTACGATCTGTTTGGAATAAACTGTTTCCACTTACAATTACAAAAGCTTTTTTTTGGAAATGTGGGTTGCATTGAAATCTCAGGGTCGAAAACGGAATCGTGATGAGAGTTCAAATTCACAGTGATTTGAACTCAAATGTTCCTGCGAAAATTCAAAATTTGGCAGGAGTCGATCAATTTCCGACCACAAACGAGTCTCTCCCGGAAGATGGAGAAGATATCTTTTTTGAAGCCATAGCAGGTTTTGTTAATTCCGATAGTAAATTCACAAAACAGAAAATGAATCTGGTCAGCAGAATACTAATTCCATAATCACCATAATCAAGCAAATACGGAACATCAAAACTCTAAACGAACTTATCTAAAGTTTTGCAAACATTAAAAGATTGCGCAGCTCTAATGGAGCAGGTACTTCTTACGAGCGCAAAGAGGAAAATTTCTATATTTAATTATTTTAAATCTTTAAACTGAGCGTGCATTTCTGTGAAAAATTATTATTTGTAAAACATTCACGTGAAAAGCCTATAATTTGGATTTTATTTTCTTGTACTCAAGATGCGGTAATAATAAATATGTGAACATAATTTAGAGTAACTTTTGATAAAAATATATGTTAGGAAAAATATCTTGAACTTTTTTTTTTGAACTTTTAAAATCGGACCAACTGTGAAATGGGACCATTTAATTTGCGACGACAGCTCAATTTTTTCGCGAAACGTCGCTTGGAGGCCCGCGTGTAGAATTGTTTGACGGATGTTTTCTATTCATAGTATTTAAACGTCTCAACACAATCTTAATAAAATAAGTGCTCTTCTACATTTATTTTTTTACGGACCTTTCTAAAGTTTTCATACAGTTCATGTAATTTATTCACATTTTTCCTGCCTTTCATTTTCAAATACGTTGTGAATAAAATTTTTCTGTATAAAATATCGGATATTTTCTCTGTTTCAAACGACTTTTGGGCTGCATTTAGAACATTTATGTTACTTGGTATGATTTTTATGGTACAAATATTATAATTAAATCAGCTTAAATGTATTGATTTAGTTATAAAGACAGTTATCTGATGTGGCGGTTTTCGGGCTACAAACCAAAAATTTTCACTACTTTGGGCAATGAAAATTTGAAATTGGGATATATTTTCTCCCAAATATCTGGCCACGCTGCTAGCAACCATCACTGCCATTTATAGACCAGCCTGCTCAGGGTCAGTTAATTCAATTTTCGCCTTATTATTTGCTATCGGCTCTCTTCCATAACGGATTGGTAAAAAGTGAACCTAAATGATTATGAGCTGTTTGGCCAAAATTTTTGAATAACAAAATTTAAATATTAAACTGATTTAATGGTCATATAGACTCGTAATAATTGGTCATATGTCAGGTTGAAATGAAATTTCAATTTAATACTTGGTCTGGTATTTTCCATTTGAACTCATCTAGCAAGCTTGGTTGGATTGCTGGTTAAAATCAATGTTTAAAATATGGTACCATTTCATTAACGCTATTGAAGTCAACATATAGCACAAAAAATTCAATCATCCTTTCTACAACTTTCAATCACATAAAAAGTAAAACCATCCATCAATCACTTAATTCCTTAACTCCTATCCTTAGCACTTTAAATTCCAATTTCAAAATCACATGAAACACATGAGCCGATGGCGTGAAAATTTTGAAGCACGCAAAGTATCACATGCATTTATTCGCTACTTTGCAAATATATTAAACAAGTCCGGGAGTAAAAAACAAACCCAGCTAGCAAGAGATCCGATCTCAAAAAGAAAACCGGCGAACGCAGTTTGAATTTTAAACGTCGATTTTCCATGAAAGTTTCATTTCACTGGGAAAAGCATATTCGAGCAACATGTCGGCATCACTAACATGGTATAACGCCATACAAATTCGGTTTCGGGAATAGGTAAGTTTGTGAACCTGAAAAACTTTCACGAGAATCCTTACCTTAAAAAAAGGAGTCGAATTTCATGATGTTTTTCACGGATTTGCGAAATAGGTAGATCTCTCGGAGGATGTTGACTTGAGATGGTGTGTAGCTAAGACGGCATTTGTCTAACGATGGCGTGTAGCATTGACTGTCGTCTGGGCTAAAGAGACAGCAGTGCCATGACGATGACGCAAAGAGAAAGTCACTCAGGACGCGTTTGGAAAACGGAATTTCGTCACGTTCGAAGCTCGAATGCAATGTGTGAAAAGAAAAACGAATGTTAGACAGTTCTACGTTGAGTATAGAGACATGCCGATTCAAATTTTGTCGACATGTGAAAATCTACAAATGACATAAGTAGTAGATTTTCAGAATGACGGTAATTGTATACAATATTACGGGCCCAGAAGTGGTGGATGGTTTCACGGGAGAGATTCAATATATATATTGGTTACCACGTAAAGGCAAATGAAGTTTTGCAGAAGAAGCAACAGATCCTGTTAAGCATCAGGTTGAGACAATGTTGCAGAATCTCGTAGTATTCAATCTAGAAACATATGTGACTTGATACTGCCCAATCGAACTTCAATAGAATCGTTGATCCTTTGAAACCATCTGGGAACGTCTGTGCCATCTCCGGAGTGTATGAAACAAAGGCTAATTTCATTTTTTTTGGATTTAAAAAGTGTCGGATCATAAATAACATAATCGTACATAATCAATGCTCACTGTTTTATTATTTCCAGTCTGTTGCGCGGACACTTCATCGTTTGCTCCGTCGAACTTGACCTTAGCCATGGGCCAGTATGAGTCACCGCTCGGCATTGCCAATGGCATTTAGCGTTACAGTCCACAAAAATCATAAATCACGAGATTGTATAGCGGCGAATTTTCGCATTTCGTTTTTATTTGGAGTGCAACAGAAAAGGGATGGTGATCGGCAGTGGTGGAAAACTAAGAAAATGCGAGCAACATATGATTAAGATAGATAGGTAATTTCGATTAAAAATAATCAAGACGCGCGATATTTTTACGTGGAGTAAAATTATGATGAGATACAGTTTGGTGGATGAAAAATATATTGAAAAATAAAACATCTTAAACTGTAAATTCAAATAGTTTAGCCACCAGATTCAAAAATGTTTGCAAGTTCATTTAAATTTTTCAAAAATCGATGGATATTCAACTCCATTTTTTACATGAATGCTGTGCCTTGCAGTTTTTTTAATACCTTTGTTCCTGCGCTAACAAAATTTTCATGGGGCTCGCGAAACCAAATGAAAGAAAAACCTAGCATCCTCTGAGTCACAAAACTCTGTCTAGCCATTCTGGACTATTCAGCCTCCCGACAATTGTCCTTCGAATTCGGATATGTAGAGTCGTAAAATCGCTTCAAGCCACAATGGAATTTCCGTTTTGTTCGCAATTCGTTCCGGGCATAAATTTCTCCATTTTACAATGGTTCCTGGACCACGACCTTTTCGCACTGGACTCATATGTGCATTTGCGCCTTTCCGATATTATCATCGGTCGTCTTTTCAGGATGCTTTCGGTATGTTTTCGAAATTTTCTTGCTGCATCTTGGATGTTGTGGTCGGGTTGTTGCTGGTGTTTTTTTTTGCTTTCAGCTCCTTATACACGAGACGCCTACGGAATAAATAAAATTATGGTATTTGAAAGCACACAATCAGATTGTCTTCGTGTTGTCAACAATTCCACACTAGTTTGGATTGTAGCCAGGGTAATTTACAGGGACAGAATGGTGTCTATTGCATCGTCATGATGTGGAAGTGGTAAATTGTATATTCTTTGGTGTCTTACAGAAGGAACGTATTTGTATGAATTATTGAAGCTATTGAGGAAGTCGAGACAAATTTGTCAGTGTGAGAGAAATTTTCTATGGAATGCATTTTAATGGAATCATTTATTTTGTCAGAGAAGAATAGTCTGCTTGAGAATAGAAATAATATTTTTGTTGAAATATACTAGCCATAAATGATGTTCGATATTCGTTCTTTTGAGGTAAGTTTATGCATTATCAATGGAAATAATTTCGTTTGCTGATTTTAACTTTTGCACTTGCATTTATATTTTACTAGCATTATCAATGTCTTGTGTGATAATTTAACTTAATTGTGTAGGACAAAGAAACTATTTCATGAGTTTTCACCTCAATGTATTTCAACTTCCCCGAAAAAGTTTCAATATCAAGTTCAGATAAAGATTTTCCCATTAAAACAGCGCCCAACGTGGCTCTTTTTTTACCTACTACACCTTTGTACATTTCCGTTTCAATTACAGTGGCTCGCGAAAATTAGCTCGTATCTATAAGTTTCTCAACTCGATTGGTTTTTGAAAAAAAACCGTATAGTTGAGGCCAAAAGAGCTAGAGATCTCGGATACCTAAAACTTCCCTTATTGAAAATACTTTCAAACTTCAAAGGAAATCTATGATATAAGTAACAAAAATATACTTAACTTAGTAATTAGCTTTAGAATCACTTACATTTTTCCAGCCATCTTTCGTTTTAAGTTTCAAGTCACTCTCTCAATTCAAACCTTTCCTTGCAATTATCGACAAATGCAAAATCGACAAAAATGTTCTAGTGGATAAATTATTGACATGTAATGCCGGCCACCCTGACTCAAGCTCAGGACCGAATATGGAGCATTATTACAAAGCAGGTTTTTAATCACACATCTGTGAACAAAAAGAGACAAATCAGGTAGAATTTAATTAGTTTTATTTTCAGTAAATAGCAATTATAGTTATTTTGCTTCTCAATGTTGCGAAAGGTTCGAAAAAGTTGTAGTTTTAATCACGAAAATATGATCTTAGGTTTACGAAAGCCAATTTGAACTTCCAAAAATCCTTGAGTAAAATTTTTATTTATTTCAATTGTTGAAAATTTAGGGTAATTTTCGGTTTAACCTTAAATTTGAGGCCAATAAACTTGAATCATTCCGCATTTTCCCCAGATTAACTCATCGAAATTTAACGCAAAAATGTTTTAAAATTCTAGTCAGCAAAGCTTCATCGTTTTTAAAATCAATATTTTTCTTAATATATAATGACTTTACGAAATTTTTCAAAAGATTAGTATAAACATGTTCCATTTTTGTAAGAAGCATATGCCTTTTTCTGATTTGTGACTGAAATATTTTGTTGAATCTAAACACCGTTTTTTTATATTTATATTAAAAATATGAAAATAACCGTGTCCCAGAGTAGCAATAATAAACGCAGCATTAACATACTTCGGCCCTTATTGTTTACATCAACAAGTAGTGACAAAGGTCGTCAGAATGTGTTTTTATACGGGTGACAGTTAGCTGTAAAGCTAGCCACTGCGTCAAGCTGGGTTTGGAAGTTTTTCGGGATTTAATATTGAACTGGTTTTGAGATTTTTTTTTTTTTTTTTTTTTTTTTTTTTTTCTATGATAATGCCAAAGCTCAGGGGATTACCCTTTGAAGCGAATGCTTAGCGATGGCGGTAGGGAGACACGTATGGGAGAAGCCGATATCAATTTTTCCATTATTCTTTTTTTAAGTGCTACATTGATTTCTTATTTAAAGCGCTAGTGTTATGCCTAGTCGCTACTAAAGGTACAGGTAATTCTGTTTGTCTTTTGCCACTTATTGGAAATTAAAACCTTGCATTATTTTTCAATTACTTCTGGAAGCTGTGTCTAAGCAGCTAAGGAACAGAAATGTAAACTTTGACAAGAGCAGCCCATGTAAAACATGTTCTGATTTGAAAAAAAATCCTTAGATTTATTTTTAAAAAAATTGATGATAAGAATAAAAATGCGAATACATATAAAGTTAGGTGATTGTTTGCGAAAAATCAGTTCAAACCTGGATAGTACTAAATATTGATGAGTACGTACTGTAGATTTGAGGACAATAGAATAGTACTAAATTTAGTACTATTGTACTAAAGTGAGATCACTGGCCCATGGTTACGCAACACCTCCTTTCTCGGCAGCAACTTGTGAACTCGCGTTGATAGCGTTTTCAATCTCGGTGTTGTCATGGATGTGAAACTTCATTTCACCTTGCACTACGACAAAATTCTTTCCCGTGCGAATAAGCAGCTCGGCTTTATTAAACAACGAGCCAAAGAGTTTAAAAACGTATGTGCCACTAGATCATTATACACTGCGCTTGTACACCCTCTTCTTGAATACGCCTATACTATTCGGAAACCAGCCTTTGAAATCCACAATAACAGACTCGAGTCCATTTAAAAATAATTTTCACTTTTCGCCCAAAGAGATCTGTACAACCCTTGCGACTTCGAAAATTTACGCCTATATGAGTTTAGATTGGGTCATGAACCAAAAAGTATTTGGTTATGGGTCATTTAAATTTATCTTCAATTGCTTCCAGAAGAATGATGATATCGGCCTGCTTCACATTTGACGTAATTAGAGGCTTTATTAGAGTTGAATTTTTTAATAGTAAATTAGTGATAAATATCCCCTTAAGGAACACCAAGCCCAATCGTTTACTAAAGGAATATCCACATTTCACCGTATATGCAGCTAATGAGCCGGTAAATATATGCTACAGGGTCTTCAATGGCTTTAGCAACCTTTATTCCCCAAAGATTCCCAAACTATCCTTCAAATCTTCCCTTCTTCAAGCCATTTGTACACCATAATTTTTAAGCTTTTATTTGTCATTAATATTAACTGTTATTATTTTATTTGATTGTTATTTTACTTATTGTCTATTTCAAACTTATTTGTTTACTCAATTAATTATTTATTGATGCATTATTTATTTGTACCTTACACTTTATTTTATTATTAGTGTTGTATTCATTTGTAGTTTTTTTAAAAAATAGTTTGATATTTCATATTTATATGGATATATATGTATTGAATTTATACATTGTTTGACTAATAAATAAATAAATAAATAAATAAAATAAATAAATGTAGTACTATTGTACTAAACTGAGATTACTGGGATGCTCAGAACAAGGCAGCGAGTTTGTTTCCTGGCCTTGTTGCGAATAGTTTGAGATCACCAACACTTAAAAGGATTGCGAAATACGCAAAGCTAAGTCTTATTGCTATTTGCTTCGATGCCACATTCGTCAAAGTAAAGACTCAGTGCCGCCGAGTAATATTCTAGGCTCTTCAATACTTTGAGCGTGTCATCAGCATTTTGGCGGTTTTAAACTTGGTATTGGCTCACAGGAATAGAAAGGTCAGCCACCGAATGTGGTATAACGAATTGGAATATTAATTGACTATTTATTGTTTTTTTGAAGTCATACTTCTTTTGGCCCGTTGGGTAGGTATTAAAAAGCATGGGTAAAAATCGCTCTGATCTGTTAGATTTTTTTTGAAACGCTCTTATATATTATATATTACAATGCTTAAGAAAGAGAAAGAAGACGGAGAGAGAAGAGGGGCGACTAGGCTTGGGATAGAATCGTTCGGATCCGTTAGATGTTTGTGAAACGCTCTTATATATTATATATTGCAATGCTTAAGAAAGAGAAAGAAGGTGTGGGTTGGTTAACTCGCTCTGAAGTTAAACTGCTTAATTGTATTAAGCAGTTTAACATTGTATTTTAAATGCATCTGATTTTTTAATATTGTCTGAAACGCACATGGCAAATTAAGAACCTGCAGATATTCCAGATTTCAACTGCATCGTGCACTATAAAAGGCCACAAGCTTCACATGGTGGTGTAGCAATTTGCAAAAACATTCAATCCGCTCATATTGTAATTCTTACATGGATATACATTTAAGAGGCTCGAACACTTTCGATATTCATGTTGGTAAAATAGGAGAAATTTGTGTAGCTCATTGTCGGTGTGATAATGGACAAATAGTGTTATTAGTTGCTGTTTATATTTCACCAAATAATTCTGTCGAAAAAATTGCAAGGTTTTTACATAGAAAATTACTAATATACACGGAACAAGGCTCTAGATTAATCGGTGAAAATTGGTATGAAATGCCTTCAATTTAAATTTTGCAGAAGTGCGATCACAGCCAATAATTGATATTTTAAGAGACAAACTTAATTTGACAATGTCAAACTAAAGAAATGTAAGTACAACAAGATATGGAGCAACAATCGATGCTGTATTCACAAGATACTTGGATAAGTTTGAGTCAAGGGTATTTATTGCTTATTTCAGTTATCATAAACGTATTGTGTCAATTTTGGAAAAAGAAGATGATAACGATCGAATTAGTATCTCTGAAGTACAAGAGAATGATGTTGAAAATGATCATCAAACAAATAATGAACTTTAAATCATTAATATTATATTTTCTGATTAAATCTAATTTCGAAATTAGTATTTCATTATAAACGTTACATTGTACCTTAAAAAAAAAAACAAAAAAAAACATTATAAATAAGAAACGAGTTCAAGAAAATTATTATAAAACAATTTTGTAAACTGTTTTGAAAAAAAATTTTGTAAAAAATTGAAAATAAAAGTTATAATTAAAAAAAAAATTACTACGCTTTGTCAAAAGCCTACGCCTTCAATATCTACGGTAGTTGATTGTAATCGCACCAATTAATTATATTGAAAAAAACGTTTTGCCAATGTAGAATTAAAAGTTAATTAATAAATTGGAAAGCTATTATAAAATCTTTATTTGATAATGGAATTTCATTCCGAAATATAAGATGGGTTTGGAAATTTAATAAATAATATCTTCATAATTAAAGCCAAAGAAGTATAATTTCAATCGGTCAGTCCCCAAGGATTGCCAATATTTTGTTATTCATCAATGCAAAGACTTATTGAAGAAGATAGAATTTGATTGGAAAACAATGAAAAATTTACATGAACATATCCGCATGTAAAAGTAAAAGGATCCGATTTCCGATTTGAATAGGTTGTGGTGAAGTACAATCATATTTTGATCGTAAAAGAGAAAAAAGTAATTTTTAACCTGTTTTTATGAAATGGAAGACATCAAATTAATTTAAGTTTTTGAATAATTAGTATTTTGACAAAAAGTTGTCTTCGGTAGAGTCTCAGTTCTGGAAAAAATTTTGATCAGTTTCAAAGTAAAAACAGGCAAAACATTTTTTTAAACTAATTTTATTACATAACTGCTGATTTATTGTAATTTGATTACCGCAAGGTTGATTAACGTTAATAAAAAGCAGATAATTAAGACAAAATCCCATATTTTCACCTTATGCAGATCACCTCATATTTTCATGAATTTCCAAAAAAAACTTACATACTTCGTAAATTTTTAAAGTTTGTAGATTTTAAGAAACGAACGAATGTAATTTTAAAGTAATTCAGGCAATTCAAAAGATGATTCGGACAATATGCAAGTTCATAAAATATGCATTGTTGAGAAATATTTTGTTGCGTACATTTCTTTTTAATGCATTTTCATTTAAACAAGAATGAGGAATTATTTAAACTTATGTAGTTATGTTATGCTAAGTACGTTACATTGTCTTGCATCATTACTTTACTAAAGCAATCATTGCACGGAAAGTTCTAGGTAGCAGCATTTTTTACACTTTCTGAAAACGTACTGTCAAATATTTTAATGTTAAAAGCTGGCAGAGTAGCTAATGATGCCTGTAAAAAAATAAATTAAAACTAAAGCTTGTAATTGACGACTATTTCTAAATTCACTGAGCATTTCGATTACTTTTTGGCACGAATATGCACAATCCATAGCAAATAATGCAATAATTTGAACATATCAATTTTAGTTTTATTAGTGGGGTTTATCGATTTTGTTACCGAAAAAACTGTGAAGCAACCTTAGCATCAGAGTTCGTCGAAATTTGATAGCATTGGGAAGAGATATGAATAAGAAAAAAAAAATATTATTTTTCTAACAAGACATGAGCAGCTCAACGTTTCACATAAAACACAATACTCCTTGTATTTTTGGTTTTATCATTTGTCAGTTTATTTTATTTTTTATAAATTACATCTTGTTGTTGTTATCGATAAAATTAAAAATAGAAAGCATAACAAAAATGTCTCCTCATTAAAATTACAACAGTTTCGTGTGTTATGTTATTATATGTATTTACGCCATCATCACCATCATTATCATTATCACCATCATCATCATCTCCTATTTGTTAAATTACTTATGTATTTTTACTTGTTTGCTTGTTGTTTTCATTCCACAATATCATGTTAAGTTTGGAAATAAAATATATAATACGTATTACAAAAAAGATGAAAATATTTTAATTACAATAGAATCGTTGCAGAGTTTTTCTTGATTTTTTTTTTACCTCCGAATCATAGAAAAATAAAATGAAATAAAGTAGAAGGATCTTTGAGTGTTTTGTGCTTGTCACTTAGAGTTATAACGATTTCAAATCAATTTCGCTTTCAGCCGTTTGTAAAGCGAAAAAGATAAACGAAAACGTCCTTATTACAAAAGAAAAAGCAACTAAAAAGGTCGAATAGTAAAAATTGAAAAAGCCTTTGGTTCGAAGTGGGCATGACTAGAACCACATGCTGACACATTGCTTGTTGTAGTTTGTCGTGTTGGTTGCCGAGCGTTGGTCTGGTGTTGAATTCGCTCGTAAAAGATTGCTGTAAGCGCTTAGAAGCATTTACGATGAACGATTCCAGGGCCGGATTCATCGTATTCTGGTTTCGAGATCCACATGGTTTGGAAGGTGGACAGGGAAGCCAAGATTGATCCGCCGATCCATACTGAGTATTTACGTTCTGGTGGAGCAATGATCTTGATCTTGATTGTCGATGGAGCCAGGGCAGTGATTTCTTTTTGCATACGATCAGCAATACCTGCGAAAAAGAAAAATGTGTTACGTAAATATTTTGATCAAAGCAATGTCAATGCAACTAAAGACTAATGGGGTTTAGGTTTTGACACCTACCTGGATACATGGTGGTACCGCCGGAAAGTACTGTGTTGGCATATAGATCCTTCCTGATGTCCACATCGCACTTCATGATTGAATTGTAGACAGTCTCGTGGATACCGCATGATTCCATGCCCAAGAATGAGGGTTGGAAGAGAGCCTCTGGACAGCGGAAACGCTCGTTACCAATGGTGATAACTTGGCCATCGGGTAATTCATATGACTTCTCCAATGAAGTCGAAGCAGCAGCTGTTGCCATTTCCTGTTCAAAGTCCAAAGCGACATAGCACAACTTTTCCTTGATATCACGTACGATTTCTCGTTCAGCGGTGGTTGTGAATGAATAGCCTCTTTCTGTCAAGATCTTCATCAAGTAGTCGGTCAAATCGCGACCGGCCAAGTCCAGACGTAGGATGGCATGTGGGAGAGCATAACCTTCATAGATGGGTACAGTGTGTGAAACACCATCTCCAGAATCCAAGACAATACCAGTGGTACGACCGGAAGCGTACAGGGAGAGCACGGCTTGAATCGCGACATACATGGCGGGTGAATTGAAGGTTTCGAACATGATTTGCGTCATCTTTTCACGATTCGCTTTGGGGTTCAATGGAGCTTCAGTCAATAGAACTGGATGTTCTTCTGGCGCAACTCGCAATTCATTGTAGAATGTATGATGCCAGATCTTCTCCATATCATCCCAATTGGTGATAATGCCGTGCTCGATGGGATATTTCAGTGTTAGGATACCTCTTTTGCTTTGAGCCTCATCACCGACGTATGAGTCTTTCTGACCCATACCGACCATCACACCTTGGTGACGGGGACGGCCCACGATTGATGGAAATACGGCACGTGGAGCATCATCACCTGCGAATCCAGCCTTGCACATACCAGATCCATTGTCGATTACAAGCGCACCCGCATCATCATCACACATCTTGGCAGTGGTTTGTTTTGACTAACGGTCAGTCGAGATCTGTGAATTTTAGAGGAGATGAGGAATATTTATATTCTTATGTTTGGAAATATTTAATTTTGATTCCGGAAAAGTGATCAAATCGGTGCTAGATCGTCAAATTCTTTCAATCATGAAAAAACTCGGAAGCCACTAAATTTTACTCCACTCCTTTTCAAATGATATTTTTGATTAAATTAAGATGCAACCAAAAAATTATACGATCAATTTTATTTCTAAAAACATAAAACTAAATAAAACTCGTTGAAGAGTTCCGTATCGAATTTTCCTCAATGAGTACTCAGACTCCAAATTTTTAAATTGTTGGCAGATTGCTTTAATAAGATTCTGTGGAGAATATTGAAGTGATCGTCGTAAACGTGCACATTTTTTCAGTGCCAGAGTTGGAAGTATAGACATGAATGGATCTTTTCACCAGATGTCTGGCGACCAAGGCAACGATCAACCGAGTCAATATATGTATGTACTTCGTTGTTTAAGCGTTCGAGTGTCATTTGTTGGTTCCAGAGACGTTTTTTGCAATATACGATTAATTTTTCAATCTTAAATTTTTTAGTCTTTTTTTTTTTTATAGAGAAGGGAATTTTTAGTGCTCATTATTATTCATTCCGATGAAATGAAAATAATTATGCACCATATTTGGAGCACTTCCGATATAGTATTTAAAGCAATTGGAGCAAAATATATTGGAATAATAAAAAATCGGTTTAATCCCAGCTGGCTGTTACTTTTGATATGAAACTATGGACTAAGAATAATGGTAGAAATCACTTCCGTTGCGTTTATCCAGTTCACTTAGAAATGTATGAAACACTATTCACAAACGTTTATGTAATACTTTTGAATTTAATTTCAGCTTAGTATTCTCAATCCGCAAACTTAGTATTCTTTGGTTAGGTAATAAATTCAATCATTGCATCAAAATTATTCGAAGTGTAATCCAAAAATATTCCACTAATATTCACTACTAGAGCACTGATCACTTTATCCTTCAACTTATATAACTAGTATCCACGTTTGAACTAACCTCAAGTTAATTTTTTTTCGATTGTTCAGGGAATCCGATCACTGATGCGCTGCTCTTCAGCGTAGTTGTAAGGGTCTTCGCCGGAGGCTCAATTCAAATCACGAGTGAGGCTCTGATATAGATGCCTTAGCTTTTATACTTGGACTAAATTATCTTATTTTGAGACACATTTGTACACAACCAAACTGTCTCATTAGTATTAAGTTTGCATTTGTAATGGTTTACTCCACCTAAAAAAATTACCAGATTAAGTAATTGTCTGCTTCTAAATGGCGTATGCAGTTGCATATATGCATCTTTTCGCTTCAATGCCCACGATTGTTTTCTTGGTTTTTTTCCTACACATGTGTGAGTACCCTTATGCATTTGAATTGCGCATGTGATCTTATTTGAATGAGTACATGCAAACCATGCATTAAGCTGTACTAAGTACATGTTTCGTGCTTGCGTGTGATGAATTGATTATCTAGAAATAGAAACGATCCTTAGAAGGATCGAATCGAAATGTTCTTTGTGTGTGATAAGAAATCAATTGTTCGGTGGCAGGCATAGCCGAATTGCATTCGACATGCTCATTTTTTCATTGCGGATTTTGGCAAGGAGACAGGCGCGAGCTATTGCAGTATTTGGCTGCGTGTGAGAAGACAAAATCTAACGTGTTGTTTTTTCGAGCTGTCAAAGGTCGACGTGGATGCAATCAATGATTGGCAATGTGATTTTAGATTTCTATTAAGTTTTTAAAGGGCTGCCAGATTTAATCAGAATTTTATCATTTATCGATGAAGACACTGCATAAATTATCCTTCAAGTTATAAATTAGCTTATTTCTCTTTCTCCTACCTTATCTCGTCACACGTTTTTTATGTAGTATCCTAAATGCTAAATTATCATGATAAAACTTGCAACCAAAATCTTGTCATGGCGGTGATATGTAGGTTTGAAAAATGAAGAAATCAGGAGCTATTACGTATATTTCATACGTATAAATACGTATATATACGTATATTTCATACGTATACGTATACTTCTTAAACAATCAACATGTTAACATCTCCTTTTTTAAACTGTTGGAGATCGCGAGCTTGAAGCTTAGAAAATACATATAGAGAATTTGAGTATTTGAGTATGAAGTGAAAAGCCCCAGGAGCGGCGATTACAAAAACATCAGCGAATATGTTCCTTTGTAGAAAGATTGAATGGTCTTAAGGGTCTTAATACACATATCAAGTCAAAATAAAGCGAATTTATTTGCGAGGTTCAAGCTTGTATAGCATATTGAGCAGGGCACTGGCTCCAGGGGTACAGGGTTCCTGCTTCGAAGCAAGAGTAAAATAAGGCATGAAACTAATCAATTCACACTCGTTAAAGCTTCGATTATGAAATGGAGTCCCAACTATCTTTTCTATCCCCAAGACCCCGAACTGTTTGAAGCGGGTCTAATTGGCTTTGCTAAATGCTACATTTTTTAAGCATATTTTGGAGATGTCCATTTTATCAAACTATGGAGATTTCTGTGATTTCTAACCCAAAAAATAATAATTTCATCAAAATCAAAGAATAATTTCTTGACTTACTAGAGATCTTGCAATACCACCCTCATTCTCATCCAATCAAAAAACGCAATGCAAATATTTTTATAGCGCCACACGCAACTTTTCCCTATATGCATGTCAAGCTATTTTCGCCAAATCATTTTCATAGCCAACTTAAAAGAAACAGTGCATTATTCGTACAGATTCTGTTGTTGAAGTGTTGATGACGAAAAAATCATATCAGCACCATTTACGGTAGCAGCACATTTCTTGTCCCAACAGCTCGTTGGTAATCGACAAAAAATACGAATACAGTTCGAATGTAAATCCACCACTACCTTCATAGCATTTTCGTATAGCATACACGTATCTATTGTAACGTAATTGTATCTTAATTTGTCTGGTCTGTTTCCTTGGTTTGTTTGCATCTCTCGCATACATATGTAGAATCGATGCTGGTAGCCGGCCGTGGCAAACCAATCTCGCAGAAAAATGCTCCCCTGGGAACGATTTCAAGAGTCTCGACCTAAACTGTTCGATTCTTTGGATGCCATCATTGTGCCAGAATGAAAGTCTTTTACCGGACTTAGTTTTCGGACCAGGTTGATTCCTTACCTAAACAAGGTGATCAATTGTTACAAATGTATCACGTTTTAAAAATATCTTAATAGCTTGGTATTTTCGGGTGTATTTATTTAAATTTAGAATGATTACGATATTGTGCTGTTACCTTCATTGAATGCCGTCGATTGTTCTGGGACAAGTGCCAAGATGTCTAGTCATACCAAATAAGGATTGCTTTTAGAAGACGTAGTGGGATTGGTATATGAGTAAATGTGATGAGTAGTCTGCATTTTTTAGTGGCAGTGAAAGTTTTCATTTTGGGAAACCTGAATCATAGGATAATTGAAAGGCTATATTTGTCAGTCAAAATTGGAGTGTGTTTTCCACGTTTGCGTGTCTGCATGATGAGAATAATGGCCCTTTCTGCTCCTAATTGAGCCCAGGTACATGCTAAGGAGATAAGTCATTAAGAAGAAGATTTTAGTGCTGTTTCTCGGACCGAAAACCATCATGAAGTAGCTTCTCGCATTTTTGTGGCTTGTAACTCTTAAAAAAAAATCTAACTCTTCTTTGCGCCATGTGCATTTCCTTCAATTAAACTCAATTCACGATTATAATGACTAATTAATTAACGGTTATTGTTGCAAATACAAAAAATGTTTCCAGTTATTTGACACAGTTTCGTTTTCCTGCTTAAATTTTTTATCTGCAAATATTCAATCAACAAATTTTGTATACAACAAGCTAAACAACACGATTTGTTTGAAGTTATTTTATTCAAATAAAGTTTAATAATTTCAGCCAATTGCTATTTTTTACTTAATTGGCTTACAGTCTCCTCTTAGCCTATATACTCTCTGACTTTAATTTATTTACTTAATGCAGACATTTTGTTCGTTGGTGCATCGTTTCAGCATGTCTGCATAAAAATAGTAATTTCACGCATCGGAAACTTTCAGTCCAGCAACGAAGAAAGGACATTTCCGCAAGAAAAAAGTACATTGCGGAATAGATGTAGATTTAAGAAGATTGAGAATATTAAATTCGGAGAGCAAACTACAGTTTTATAAGAGTGGGGACATTCGACTCTTCATGTAATTAGGATTGTGGCTTGGATTGATAAGTTTTGGTGCAAATTTAGTAAATAAAATATTTGTGGAACAATTTAAAAAATTTTACAAAAACTTACTGAAAATGTGAGTTTGGAGCTTTAACTATTGCTCACTTTTAACCAACATTTTAAGTGATGCTCATTAAAAAGTTAGGATGAAAAATATAACAAGCTTAGAGCTAAAATACAGTATTATTGTTAATAGTTAGTGTAAGATGTTTAGAGAGCAATTTGATAAAGAATGAATTTGATGTTATGTAAAAAGATGCATGAAACCATTGTTTGCTCATGTCCATTTCAAGCAAAATATAGCACGGTCCATTCAAAAAGTATCCGATTTTTTTTTCTAAACCAAACCTTGTTCAGACCTATACTCTTTCAAAGTACTCCCTGTAGGCAGCTTTTCAATTTTTCCAATGTTTCTTAACGAGAATCAGTTAATTTTTGGTGTACTTTCAGCATCAGAAAAGGCCAAACTCTGAGCTTATGGCAGTAAGATTCCAAAATAAAGTTTGTTTCTTTCAATTGTTAGGAACCTGAGCATACGCTGACCACGGAAATCCGAGTCCGAACCGCTTTCGCATTACTTCAACTCAAACGTGCCACTGGCCCCTATCAATTGTCCCAACGGCTTACTTATTGTTGTATTGTCACATTTTGTCAGACTTTCAAGAGTATGTAAGGTATCTTTTCTCTTTTCTCAAGTGCTATATAAGCTCTCCCTATGCTGACTCAACTGATCAGGCACCATCTGACCGTTATATCATCTTCACGATTGTTTCCGACATCACAGGGCCAATTGCAGAGAATAATGTGTCACAATTTTCTGAAGAAGATCCCCATTTTGTGAAAGTATTTTTGAAAGAATCTGTGACTCGATAAGAACTGGCTCAGATAAAAATTTCTTCTATCGAGGCTAGGTAAAAATTGATTAACCTAATCACTCATGCCTTCTTAGAAAACATTCACCTTCTACTTTTCTTTTCACTTCTGCTCTGTTTAAAAACACTCTCTGCGCCAGGAACTGCTATCAACAAGGCATTTCTTGACACTTCTCTACAGCTGCTTGGAACTTGCAGCATATCCCTATGCTAAGCGCTCACGTTCGTAGTTCGATGCATTTCAAGCATAGAGGCAGACTCCCATATATGCATGACACACAGCAGCATAAGATGAGCGACCGCCATTAGGAGTTTACTCACACTAGAGCCACAGACGTTTGCCATGGATTTTCCAACCAAGATAACAGTCAATAGTGTCCTATGGCATGCCTTTCGCATGCGTTTTCCATAAGCCAGCTTTAACTTGGCCAGTTTTTTGAACTCAAGTAGCTGGGAATCAAATATTATCGGTGTAATGGTTTGTATATTCTTCTTTGTAAGTATTAAAATCTTAGTTTTTTTTAAATATTCGCCTGAAGATGGCTTCCCATCCAGCTCTCGACCTTTCCCATTCTTTGATTAAGTTTGTGTTGGATGAAGCGAGGATTTCCAAACTGAAAAAAAATCCACATGGCGCCCAGGGCTATGTAACATAGCGCATGATTTATGGCCCCATACGCTATGTACATAGTACTCTGAGCTATGCAATATGGCTTCCAGCGCCATAATGGCAGAATCTGCATAGCGCGTGGTCCCATGTAACATGGCGCAGCATTTATGGTCCCACATGCTATGTACATAGTACCCTGAGCTATGCAGTGTGGCTCCCAGCGCCATAATTAAATGGCGCAGAAATTATGGCCCCACACGCTATATTACATAGTACCATGAGCCATGTAATATGGCTTCAGTTGTCATACCGATTCGGATGAATTGAGGTAAGTGCTTTGTTTTGAAGTCGAGCTTCTACTTTACTGTAATAAAATAATTCTTTTGAATTTGCAATCTAACCCAAGGACATCCGGGAGGTTTGTTAAAAAATTAGCGTAAGCAAGAATCTAGCCGACAATTTCGTTCTTGCATAAGTTACGTTTGAAAAAAATCGATAAATTTTGTTAGGGGAAAAAACGATTCTTTCTCGAGTAATGTTATATGCTAATATCATTGTTATATTACATATCCAATTACTGGCCTCTGCGTACACTGTAGGTACACTGAAAAAATACATAGCGCCTGACGCCATAGTTTATAGACTACTGACGCCATGTACATAGTCGATTTCGGAATTGTGATAAAATATAGCGCCACACGCCATAGTACATGGCGAAAAGTACATGCTTATAGCCCTCCGCGCCATATACTATATTCCTCCACGCCATGTACTATAGTCCACCACGCCATGTAATAAGTTCTCCACGCCATACACTATAGTCCTCCACGCCATGTACTATAGTACATGGCGTAGCTTTTTATGGTTATCGGCATGTCGTGAAGCTTCTGGTCCCCCTATAGAACCCTGTGATTTGCACGCTAGAGTTCTTTGTTTCGGTTCCGCTATAATCAGCTCACCAACAAGCCTTCTATTACCCCAGCAGTGACTTTCAATGTGGTGCCGAGGCATCTCAAGTTCGCTCGCTGAATTTCGCCCATGGTAAAATTTACCAGCGTACCTATTCCTTTGAGGTCCATTGCTACTCCGATTCGGCCCGCTAGCTCCAGCAACTTCTTTCTGTCCAACTTCGAAGAAATAACTGTTGAGTTTAAGTAGAATAGCTGAATCTGAAATTGCATTTTAAGCAAATTGTAGTTCGACAATTTTGAACCACGACGCTCCTAACTAGCTCAGTGAAATTTGTTTTTTATACTAAGGCCCACTCCTTTACTTTCCTTCATTATTTTATATAACAAAAGTCGAATTCAATTTGAACACATATCGTACTATCAAATCATAATAATAAAATGAAAGCCACCGCAAAAAAAAGAAAGATTTATGTATCTATTAATAAATTTTCGATAAGTTTTATTTTCATCCAAGTGTGATTTGAGACCATTTACTGTGTCAATTGTACTTACGAAGCATTGAAATATTGTAGTGATGCGCGATTACGAGATATTAAAATCGATTGTTTCGATTGTTCAAATATCTCGAAACATCTCGATTATTTAAGTTGGACTCGATTGTTGCAATCGAGATAATCGAGACAATCGCGCGATTCGAGATAATCGAGACAATCGAGCGATTCGAGATAATCGAGACAATCGAGCGATTCGAGATAATCGAGACAATCGAGCGATTCGAGATAATCGGCCGATTCGAGATAATCGAGACAATCGAGCGATTCGAGATAATCGGCCGATTCGAATAATCGAGACAATCGAGCGATTCGAGATAATCGGCCGATTCGAGATAATCGAGCGATCCGAGACAATCGAGACAATCGAACATCTCGCAATCGATCATTCGGTCGATCAAGTCATCGACAATCGGTTGGCGGCAATTGAGTGAGCCATAAAGCACGTTTCGTTGGCGCAGCCAATAAAAAAATGTTCAAATATTTCAGCAAAAATATTAAGTGTTATTATTTGATCAAACTGCAATTTTTTGGGAAATATTGATGTATAAAAGGATATGTTTATCTTAAGTTAAAATTAAGATATCTTTAACTCTTTGGTGGCGGTGGGCATGTTAGTGTTTAAGCACACCAGTATACACAGTACGCTTGTAGAACCGCTTGTGAAGAATAGATTTGAATGGATTGGATATACTATTTAGTAGATATTTTTACGTGTGCATACATATGGAATGTAATGATCAGATATGCATGGAAATTTGTATGGCTAGCATTTATCATGTATAAATGGCTGGTAGTTTTGCTAAAACTATTAAGTCTGATCAAAGTGTATTGTCAAATATTATATGAAGTTGAGTTTTGTCATGCTGTTAAGTATGTTAAAATAAAATCTGCTTTTAGATAGTGCAGTTTGAAAGCATATCATTAATCCAGTATTTTCGTACTTGCGAGTATTTTATTCAAATATTCAAAAAGTTTTTAGGGCAAAAGTACCTGAAATCGGCCAATTTTGGGTTAGAGTGGTTTCGGACATAACGGGCCAAGACCTATTGCTGTGATACAAAGATTTCGGTTTTGTATGGGAGTAAGGGGTTTTTTGGCCATAGTTTGGCAAAAACTGCCTTTACCGCGCTTTCAATGATTGAAAGTGGTCGGGGAGTACAATATTGATATTTTAAGGATGAAAAAAATTTTTATGGGGAAAATTGGGCAAAAACGTCGAAATTTTCCAATTTTTTTTTTTTTGCGTAGCTTGAGTTCCGGGACATTTCATTTCATACAAGTCTGGGAAAAAGTGGCCTAGTTTCGAAGATACGGCATAATGCACAGCCGGAGAAGCCAATCATCGAACCAAAAAGGATCTGAACCTTTTCTTATTTAGCACTTTTAGCGCTACTTTCAGTTTTTCCGGTCGGTTTTCCGGCGGATTTCATTTTGCCATATCTTCGAAACTAGGCCACATTTTCACAGACTTGTATGGACATTTCGCCCGAAACAGCTCAGAAATGTCCCCGAAATCAAGCTACGCAAAAAAAAAAAAGTTTGGAAAATTTCGACGTTTTTGCCCAATTTTCCCCATAAAAATTTTTTTCATCCTTAAAATATCAATATTGTACTCCCCGACCACTTTCAATCATTGAAAGCGCGGTAAAGGCAGTTTTTGCCAAACTATGGCCAAAAAACCCCTTACTCCCCTACAAAACCGAAATCTTTGTATCACAGCAATAGGTCTTGACCCGTTATGTCCGAAACCACTCTAACCCAAAATTGGCCGATTTCAGGTACTTTTGCCCTAAAAACTTTTTGAATATTTGAATAAAATACTCGCAAGTACGAAAATACTGGATAAATGATATGCTTTCAAACTGCACTATCTAAAAGCAGATTTTATTTTAACATACTTAACAGCATGACAAAACTCAACTTCATATAATATTTGATCATACACTTTGATCAGACTTAATAGTTTTAGCAAAACTACCAGCCATTTATACATGATAAATGCTAGCCATACAAATTTCCATGCATATCTGATCATTACATTCCATATGTATGCACACGTAAAAAAATCTACTAAATAGTATATCCAATCCATTCAAATCTATTCTTCACAAGCGGTTCTACAAGCGTACTGTGTATACTGGTGTGCTTAAACACTAACATGCCCACCGCCACCAAAGAGTTAAAGATATCTTAATTTTAACTTAAGATAAACATATCCTTTTATACATCAATATTTCCCAAAAAATTGCAGTTTGATCAAATAATAACACTTAATATTTTTGCTGAAATATTTGAACATTTTTTTATTGGCTGCGCCAACGAAACGTGCTTTATGGCTCACTCAATTGCCGTCAACCGATTGTCGATGACTTGGCCGACCGAATGATCGATTGCGAGATGTTCGATTGTCTCGATTGCCTCGATTGTCTCGAATCGCTCGATTATCTCGAATCGGCCGATTATCTCGAATCGCTCGATTATCTCGAATCGGCCGATTATCTCGAATCGCTCGATTGTCTCGATTATCTCGAATCGGCCGATTATCTCGAATCGCTCGATTGTCTCGATTATCTCGGATCGCTCGATTGTCTCGATTATCCCGATTGTCTCGATTATCTCGATTGTCTCGATTATTCTCTCGATTATTTTGGCGCATCGATTGCGATTCTCTCGATTGCGATTATCTCGATTGTTTTGTGGCGCCGATTGCGATTATCTCGATTGTTAAAATATCTCGCAATCGCCCATCACTAAAATATTGGCTACATTAGTTAACGGTTGTATAATCACAACTTACCAAAGTAATAGAGATTTTGAATTTTATTCTGCTGTTTTTGATAATTTTATAGTATTTTTCTTTTTGATTATTTTCATTTATTGAACAATATTGTATTTCTTTCTGCATATCAGTTCTACAGCTCCACTTAGATGCAAAGCTTAGCTATTATAAAATCGCAATAATTCTCATGAAAAACCGAATTGACCCCTGGAAAACTAATCAAAACAGAACAAAACTTCTATTCTGCTACCGCAAACTAGCACAAAGCATCAATTTTCAGCAGAAACATATCTACAACGCATACAACCAAATGCAGATATCTAATTAATGTAACAAATAAATTTAACTAAATCACATTTAGCACTTTAATTTTACCACTCTCCAAACATTCATCATCGTCATCGTCATTAGTATGATCGTCATGTCTATGAATGCTCTCCGAGAAATGATTATTCTAATTCACTTATTATGTACGCTTCTATGAACCCGTCAATGGCGTAGGTAATCGAACGCAAGAAGAAACATCTCTCTAGCATTTCTGATACTGATTGACTCGGTCTCTAGACTTTCAAATCAAATTAAAATGATTAATTAGCCTAAAACGTGAAATCCGAAACATTACCCAGCCGCAGTGTTGCCAATTTAGCTATTTTGTAGCTAGATTTAGCTACAAAAAGAACCTGTTTAGCTACGTAATTTTTCATTTAGCTATTGGCTACAAATTTAGCTACAAATTTATAGATTATAGATAATTTAAATTTTTGCTTTGATTGCATTAACTTACACTAGTTTATTAATATTTAAAACACACAGTGCTTAAAAATAATTTCCTCAAATTCTAAGGGAATCGTCAACGCTTTGGGTAGTACAATAGTACTACTACTATGTACTATGTCTTTCTAGGCATAGAACAATAATAATCTTTTACGAACAGTTTTATTTCTTTTGTTCGGTGCGAAGAAAAACCGTGAGTTTTGACTCATTAGGAATAAACTAAAATAGGTAAGATAAACGAAATATGTTTAATATAGAATACACATTATCTGCCTAAATTTGAAGACAAAAACCAAAAAGCTCAGGCGTAGACATAAAATTGAAATAAAACGTAGACAAAGCGTTCGCACAAAACTCTAGAAGACATTAGAAATCGTGCTCAGTAGTAAAATCAAACGTTAGAATTGTGCTAGTTATGTTTTTTTTTTTTCATTTTGTAGAGTTTTTCAACACAGCGAAAAATAAAGACTATATTTTCTGAGTTGGGGGCAGTTTGTTTCCATACTTCACATCGGATTTGAAGGCAGATTTTGAAAACTGTATTTCCAGTATTTTAATTGACGAGTCTACGGACATTTGAGTGATATTTAGCAAAAATTTATTACAATTTACTTAAAAGTAGTAATACTTGAAAGTATTACTACTGCCATAAACACGTGCTTAGAAAACTACATCCTAAATATTATAAATATGACAGACAAAGCAAGTGTTATGGTCGGAGTCAATAACGGTGTATTTAAAAAATTGAGTCGTCAAAATCCTTTTTTAATATTAATAAGATGAGCTTGTCATTCCGTTCAGGTTTCAGTTTCTGCAGCTTGAGGATCGTTTCTTCCCCAAACCTTAAAGTTTTTACCTGCAGAAATTTATAATTGGTTCCCTAAATTCCTCTGAAGATGATACGGAGTTCGTAAACGAGGTGGTTGTCAATAACGGGATCAGTATCAAGGATCATTAACCAATAACTATGGCTAAAACTCCACTTCAGCATAGTCCAAACATCAAAAGAATGTTATTTAGCAAAAATGATTTACAAGGAGTATAACAATCAAAAACCTTTTATATCTCCTATTTCTTCAACCCAGTTTAAAGGATGCTTCTATCATGAATAAAAAAAAAAAATAGAATAGAATTCTGTTGAACTCAATAAGCTCTTCAACGATTTTTATACTCTTTTATACTGTTAAATTAATAAACTACTCATAATACAATGTACATCCAATATTTTTCCATATCAATTATACACATTACCTTAATAAAACTGTTTTCCAGAACCTTGAGTTTTTTATTGTTGAATTTAGCTACACTTTTTAGCTACAAAGTGAACATTTTAGCTATTTTTAGCTATTTTTTCCCTCAAATCTAGCTACAACGGCTGGAAAAAAGTTGGCAACACTGCTCAGCCGACCGTTCGCTGAACTGGAGTCAACTTATGGGGAAGTAAGTATCTTGGTCCTTTGATGCGGAGAACTCTCGAGGGTGTTAGTCTCTCTACTTTTGCTTTAGGTAGTTTGTCAGTTGATTGAATTTGATAAACATTTCAAGGACTCTAATTTGCCTGAGGTTAGTAATATTATAGCTATGAAGTATATTCTAGATGGTTGGTTAATAGTTTGATCTTACATCAGTTGATATTGTCTTTAATAAGTTAAGATACAAAGAAGTAGTAGATGGGGAATGGTTGAAATACTTTATTCAATTGAGCTGTTATATTTGCACTGATTGAAAACTTAGATTACAAATTTACAAGTAAAGCAAGAAACGAAAAAAAAAGTTTTCAATCAGCTAGAATTACTTGTGATTAATAAATTCAATCAATTATTATTATATAATTGTGTATAGAGTTCACTATCATCAAAAAGTTTATTTTTTAGGAAATTTTGTAAAGTGCAGTTCACGTAGCTAGAAACATATTATATAACAAGTTTCGTCTTGATCTGATAATCCAGCCAAGATATATTTTGATATTTAAAAAAAAAATCTCTACTGTAGATCGCCTTATAAAAAACAAGACAATGGAAATTTGCGGTGTTTTTGTCAAATGATAAAATAAAGATATTTTCAATCTAAAGATAACGAATACAAATTACAAAACCATTTTGTCGTGACGTAGTTGCCTTTTGTTGTATGTTTCGGTATGAAAATTTTGAAAATCTTTCTTCATAGCCTGATATTTGCATATTGTACCTCAGCCTAAAACTGTTTTTTTTTTTGACACTTTTTATGATTTAACAAGTCATGATGCGGGCTTTGTCAAGGTAAAAATCACCATGACAATTCACTAAGATGTGTTATTTATTGGACCCGATAAACTATTTTCGGTGATTTTCTGACTTTATCTCAACTGATCTGATCCATTGTTTGTGCAAAGTTACATATTACATGGGCGAGGTAAAAATTTTCCGGTGCTTTGAATTCATTTTATATGCTCTTTTTTTAAGTAGGCGTACAAGAAGTGTGATACTTTCGCCTTTAAAGATTAAGTGCTTTTGTGTATCAGTCATTACAGTGCCAAAATATTCATTATTTTCTCTTTTTATTTTTCCTTTACATATAAATGAAATGAAATGTAATTTGACTTTATTGACAAAAGTAATATTTTTCTTGCCAAAAGTTTTTTTCTAACATCCCTGTGAAATAGCTCCTTAACCACCGAGCAGCTTTATGCAGGCATCGTAGCGGCTTATGAAGTATGTAAATACATATCGTCGCTGTGAAATCAAACCGGCATATCTGCAAAAATTGAGTTTTTGAGTTTTTGGTATCACAAAATTCCTTATTTTCCCCTCTATTTTTATGTCGCACCGGCATATCGTAAAGTTGAATAAAAACCCGTCTAATGGTGTTTTGCCGCTTTGCATTCACGTGGAAATAGCCCACATGCGAAAACTTTAAAGCGCTCTAGTGAAGAATGTGTATTTTGCAGATATGCCGGTTTGATTTCACAGCGACGATATGCTCGCTCGGCCAAAACACCTTTTCCATAGAAAAATAAATTTTCTCTAATGTTTTCATTCAAAGGGAGAACATTTTACATTGTCCGGTGTGCAATATGGTGTTTCATTTGCTGAGTTTACTCACCAATTCATTGGTGCAAACAAAATGGAAATTAACAAATCAGTCTTTAAGCATAACAAATACGGTGGGTGCAAAAATACGAAATGTTGACGTTTTTGCTGTAAAAAAATCAGAAACGATAAACTACATGATTGTATCCGCAAAGGTGACGAAATATTCGCCCGATTTTTAATTCAATCGTGTAGAAAAATTAGCTTTACATGTTCAACACTATTTTATCATTTGAAACTTATTCCTAATTTTCTATATCTACGAAACTTGCATTATATCCATATTTAATTTGTTCAAATTTTAATATTTCAACAAAATCAACAGAAAACTTGGTGTCTTGTCATGTTTATTTATTTTCCATTTATTCATTTTATTTATTTTATTTTATTTTTCATTGTATCAAAACCTCTCAATGAAAAAATTCAAACTCTTTAAAAACAGAGAATTTCCTGAACATATTTTTCTCTTAATAGTCAATAATCTAATCTAGCTTAATATTTAAAAATCAGTCTTTTTCGGATACTCCGACTTCTTCCATATTTTCCAAAGCTCTATTTTCAATTCATCTGGCCCAACGACGGTACGAAATACAAATTGAAATAGTTTATTTTCTCTACATTCAGGCTATAATCCCCTGCCAGAACGTAGAGACACCACATTGAATGGCTGATACTTTGACAATATTGAAATACTTTGGTAAAATTGGTTCAAAAAACTTATATTTAAATAAAAATACTGCTAGAAGCAATTTCGAGAAGTCTTAGGGTACTAATATCAATTGTACCCAAGAGATACAAATATCACAAAAATGTTAAGATTATTTTGAAGATAGCCCCGCAGACAATAAACTGGGAGCGGGAAAAGTGAACGAAGAACCAAGAAGAAGCTATTAGACAAATAAAATCAATAAACCCTACAATAGTTGTATTACCACTCCAAAGCGATTTTTTTAAATTATCACTTGTTTTAAACTTTTTATATTTCACACTATACATCAAAATATAAATGTAAAGAAAAAACTAAATAAAGCTCAGTTTTAAGTGTTTGTTACTGTGGGATTTTGAGGGCTTTTATCGCGCCGTTAAAAGTTGTGCGAACAGTCAGTGCCATCACAATTTTATAAACTCTAATTTAAATTACAATATTTTCATACTTTAGCAATTACAATATTTTCATGGTTTTTTCATCAAAACATAGAAAACGATCTCATATAGACTCTTCAGCGGTTTACTTAGTTGGCTATGACTATAGTCAATTCATATGAAGTTTATTGAATGAATTAAAAAAATCTTTCCGTCAGTTCACGATCATTAATAATAAAACTCATTTGTAAGTATGTTTATATTTGTAAGTGTAATGAAAAAAAAATCATTTAAGAAACATTTCAAAATTGAACTCTTAAATAAAATTCTATTAAAATACTCAACTGAATCAATGATTTAAGCAGAACCAACCCAATCACTAAGTACTAAGCTGCATCTAAGAACAAAAATTACAAAACAATACCTTCATCACCAAAATAAACACTATCAAAGTAAGTATCTATGTATATCTAAACATATCATCCACATAATTGAGTGTCAGAGTAACTAGTTGGACGATTTTCAGGCGCATTACACGACATTTAATCTCATTACAGATGACAACGGTCAACAATGAAATACCTCTAATATTGCGAGGATTACAATTTCTTACAATAAATATTTGTACGTCTGTTCGTTTCATCGCTTCTTTGTCACTTGAAGCCGAGAAGACTTTTGTCGACTCGAATTCGACCATCAGTCATCCACAAACTATGGTATTTTCGACGACGTGAATAAACGACTTTCTTGTCTGATAAATGGGTTGACATCTTAATTGCATTGCGAACATTCGCACAGTCACTTTGCGCATTTACTCTGCCAGCGGATCAGAATTGTGAAATAAGAAGAAATATTCGATGTGAAAATATCTTTATGGGTGTATTGTTGAAATTGCTCTTAGCCAGCGCGCCTTAAATAATGGAGGATGAGAGTTGAAATTTACTGGAAAACTCATATTTGAATTACGTTCAATCGATGATTGAGAAAATTCGAAACCAGCAAATTTAATTTACTTAAATTCAATCCAATGCCGTTCGAATTAACGCGGACTGATTGCAAATGGCTGGTTGGCATCTTTACTGAAAATGGGGCTACTAACCAGCGACACCTGTACACTGGAAAAAATCCACATGGCGCCCAGAGCCATGTAACATAGCGCATTATTTATGGTCCCAAACGCCATGTACATAGTACTCTGAGCCATGCAATATGGCTCCCAGCGCCATAATGTCAGAATCTACATAGCGCGTGGTGCCATGTAACATGGTGCAGCATTTATGGTCCCACACGCTATGTACATAGTACCCTGAGCCATGCAGTATGGTTCCCAGCGCCATAATTACATGGCCCCACACGCCATATTACATAGTACCATGAGCCATGTATTATAGCTTCATTTATAGTTGAGCGAATTTAGATATTGTTCGTTATTTGAAGTATATTTGGAAATACGGTCATACTACACTGGATTAACCATTTCTCGTCAGATCACCGAAGTTAAGGAGTGTTGCGCGCAGTTAGTACTTAGATAGGGGACCGCTTGGGATTACCATGTGACGTTGGTACGTAAAACTTTGTGCTGTCCCTTATCCAAACAAACTAGTTGACTGGGAAGCACTATGAAAAAGAAAAAAACAGAAAAAAAAATTAACAAACAAAATTAAAAAAAAAATTAAAAAAAATTATATGGAGGCCTACATATATGGTGTTAAGCATGCGTGCAAATATTTTAAGAGTTAAATTTTTTATTAGACCTTTATTGTGATGCTTTAGTTTGCATGCAGTGCATGGCGTGGAGGACTATAGTAGATGGCGTGGAGGGCTATAATCATAGCGTCTGCTCCTATGTACTTTTCGCCATGTACTATGGCGTGTGGCGCTATATTTTATCACAATCCCCAAATCGACTATGTACATGGCGCCAGAAGTCCATAAATTATGGCGTCTGGCGCTATGTGTTTTTTCAGTGTAGGAAGTGTCAAGAGACGGAGATCTCAGAACAATCCAGTATCTTCTGTGTCACTGTCCAGCACTGAGGAAAACCAGACAGCGCTGTTTGGGTGAGCCCTGGCTAGTGGATCTCTCCCATGTGGCAGAGCAGAGGCTGAAGGCCATCATTTATTTCGCGAAAAAGTCCTTCGATGGCCGCTTGAACTGAACTTTCTTTCTCCTGGTCCACCTATCTGGTGTCAATATAGAGTATATAGTGTGGCCTTGTGTCAGCCAGCATATCCTTATCTCATCTAATGCTCGAAATTTTCTTACAAACAATTAAAGTCTCCACAATCCATGACATATTTCGTTAGCATCGACATGAAGTCATATTTCCATTTGCAATAGAACAAAAAAAAAATAAACGCCAGCACTCTGCATCGCTTTCAAGTCCATTTCATCCACTTAAACTGCTAACGTGATGGCATTCCCGACGCATAGAAAGCCAGTTGCAGTATTACGACCTCTGTTATGGCCTTCTGTTTCGTCCGTTCAAGTGGTTCATAAGTTTTATAATTCTACTGCACAGTGTATCACGCTTCATTTCCCTTAACAGGGAAAAACGCATTCAGTTCGATCTAGAAAAACGTCTGTAAAATGGAGCTATGAACTAAATCTCTGTGCTGCAGTGTCGAATTTAGAGCTCTTGCATTTCAGATGACTTATTTGATTGATTCACATTTTTGAATTGATTGACTCAAATGCTATAGCACACGGTTTGCTTGAATTATTTTGAGCTAAAATCTAGTTCATTAATGCTAAAATCTAGTTCAATGACTATGTAACGAAGCAGCGTCAAAAATGTTTATTTTTCATTAAATTACAATCGCCATGTATGATGTGCTTTATTAATCATCATACAGAAAAGTAAAGAATCAATTAGACCAAAAGTTAAAAATATCAGCAAATCAAATTATAATTTAAAATATAACGTCAATGCTAAAATCATAATCAATATCCGTTCTATTATTGCACTAAACGAACACAATTGAACTTATTTGGACAAAATTAAACAAATTTTCAATAGAAAATCAATCATAGGTACAAAAACCCACATTGATGCTTAATTATCATCAATCGCAACAAATACACATTTCCTGACTGACTGAAATACCTCAAAAAATATTTAAACACATTTATAAATATCAATTTGTCCAATCATTCATTAAACGATGCAAAATCTGACTACTTTGAATATGAATTGCATATTACGTTTGAAAGCTTAATTAAATAAACCGTCAAAACCGATTTGGATGACATGGCCGCAATTATTATTGCGAAATAATTAAAACAAAATAAATATGACTGGTAATCTCTTGTCTGGATGTGAGAAACACCATTCGAAATTTTGTCTGCATTTTCCCAGTAGTTAGTGCGGTAAATATTATGAAATGTATGCAATTTATGGGCTTTCAGCTATTTTTCAGACATGTGAAGTATCGGTGATTAAATGTTGGATGCATATCAAATTGTTCGGATTAAAGATATTAATTAAACTTTATTTTGATTAATGTGTGAAATGTTTTTGGGGGATCTGAGAAACGATGCTCATGGTGAAGAATATTTCATACAAACTGTTTCTCTGGGAAGTTTTATAATATTCGTAAGTATTATTTGATGCAAGTGCCACGATAAATATGATAATGTATATTAAAAAACCACAAAAGTGCTGACAAATTTAAAAAAAAATATTTTGCCGAAACTTTTACTTCCAAAGATATTTTCGAGTTGAAAAACTCAACTGTAGAAATATGGTCAAAGTCTGAAACATATGCTCACTTTTTTTTTAGAATTTGGGAGATATGCTGAAAGTCCCTTTAAGCTGTGTAATTTTTGCAATTGGCATGCTCGATTGGAATTTTCTTAGTCGAATGTCTCCATCTTGTTTCTGTGGATGGGTACTTTTTCGTCTGCACAGAGAAATCTAAATTGTTTCATTTTAAACGTTTTATAATTGGGTTGGGGAAACGGGGAAATTCGCGACCCTTAATTCTAACTGCCTTAGGCTCAATGATAGACATAAATTTATTCAACCAAATATAAAGTGTAATATTTTTCCAAAATTTAGCTTAATAGTCTAGTGAAGGGAGGTTTAATTTTGAAATTGATTTTTACATTAATATTGCGGCCTAGGTGAAAGAAAATTTCAATTGTTGGCAAGATAATTTTTTTTTGAAATTTAAAACATTCAAACTAATTAGAAACTATCTCACTTACTAGATTAAGACAATGTCAAATCACTTAGTTCTTTGATTCACCAGAGCAGTGTATTAGAGCTTAATGCACAGGGAAATAAGAGACAGTTTAGGCACTGTGCTGATGTTTCACGATAAATATAGATTTGGAGTAAAAATAAGTTAAGATATCAGACCGTGAGTGGCTAGATGAAGCACAATAGTTGGTAAACTTATCAGTGGAGCCTATTTTATTTATTATCGGTAACAATTTATTAACAAGCGTGGAAACTACTGAAAGTATAGAAGACGACATTTTATAAAATTTATATTGTTTTTTTTTATTTATGGTTTTTATATGACTCTGCGTACAGCTTTCGCAAATAACAACTCCATAAAGGAGTGCCGGCTGAAGCATTGCTTTGAAAAGCAGCAATTTGTTGACTGCAGAAAGTTTAGAGTGTCTATGGATTAGTGGGTACAAGATTTTAGCAATCGTCACATTTTTTCGTAGTGACCTTAGGCTCAATGATACTTACTATCACCGTAAAACCCTAATTTTTATTTCACGTTGTGGCAGTGATTTTATTTTATTATTAGTTTTTAGTATGTTTTCCAGCGATTCACTGATTAAAATTTATTTTCTTCATAATATATGTTAAATATAGGTTTGTTAATAGTTTCAATACAGGTACATACTATTTATTAGGATTTTTTAATAAGAAGATAGTAATTTTATAACTGATTCGAGCACATAATAAAGATATGAGACTTAAATTTATTCCAAACGCTGTACATATGTTGCATTTAAGTATAAAACTCAATTCTGTTCATATGACTACTGCAAACACGTTTACAGCGATTTTTTTAAGGCCGAATTTCTTGTCACTACCTAGCGCACAGATAAGCTTCAAAATTTACAAAACGATACGATATGCATGTTTGAAACACCAAAATATCACTTAAATGGCCACCGGCATCAAAAGTTTAATAATAACTAACATCAGATTATATATTCTAAACATGTATACATTATTGTGTTCTGAAAATTTCAGATCAATCATATAACGTGTTCATGAGAAACGGTGATTTAAATACAAAATTGTTATGTCCTTATTGAAAAACACTATACTATTTAATGACTATTTTTTGCACCTATATTTTACTGTTTACATTTACTATTCGTGAATTTTAAATATTTTTTTTTTTTACTATTTACTGCTTAATTTTTTTTTGTTTTTTAGTACTAATAGTTATCAACTCATGCTCACTATTTCTTGTTTATTTTTTTCTTCAACTATTCTTTTTTGCCAGTGACATACCGCCATTCATTTATTTAACCTTTGTTTTACAATTTATATAAAATTTCGTATAAAATTTACTTTCACTCCCTCTCTTACCTGTGTTGCAAAGGCACGATTGGCTTTGGTTTACATCTTTGTTTCTGACTTTTTCATCGATTAAAAAAGTTATATACTGAATTGAATTTGTTACTAATTGATTACTTATTATGATAATTTATTACCTTTCATCCCAATTTTGTAAATTAATCTTGTCTGTAAAATTGGTCTTATTTTAAGAAATTCGTTGTTATATTTGTCGAAAAATTATGAAATTCGAGGGTTTTCTACTTTAAAATGTAGTTGATCTGTAGTTGTCTAGCAAAATTTTAAGCACGTCTAACATCAATTTTTGCAGTCAAATTAGTCTTCATTATTTCGCACAGTATAGTTAATAAATTGCAATGATTGTTCTGCTGAAAAATTAAATTTTGTATTTTTGAGTCAAATTGGTGGTTGAAAAACGAAAATATTATTGCGCAAACATCTAATTTTGATGCATAGTTAAGGTTCTTGAGAATTTTTGTTGCAAATCTTTACCTGTATTTATACTACTTGCGCTAAGTAAAATTGATTTCGAATTCGTGTGAGTTTTGAGACTGCAGAAAAAACCTATGTCCCTTCGTGTCTAGCCAATAAATAAGTAACTAAAAATAATTTTAGGATTAATTTTTTTCAGCCCGCTGCACTGGCATCTAATTTAAGACATACTTATTTGAAACTGCTTCGTTAATACTTTTACTGCAATTTGATTTAATGAGTTCGGGTTGCTCATGGGACAAAGTTTCGTTCTTGCACCCATTCCTGCTACCAAAACTGTTAACCGATTAAATTTTAATCATGATGAAATTAACACCACATCCAAATTTTCTTTCAGGAAAAAATATTTTTCTCCAAACCACATTACAACGAACCATGCAACTAAAACTATCTCACAGTATTTGTGAGTCTCTACTATAAATCATTGTCCGAGAACTTTGCTCGGAACGCAAAAGAAAAACACTAAACTTTTCTAGTTTAAAGCTTTGACCACAATGACACTATGGCAATTTCTTATCAGGTTCGGTGTTTTCGGTGGTTTTCTTGGTCTGTTCGTTTGCCAACTGAAAAATGAGAAAAAAACATGTGTACAACCATGTCCTTACCAGCCACAAATCGAAGCTCTAACGAAAGAATGTGATCTGATCAGGACATAGATAAACCGAAGAAAGAGACGGAGCTCAACAAAAGATTTAATGATATCGGCTTGACCATTGCTTCTCGAGGCAAATAAAGTAAAAGCGAACTGACACGAAATCGTTAGAGAATTGCATATGGACTAGAAAAAGGATGGTAACCGGACTTGAACTTTTGCGTTTTCTGATGTTGGCAACAAAATGAGAGAGAGAGAAAAGAAGAAAATGTATGTTTGATGGCAGTTTTTATCGACATTTTTCGGATACTCTTGGGGCTATTTGCTGTTCGATGCAGTGAAAGAAAAATCCCTCCAATGAACTTAAAAGCTTCCAATAGTTTTTGTACCTTGTTTGAATTTATTTGCAATAGTGTATTACGAGGAAGCCCAGTTTTCTTTACAAATAAATAGTATTTTATTAATTTTTCTAGTCCAAAAACTATACGTCTGAGAAAGAAGTTCTCCAAGCAAACATGAGTTTACAAAACGTGAATAGGCATTGCTCTTCAAGCTCCAACGCTCACAGAATATAAAACTACTAACTTTTTCAAAGGCACAATACTCTCGACAAACTAAATTTGAAACATACGAAACAGCCTCCTAGCCTGCATTGGACTTTGAATTATGGTCGTTAGAGCTACCGAGTTTTTGAAACTTTTTTTCCAGGATGTATTCTGTTTCAAACAACTCGTCCGAACGTTCTGAATGGCTACTTATGACATGTTACTATCAGTATCTACCGGAATCCCTGTCCAGCATATTAGATGCCTAGCCAGTCATTGGAGCCATTCTGCTAGTCAACCAGTCTCCAAAAGCTAGTATTATATGTGTAGAAGACGGAAATTTGTTTAGGTACCATCTCGAAAAAGTTCAGATATTATTCAAGTGAGAGAGTTTTTTTCTGTGAAGGGAACCTACGGGCCAAGTTTTAATGGTCATCAGAATTAATGAGGGAATTTTATGATGACGAAGGCTGGGATACTCTTGAAAAAAGTTTTGGGACTAGTATTTAATATGCAGGGCTCGAGACTCACTTTTCGTATTTTATTCGATAAATTATACGTTTATGAAGCTATTTGAAGAGGTGTGGATGGAATGTAAATGGATGATTTAGTGCTCAGTTGAATTAAGTAGACTAACTTCATTTGAAAGGGTCATGCTGTTTTTAAAGAAAATATGTGACGATTGGTTATTTGGAAAACTTTTAAATTGCGTATAATATCATTACAAGTCCTTGTTAATATATTTGAATATACTAAAAATATACTTTTTAGATGGCTTAGCATTTGAGTTCTTTCTTTAAAAAACAATAGGTTTTTAACTCAGTTCAATAATTACCAGGTAGAACATACAGTTTGTATGTAACCTGGGCTATTCTCAAATTGCATTTTTTTGTAGGTATCCTTCTTAAGCATTTCCAATAGCATGCAAGTTACACTAAAGTAGTAAGCGACACCCTGACAATAAATCTTCGCACAAATTAAACATGTTTTTCGTATATCACTTTCAAACTACCTGCACAGCCCAGGTAACCTTGAAACATAGTCATTTATCTTTGACTGTACCTTATCAGCCAACATTGATAATCTAGTCTAATTAAATCATTTCGTATTCAAATTCAGTTGAATTATATCGTGTATTAAATTATATTCCACAATTATATTACATTATATCCTATTAAATTATATTCCACAATTTGAATACAGAGATCCAAAATCTTCGTCCATGAGTAGATACATTCTGTATCGTTCTTGTGCATCATCCTGTTTCGTGTGTTGGGAAACATTTTCACATGTGCTTGGTCATGTAACTGATTGTAAAAACATTTCACCATATTTTCCAGATATGCTCATCTGTTTTTTCATACTTCCTGTAAAACACATCCTGCAAACTCAAGGAGTACAAAGGCATTTATCTCAAACACCGGCAGTTGTGCGTCAAAATAAAAAGTTTGAAAAAAGTGTGCACGTAGCTCTTCAGACTACTAGATAGCAAGGCTAGTAGCTCATTCAGTTCCGAGTCTTTGCTGGACTATTGAGAGATTAATCGTGGGATGAAACATATGGAAGGTAATAACAAAAACAAACATCCTAAAAAGTGTGGAAGTAGACCGTTCATTTGTATCTTGGATACACGGCGAGTACAATTGCGAGGTCTGAGTTTGAATGAAGCAAGAAATAGTGTTCTCGTGCCACGATTGTGGCTGGATCCTACTAAGTGGCTATGAATTTTCGCAATGAAAACAAAACAGCATTATCAAAATCGAACCTTGTCTTTCCAGGTGAATTTAGAAGGAGGAAAGAGCTAAATCATAGGTTAATTTAGCTCTTTCATTTGAAAATGAATATTTCATTATACATAGGGAATTTAAATTTCAAGGGAATACATTTAAGAAGTTTATAAAGAACTTTTGGCACTTAGAAATAACAATCATAAACTTTAGTCCAACTACGTCTTAATATCCAATCAAACCTGTAAAAGTACAGCAAATTACTCCTAATTTACTGTTATTATTCAACGGTAAGCTTTGGTAAACTTTGGCCACCTTGTAAGTTACGTTTCAGCGCGAATCGAAGAATGTAAGTCCCGATGGGCTCTTACGATCTATTCAAGGATTTACATGCGCAAAATAAATGTCAAACAGCTTCAAACTGAAATCAGTATTCACGGCAGAATGACAGAATTTGACACCTTACCACGTTGCTTCTTTGGAATGTTGATGCAGAAGCAGTATGTATCACTTTGTTACCATTTCCATTCTCTCGTTGTACCTACAAACAATCTTGATTGTAAATATCCTATTTGAATTTCCATACGCCAGATATGACACACATAAGATGAAAGCAAACTGAGCAATGTATGCCATCAAAAAAATATTCTCGTGATGTAAAGCTTTAAAATGAAGTTGGATGTTTTTTGTGTGTTGAATTGAAGTGATATTATATTCGATTGAAGAAGGATGAATGAAATGCGTGTTATGTGGATGGAATGTCGAATGTTGTCATAACTTTTCGTATGTGGAATTTTGTTGAGTCGAAAGACTGCTATTATAATATTTGCTTGTGCTGGTTGTGGATTGTGTTGGTAGATAACAGAATCGACACTTTAGTGCTTTTAAGTGTGAAAATACAGGTTTTGATATCGATACGAACTTCACCAAATGTAAATATGTGTGTCTCAGCTTTTTCTATTCGTTAATTCGTTTGAAAATCATCTTTGATATTTTTTTGCTCAAAATCTGTAGATCTTATTCAACCACAGAGTATGATTTTATTTTCCCCTCAATGTCTACAATTTTGTGTATTGAACGGACTTGAATACTTCTGAAGCTCATTTCGGTCCAGTCAGAGAATGCAAAGAAAACGGTGAAGTCGGTGAATGCTTGGTTGCAACCTTGCAAAATGCTAAGTACCTGGTATAATATATTTTGGTTTTTGTTTTTAAATTTGATCCTTGCTTCTCCGAAGTCAATTGGGAAAAATCAAAGTCGTTATCAAATCTTGCAGTCTGTGTAATTAATCGGTTGCATTTTTTTTTTTATTTTCAGGTTGGTCTTTAGATTGAACAAAAATGGCCGATTGGGGTAAGGAAACAACATTTTGGATTGTGGCCGATATCACGCATTGGAATGTGTGATACCCGTTCAAAGGGAATTTAAGCACACGTTTGGCGGCACTTGTTCGAGCAGATGGACTATAATGAGGCTTGCAAAAAATTCACATAAAGACCTTTTCGTCGATATCCTTCAGCTCAGATTGAAGCCACTATCGCTCCTGTTGCGGCTGCCATATAAACCAATCCTAGATTTTTAACAAGAAGCTTATCTGCTCAAATGGATAGGCAGACAATCACTGCAGACAGTTCTGCATACAGATTTACACTTATTTCCTTATGCAATTCAACCAAAAAGCAAACTGAAGACAGCAGACTTCCCGGTTCATTTTTGAAGAAGATCATACAAATGGTCGAAGAGGACGAAAAAATCTTGAAGTGCATTTTTTTGAGTGACGAGGCCCATATTGATTTACAAACAAAGTTGTCGGAAATGGAGTGATTGTAAACCACAGATACTCCATGAAACGGAATGGTATCCACTTCAGGTCACAGTGTGCTGTGCAGTTTCATCAAACTGCATTGTCGGGACTTATTTTTACGCAGAAAATGGTCTAAGAGTCACGGTCAATTGAGACCGTTACTTAAAGGTGTTGAGAGAGTTTTTCTCCAGAACTGCGCCGAAATATAATACCTTTTAATTTTTTATGGTCTTTTGATGAACCTTTTACTCGTCGTAGCAGTAGAAAATGGTGATACATAGCCTGATCTATGAATTCCAGCGAAAATGTCAGAGATACAATCATGGCATTTTAAAATTTCAAATTGTCGGGTCTGGATAGAGTTTTGTGAAGCTACGAAAGCTCATGGAGTAGAAGACATCTTACTTAAGGTACTAGTACACTTAAGAAGGCAAAAATATGATCATTTTTCAAGAAATTTTTTCTCAGACATTTTCTTAAATATTAACATGAATCTTTTTTTAAAATATTATTTGGTAAAGGTAATTGAATTTGATCACGGTTCCCTTCTTGTCTATAAATCAGCATAGACAACGTATATCATTTCTACAGCATCGAAGCCGAGCATATTGAAACGGGAAACTTCGATCGTTTTGCGGAATCAGCCTCCGAAAGCAGAATCAAATTGGAAATGTTTTTGCGGGATGATTAAAATTGAACAACTTTTTATTAACATTAAAAATTTTTTTTTTTGAAACCACTTTGTCAAAATAGAATTTTCAATGTAGATTAAATTTTTTAATGTTAATAAAAAGTTGTTCAATTTTAATCATCCCGCAAAAACATTTCCAATATTATTTGATCTTTGAAAAATACAAAAACAGTTTTTTTTATATGATTATTAATTTTTCCTTTTTATAAAAGGCGCTGAAATCATGTTCTGAAAAAAATCGTTACTCCACGGCGGACAGATTCTCTATGGATTGGTAAGTTTGAAACAATAAATTTCAACAGGGTTTTAAAAACTAAGGTTTCTTACATCGTAATTTACCACATTTTTTAAAAACCAAAAACTAAAAAAGAAATGGTGGACTTGTGAAAAAAAAGGTCAAAATTCGAACCTTTTTTCCTAGTTTTTTTTTTACGAAAAAAAATTGTTTTTGATCTTCTTTGTCATATTCTGGTATATTACGATGTAAGATACTCTAAGAAATAAAACGCACTAAAGTTTTCCAAAATTGGTTCAATGAATCCCGAGATTATCTGTCCGCCGTTTTAAAAAACCTTATTTCGAGAAAAACGTGTTTAAAGTTTTTTTTTTTCATTTTCTTTATCTATAAGTTTTGAAAAATCGAATTTTAGCATTTACAATCAGTTAATCTGCTATGCCTGGACCATAAAATAGTACGCCATCATCAATAAAAGCCTGCTCTTCCTGTTGTTGAGCTTCTTTTCTCGCTAAACGCTCTTCCTTTGTTGCATCTTTACTGGCTTTTTCGGCCATTGCAATTCTTTCCGCGTCCTTCAACCGCGCATATTCATAAGAAGCTGATTCAATGGTGCAACCCATTAATTCCATAATTTCCAATAATGTCATTCTACCTTCGTTGAATATGGACAGTGAAATTTGGACCCCCAATTCGACGACATCCTATCCAACGAACGTATGCTTAGGAACAATTGCCCGCAGTGTTTTATTATAACACTCGTTGTTGTTCTGCGTATTTTTTATAAACAAATAATTCTTCATCCGTTAGCTTTTCGAACACAGGTTTTACGTACTCCTGCACCTCTGGACTTAGAGCCAGTTTATGTTTATAAGGAACGTTATCTGCTTGCGCTTTTAGATATTTGCACCACTCTGGATTGCAATACTCGTGCCGCGGTACAGCATCGGTCGAAATTAAATGATAAAATCCGGCCCATATTTCATTTTTCGTATCGACAGAGGAATTTGGATTTCGCTGAATAGCTAAGGACTAGTTGGTCGACATTTTTTCATAATTTTCCGGTTAAAACTGTAGTTTTTGGAGGCACAGGCTGTTCATTTTCTAGTTTGCTCCTCTTATGTCTTCTTGTTGGCGTCGATTTATTTTCTGCTTTTTCCATTTTTTGCTGTTCTTCTTTTTTTTCCTCGGCTCTCCTTAGCTTACGCAGTTTGGTTAAGGTTTTTTTACCTCTTTTAGATGCCGATACATTTGTTTTCCAAGTTTTTGAATTAGAAAATCTCCATATGATTTGGCGTTTGAAATACTTCAAATATAATAGGCATATTAGGCGTTAAGTAGGTTTATAGAATATTTAAAAATTTCTGTCATTCCCTGCACTTCCATTTCCTCCAGATTTACTGGTGAATGAAATATGTTACTCCAATTTGTGTTGGCTGCCTTGATATTTGCGAGATCTTCTAGCAGATCTGCTTTTTTTCATTTTCGAACGTTTACTTCCTTTGCGATATTGATCTTTCGGAAGCATTTTTCAATAGCAGGCAGTTGATTTATAGAAGTCTAAATAACCACTGAGCACATGTAAGAAAGCCGCAAACATAATTTATATAGGAGAAACCGGCATTTTGGAGAAGGGGAGTCAAAGAGACCCTACACGGCCGACAGCAGCTCGAAAGCCTACAACGAGCCGAAATATTTATATATTAAAGTTTCGAATTTCGAAAAAATATTTCAGGAGGTCATTTTTGAAGTTATGTTGAGTCGAAAAATGCAATAAAAAAAAAACAATTTTTTCGAATCTATAAAGTGTTTGAATACATGCTACACTGACCCAGAGATGGTTGCTGATGAAATCTAGAGTCGACTGCTATTTGAGAACGGAGGCGATAAATTGATGATATCAATTGCGTGTCATATCGCCGCTCCTGTGGAGTATGCTAGTTGACTTCCTGCTGTGAGCTTCAGCAACAGTAGGTTTATATTCCGGTTTATATTGATGACGTGTCCAAGCTAGCAGTCAGTAAGGATCTATGTGTGGTCTAAAATACACAACGCACAATGGATTTAATTTAGAGTCGGTGCTTGAAGTACGGCCAACTGGCGAATCCTGGTGAAATGAAACTTGTTTTGTTTACCATGAAAAGAAAACTTGGACGGGCTAGTGCTTCTTAATATGAAGGGCGCATGTTTAGGAGTATTCTAGGATAAGCAATTCCGTAGAAGAAGCATGTGTAAGTGAAACTTACTGGAGCATTAAATGCTTTCGGATAGTTTAAGAGAGCTTTTGCTACCACATAGAGTCTGACGCCTCAAGTAGCTATGTCGACTTATGTAACAATCATAAAGCCGGTTATCATGTACGCATCCGTGATGTGGTCAGTTTTTAGAACAGAGGACTGTTTTTCTGGGTATATGTGGTGCCATGAGTACTACTTCTAGTGTCGTACTTGTTGTGATTCTCAATTTGCCTCCACCTGATATTTGAGCTCAGAATGTGGCGATGAGCTCTTCCCATATACTAACTCGACTTGGCCTTTAAGGAGTATGATAATGAGGGAGGGGGGATAATTTGTTCCGATTATCTTGAAGCCTTTGGCCCTTACTTGACTGCGAAAGAAGATATGGAGTAGTTTTCTTGAACAGATATGACTGGGAGCACCCAGATGTCTATTCTTCATGGAGGGTTCGAGGTCAGATGTTAGATGTAGACCTGGTGTCTACCTGCATTCATCGAATGACAAGAGGGCTTCTTCTCTCGGTAAGCACGTTTCTACTTTTCAAGCAGAAATATTTACTCTTTTAAGACCTGCCTACTAAGCAATTGAAGAATCTGGAGGAGAGAACATATCACTATTTTCAGATATCAGTAACCACTTTTCCTTATCATTCATCCTGAATTTCCTTGAGAAATCTGTGAAACTATGTTAAGCTGGGGATGCTTGGTGAATGCAGAAATTGAAATCAGTAAATCCAGACTGATATAAAATAGTGATTGAAATTCAGTTTGTTTTTGTTGAAAGTCAAATGTTGAATATGTTCAATCATTTTATATTTTCTTAAGCTTTTGTCGGTTTGATGTTTAATTTTAAAGAAAAATAGTTTGTTAAAAGCTGCAGTAAATTTAAATAATTTAATATACCTTAAATCTATGATTCAAACAGTTATAAATATTTAAATTTAAAACAAAATTCAATGCATTTATTTTGAATACATCATTTTAAATTATTTTCATGAGAAGACAACCGAAAATATTATTGCTATCAATAATTATGGAGTATTTTGGATATCAAGCAGCTTATTCACCCAAACTGTTCAAAAACTATAATATTCGATTTAAATTCAACATGTCCTGTCTCCAACTTGCTCAAACTTTATAAATATGTAATTTCTTTCAAGATGTTACTGTACTTAATCAATCGTTTCAATTTCAAAAGTTTCTGCGAAAACTTTTGCAAAAGTTTCACAAAATTATCCTTTAGTAATCGCACGTCAGTGGACTTGGTTCAATCCAACACGGGCAGGACGTGCTTATTGATGTAAGTCAGAGGAAATGTCTGACAGACATTTTTTTTCGCTTGACGATTAAAAATTCTAAAATTTTGAAAATTATTCTTGGAATATAAGGTTCTTTCGAGCATTTAGGTACGAGAAACTGTTATAAAAAAGTATGTAAATTTTGGTGGAAGAAGATCTTTCTTTGATGTTGACATGGATATAAAACTTCTGGTGCCCCTATTGTTTTTTCGTATGTTATTGAAATGGTGAAAATGATTGATTTTGCATTGAAACATGTCCCAATATTGAATAATTTCAAAATATATCCCTTTTATAAGTACCATATTACTTGCACTAATCGAAACAACAACTTATCTATTATTCCTACATTGCTGTCGCAAAACCACTTGATCGAAGACGTGCTAGAATTTAAAAAAAAAAAAAGAATATTCGCTAACAAACTTCGTTGCACTTCTTGATGATGTTGTCGATGCCTTCGTCATTCGAGAATGCTCCCGTAGAAGATAGAAGAACTCTTTCATGTGAAGTATGACATGATCCGAAATTGCGCTCGAAGGATATTGAAACGATAACAAGGGTACACTTGTCTCGCTATTGCGCCACGGAGACGTGCTCAGGAGGACTTGTGCATTCGTTAAACATTGAACAGGTGATTTTATGCATACGATGACGATAAAACTTTATGATGCTCCCCGGCGGGATGAAACTGGCAAAAAAAGGGCATGCCAGGACGGTTGCGAGTGGTGACGATGGTGACGAACATAATGATGATAAAATGCAATTTAAGCTACGGCATACTTCGGAAGAGTTATTAGTGCTGAGGAACTCATCATATTGAACAGCGTTATGCCAAATTGGCAGTACAAATGCACCTTCATATGTCGCTGGAAGTAAACCATTGCATTTGTGATATAAATTGAAAATATACTTAGTTCAAATGAACAAGTCAAATCAGCGCATTCAATTTAAATTATTGTTGATAATAGGCTCCATTCTAGTATGCTTTTCGTAAAAGTGCTTTCAGTTTAAATAGTTTTTATAAAAACATAATACTGCTAAATATTTATCGAAGCTAAATTTATTGACATTACTGATCTATGATGTTGAGTTGGTAGGCAAAATAAATTGAAATTATGCTGAATATTTGAATAATAAATTTTTAGCTTTAAGCAATTCAATTGAACCATTGTTTAATTTATGTCCAGTTAACACTAAACATCCTTATCTGGAATTCATTTTGCAAATTAAATCTCTGTTCCTTCAGCAACAAAGGACATTTCCACTTTGACTGTCTCCAAATGGTTCTTTAAGCTTTTATTTGAAAAATCATCGAGTTTGTTTTATCAGAAAACTTGTTAAAGTATCTTGTTAAAGCCTGGGTTGACTTTCTATAAGTATGATTTGGCGTTTAATTCAGTATGATTTGATAAAAATATGATTTTCAATGAGAGTCAGATATGATTTTCTCACGCGATTTCATTTAATAAAATAACAGCATGGCAATTTTAGCTTAGTGATTATTTTCCTCAAAAAGGTTGACATATTCGTAATTGTAAACATATTTGCATTTCGTGGAAAACTACGTTTGACTCTAATTCTGACAATATTGATTTATAGATCTTATTTATTAAGCTTTTGATTCAGCAATATTTCCTTATACGAAATATTGGAATTAGTAAAAAAATTTAATATTTATAAATTCTAATTTATTTAGCTAAAAGGGTTAACGGAAACAAAATATACATTTGACAATTACGTATTAGGACATTACGTCTTATGCCTGAAAGTTCAAGTAATATTAATTTAATAAAACCGAACGTTTTTTCTGTTCAAAACCAAATTTATTCTGACGCAAATACTAATGATATTACTGTTACGAGCATATATGCAAATACTTTTCAAGCTATCACCACACTCAGTAATGCTATTACATTTGATATTTCAAACTCCTTTTACCTCATGTATTATTATACCAGACTTAACTTTATATAGTAATCGTACATCAAACGATCCACCATCACCATCTCCTCACGCTCAACTTTCCATGTCTGATTTGAGGAAACAGTTCAGTTTAATTTGAAATTCGGTGCATAAATTTCCATGAAAATCAAAATTATACGGAAAAGCTGAATTTCGATATGTTCATGCTCAAGGACAAAATACTTTACATTTGGACTACGACCGGGGAAATCGAAATTAATGTTTTGTTAAATATGCTAAAAATTTCCATGTATGGAGGAAAATGGCGAGAAGGTATTTATTTTGTTTTTGGTGCATTGAAATTTTTTGAACAATTTTCGGGTTTGAATTATGCTTCATAGACGTAAATAAATGAATGACTGTGTATTTTAAACTGATTTATTTTGGTTTCTTAAATTTTTGATTTACATAGTTTTTCAAACAAATTTATTTATTTTTGAGGACAAAAGGGCAGCCGCTAAGGTTTATATCAATCAGGAGAATCATTTTTCGTTTAAGTACGAGCAAATTATTAAATTTTAAATATATTTTTGTAGTCTAACATTCCTTCACATTTAATTCAAGGATTCAATTTATTTACATCTATACAAACATTATTGAGAGTTATTAGGATTAGAGGAAAAACCCTCGCACCACATATTTTTTGAAATACCTGAAATCCCTCCTTATTATCAGGTGCTAAAAAATTTTTAACGATTTAATTAAGCGGTGTCCTAGATTACTTATAGAAAAGGTATAAAAGGGTGGGCCTGTAGCTAGCATTTAATTAGTAACAAAGTAAATAGTTGCAGCAACTCATTATAGATCTCAACTTTTTGACCCCTCCAAATACGCACCAAAACCTTCGTACAATTAATGTCTTGATTCATCGGTAATCAACCTGCCTCATCTGGCTTTATTCAATGTTTTCTTTGCGTCTAGGGCTCTCATAATCGATACTTTTGCCTGACTTTTATTTAAAAAAAATACAGATATTTCAAAAACATCCTTTTTTGTGTTTCAAGCAGTCATTTACAAATGATTTTCCGATCATTTTTTTTTAGCATCTGTGTTTTATTTCATTTGGAATCTGATGCACTTGCTTCTGCCTAATTTCCAATTTTCGTTAACTTAGTCAAATACATTGTCGTATGACATAATGTAGGGTCAATGCGGATGGTATTTGAGATGAATCTTCATCAATTGATGCTTTCATTTGAGCAATTTTGAATTTTTTTTGTGATTTCTCTTGCTTTTTGTTCTCAATGTCGAAAATGTCGTTTCGAAAACGTTGAAACTGTTCCTTACAAGTTGTATTCGATAAAGCAGGTTTACCATGAATTTTTCGTGGCACTTTTTCAAGCAACATAGCTCATACAAGTAATGTAAAAAAACTTCTTGCAAAACATGTTTTATGCGTTATTTTCAGCAAAAAGAAAAACACTTACTTACGCTTTAAAGAAATGTCTCACATCTGCCAAATAAAAGTGCTGCCATTTATGAAATTTATAAGAATCAGAACGAGCGACGTCTATTACATTTGTACACCAAACAGGTTAAAAACTCTTGTATTTTAATTTAATAAGTCAAAATTAAGTGTGCTTAGCTAATATGAAATGGAAATAAAATTTTGCTGAGTGCTGATTTTATTATTTAACTAAAATAAAACATCAGCTTATTACACATTGATAATTGTCAAAATAAATTTATTTTGAATTGAATTGTTAAAATAAATGAATGAAAAAAAAAACGAATAAAATATTAATAAAAACTAGATTGAAATATCAATATAAAGCCATAAAAACATTTAATGTATCTATTTACCTTCCACACTGTGAATATGCTACAACAGTTATAGCCTTTTTCGATGTATTTACCAAATACGACTGTGTAAGTTTCTTGGCATTGAACTGGACGAACGTACATCTCATTTAATTTTAAAATAGTAGCATGGGCTCAGGAAAACTTATCGAAACATGAGGTCGCGAGGCTTATTGACTGTAGCAATTAGGCGGTGAAAATATGCCCAAACTGTACAGACCGGAACCGTACAGACGAAGGAAGGTGGCGGTATGAAACGAACAGTGAAGACAATCATCTGAAGTTTTTCTGCTTATTGAATCGGTTCCTAAACCTTACGCTCTCAAGGCTGTACTCACTTTGGACGGTGCAAAAGAGGGTTTCCGGGGTGGGGCTATCATTCCAAACTCCAACAAAAAAGCCTTTCTTCAACTAGAAAATGAAGCAGACCCATCTTAACTAGTACATGGAAAGATATAATTGAACCTCTAAAAGCTGAGAAATGACCGAAATCAATATATTAACACCTAAATATTGTTGTAGTAATAGCATTGTCCCATAATTTTAACAGCTCAATATTTTATGTTAGGAAGTTACAATATTATATTTGCAGTTTAACATTATATATTAAGCTGTTAATTTTTTATGTTAAGAACATCTGTAAATATAAATGTTTTAACATCTTAACATAAACATATTACTATGCCAAAATAAATGTATTAGCCAAGGGTGGTGAAATTGTTGGTCATACAGCAAAGTACGTTGCTTGTATTGTTAGTTAGGATATTAATATTAAATACGGCAATAGCACACTGGAATAATCTAATCTTGTCCGATCATTGAAGTTAAGCAGTTTTGGGCGCGGTTATTACTTAGATGGGGGACCTCTTGGGACTATGGAAAAATCGTATCGACAGCGTGTTAATATTAATTATTGGTATACCAATAGTATTGTAAGATGCTAATATAACTTATTGCCATTTTACTATTTAATATTGGTCTACTAATATAATATTGTAACAGACAAATTCACCACACGCATGTCAATATATAAAATTTTAAGAATGCTATGTGCTGGCAATATAATGTTATTGCTAGGTCAATATAATAATGCTAAGAAATGTTTTTAATATAAATATATTAGCTGCAAAATATATTAAGAGTAGAACAATGATTTTTCAGCGTGTAGAGGCTGGAAATAAACTGTTTTCTAAAACAAATTGATTGAAAGTTGAATTTAATTGGTTCAAATGGAGCCTTGAAATTTCGGCGAAGAAAAAGCAAAATGTAGTCAACCAACGACCAAACATTCCCCGTACGTAATGGTATGGTAATGCAACGCGAGAACGGGAGGTGGCAGTATTTTGGAACTACGGGAAGCTGTTAATGCCGAATCATCACCGAATCCTTACTTCCTATCAATCCTACCATATCCCAATCTTATTTTCCAGGCTGATTTCATACCATCGCGCTAGTTTAGTCAATAAGGAATGCATTTTGCTAACTTTGTTTCATGGCATTTGATTAACTAAAGTGTTTACTCTTTTCCAGGTGGAACATTTCAAGAAAGAACATGGTAGTCACTTAACTGGCCAATCAACAGCCCTAACCTCAATCCTTTAGAAAACCTTGGGAGGATAATGTCGAAAAAAGTGAAGGAAAAGAAACCGTAGAAAACTCAAGAGTAAAAAGTGCGGGGCAACAAAATGGTCCTCGTTATCATCGGTAGGTTTAACGAGTCAATGCTCTTAAAGCTTAAAGGTATAATGAAGGCATAAGGATGTGCTGTGTATTAATAAGATAAAACTAACTTTATATATATATATATATATATATATATATATATATATATATATATATATATATATATATATATATATATATATATATATATATATATATATATATATATATATATATATATATATATATATATATATATATATATATATGTAATATTTATAGAAAGATACTAAACTCTATACCGTTGCCAATAATAGCCGCAGTTGTTAATTTAATGATTTTGTATGTAAAATAAATTAGCTGAAAACAGACTAGTGCGAGGGTTTTTCCTATGCCGGGTGTGCATTAAAACCCTAAACAAAAACTCTAGTGCTTCAAAATCGCTAGAAACATTTATGTTCGAAGAATTGAAAAGAAATCGTTCACATTTTGAGTGCACATTCTACCACACGTGTCGTTTATTACAGCCAACCTGTTTGAAAGGCCATGTACCACTTTGATCCGAAAACTACATACATCGAAACTTTTTGGAAAGAAAGATTTGTAGAATGAACTTGCCACTTAAAGTTATTATCGGATGCTTATCTTAGCAAACTTTGAAAAAAGAAAATAAATGATGAAAAGACCTTACAAGAGTTGTAACCAAAATTCTACCGCAACTGTTTCATATCAAATTTAACCTACTTTGTGAATTTCATTTTCATCCGTTGACTCCATCGAATGATACAATGGTAGAACGATTTTAGGTAGGGTTGCCAACTCTCCCGGAATTCCGAGATTCTCCCGGAAAAATACAGTTCACTTAACAAATCTCCCGGCTCCCGGAATGCAGTTAATTTCTCCCGGAAATTTAACAAAAATTGCTGTCACGGAATTTTCATACTTTTATTTATGTTTTATGCTAACTTTTATATGCTTGTAAATAATCCAATATTAATGATTAAAAATCGTAAATTGCACTAGATTTGTACAATTGATTAAATAAAAGATCTGAGTGGCTCTCTATATGAGCCAATAAATGAGGATAAATTGTACGACGATTACTGTATGCTGCGAGAAGTGCATAACCTTGTTGCAAGTAAAACAAAGAGGGAATACTTGCGTTGGGTTAAATTTTTGGAAAAATGTAAAGAAGAATCGGGCAAAGAAATAAAAAAAACTTGTTACATTCGCTTTATCGATCCCTATCGAAAATGTTGCCGCTGATCGTGTTTTCGGCGTAGTAAACGAACTGTGGTCAGTAGATATATAATACCAGTTCTGGCGCACAAGAGGAGCAAAAGGGGTGCAAATAAGAGGAGCAATAAGGACATGGTGCCTTCGATTATCGGCCCGCGCATGACGTAAGCGATGATCTTTGAACTAATAAACAGCTCAACTGGGCTTTTAGCTTAACAGGGTTGTTTATCAGTTCAACTACCTTATTTATCAGCTCAACTGGGCTGTTTATCAGTTCGAGATCATCGGTTATGTCATGCGTGGGATGTGCGTGCCGATAATGGCAGGCACCATGTCCTTATTGCTCCTCTTTGGTCCTCTTATTTACTCCTCTTTTGCTCCTCTTAGGCAGGCCGTATATCAAAGCTGCATGTGCAGCTTTTCGTCACATGTCGCGTGGTAATATGTGTAGCAAAGCAGCACATGCCGTTTTGCTCTTTGTTAAAATCATGCAAACTGAGTTGGTAGCCGTATACTGATCATGCAACTGCAGCATAGCTACATGTGCCGCCTTTAAGCAAATTGCACGCGCTGCCTTTAAGCAAGTTACACGTGCCGCTTTGAAGCAAGTTGCACATGCCGCTTTGCGTCAGTCTTCATCTGAATAGTAGGGACATACGAAGTTCGAACCGGAAAAGTTTTGTGAGTGGAAAAATAGTATAATAAAAATCGAAAGATAAAAATTCTGTCAGTGGAAGTGTATTATTTTGCAAAATATTATTAATTTAAAGGAAAAATGGATGAAAGGCAACACAATGTTCAATTTGTGGAGTGCGTTGAGCGGTATCCATGTTTATGGAATTTCTTACTGCCTCAATACAGCCAAAGGAATGTAACGGAAAAGGCGTGGGAAGAAGTATCTCGGGAAATGAAGGAAACAGGTGTGTTCATTTTAATTTTTTTTATTCGCTTAAGCATTCACAAACATAACAATTCAATTTACATGAAAACTTAAAATCAAACACTTGCATGAAAATATAATTTGAAACCAATAAAACAAAAACGCACAAATTTTCAAGCATATTTCCATTGAATAGGAATAGATCCGGCACTGGTCACAAAATATTCTGTTAAGTATTCTCTGTTTCTCATTGCGATTGTTCTGGGATTGTAACTGTCTGCAGGACAGTTTAATAACGGTATCTGCTTTTCTGTGGCAAATTTATTAGCTTGGCCTAACACACCTTCTTTCATGCGAATAAAATTGTGTAATACACAACCAGCTTTCACTATATTTATCACAGTGTCTACGTTTTTGGATATAATAGGCTTATGAAATATTCTAAATTTCGAAGTCAGCATTCCAAAGGCACATTCAACTGACTTTCGACCTCGCGACAATCTATAATTAAATATTCGTCGCTTTGGATTTAATATTTTTTGAGGATAAGGTCGCATGAGAAAGCTCGTCAAGGGGAAAGCCTCATCACCAAGAAAAAAGTAAGGAATTGCCATTCCATTCATATCATTTTCCAATTGTTTATCGTTTGGTATTCCAGAATTGTTGGATTGTATAAATTTTAATATATTTGATGAACGAAATACACTTCCATCGCTATTGCGGCCCATGTCACCAACATCTATCATTGTAAACATACCGTGTGCATCTGCACAAGCCATTAAAACTAGTGAAAAATATCCTTTATAATTAAAATAGGCAGATCCAGTTTTGGGAAACTTGTTCACTCGAATATGTTTTCCATCTATTGAGCCAAGACAGTTGGGAAGATTACATATATCATAAAAATCTTTTGAAATAATTTTCCATGCCTCTTCGTTTGGAATAGGCATAAATAATGGTTGCAAAGTATTCCATAAAACACTACAAGTTTCTTTGATAATTTGTGCAATTGTTGTTTCTCCTCGGTAAAATGAATATGTTAAATCTCGAAAGCTCCGTCCAGTAGCAAGAAACCTATAATGAAGTTGTTGTGATTAATCCCTTTATTTCTAGCCTCAAACTGTCGTGAAAGGTGGAAAAACATTCGCAATGGATTGAGTCGATCCTTAAAGCCGACAGCAAGTGGAAGTGGAGCGAGACAAAAGAAGGAATACTACTTGCTAAAGCATTTACAATTTTTAATGCCGTACATGCGAAAAAATCCTTCGACCGGAAATTTAGATAAAGCCAATCCAAACATTCACCAAGAAGGAAATATTGAATTGGAATGCAGATCTGAAAACATGCATTCGGAAAATGAACTAGAGGCATTTGTTGCGCAGAATACATGTTTGCTGGAAAATCTTTCTGACCACGGAGAAAGTGAAGAAGTGAAATTACCAGAAGAGTCGAGTACTCAAATTTCCAATTTGTTAAAAAAACACGACAGCGAAGAAAATAAGCCTACGAAGAGGAAAATCAAAAAGCAAAATAATATTAATGAAGTGGATTCGGCTTTCATTGAATGGATGAACTCAAAAAAAGAAAAAAAAGAAAACGATAACGCCAATTATTACTTTTTAAAAAGTTTGCTTCCATTTATGGAAGAAATGACTGCAAAGCAAAATAGAAGATTTCGGCAGAAAGTTGTTAAGTTGATCGATGATATTATCGAAGACCAAGATGTGGAAGAAAGGATAACAACACCTGTGCAATCATCATCATCATCTACGTTAATGGACTATGCTGCCTCTCCTATTTTTGTTTTATCACCAGAAAACTGCTAATGAATTAATAAAAAATAAAGTTACATACCTTAATGTTATCAAAAGTTTCTCATTTGGTTTTATCGCAACCTTGTAATTAGTATCCTTTTTCCTTAATTTAGCTTCAACTAGTTGGAGTAATTCAGCAAAATTGTTTTTGTTCATTCGATAATATTCTTTGAATTTTCTGTCATCCTGTTCCAACTCTTTAGATATTATAAATGAACTATGATGTATATTGTTTTTCAAAAACGGATGTGTGCCGTATTTCCTTTTCCTGTTTCTTCTTTTTCTCAACAAATACCAAGCGAAAAGTACGTCGTCTTCACTAGAACTCATTTTGTTCTTTTGACATATTTCATCTATGCAGCTTGTATATGCGGCTTATGCAACAAAGAAGCAGATGTCGCAAAGCGACATGCTAGCGGCATATGTCGCCAATAAGCTTTTGAAGCTTTGGTATACGGCGTGCCTAAAGTGCGTCAGAACTGTTATTATATGTCTACTGTGGTGAAAAAATCGTAATCGGCTTAATGAAACACATGTAAAATCAGAAATCCATGTATGCACACATTTTAATTACACATGTGAAGAATTCTATAGCTTTATCCTTGCAAATCAAAAGACATAACAAGCAACTCGTTGTGTAAAGAAATATAATTTTAAATAAATAAAATTGTTTTTCACTAATTTTTTTATTTTCCTCCCGGATTTCCGATCCACTGAGTTAGCAACCCTAATTTTAGGAGGTGCTATATGAACAATTTTCAAAATTTGGAAAACCAAAATACTGCTCACTTATTTTAAGTGTTGATGTTGGCCTGATGAATATTTAAAGCCAGAATCTGTTTGTACGAAAATAACAAAAATGTCATGTGCTGACAATCGTTTGCTACCACCAAAATAGAAAGATTTCGAAAATTATTTCACGTTTTTGACAACTTATCCTGTCAATTTCGTTTCGATCGGCTGGCGCTGTTGTAAGGTAAAGGGGTAAAAAGTGGCATATAACATTGTTTGATTTGTGTTGTACACTCTAAAAAGTGGGTCTATAATTAATACTTTGTTAATAGGAAATATGTTCATTTTTCTGTTTCAAATAACGAATCACAAATTTTTTTACACATTCGATGTGCATTTTTTTGCTTTTACGTCATATCAGCTGAATAATACACAGCCTTTTGTAAATTGAAGCGAAAAAAGTGTAAATTTACTAGTTTGCTATTTACCTTTGCGCCAAAGCCATAAAATTACATAATTTTCTCGAATTTGACTTATTATTGATCTAATATTACGTCTTTTTAGGGTAAAGTTTTACGATTTGGTCGTGAAAATGTTTAAATTTTAGACGTAAAATATTCTTTTTACGCACTTTTGTAAATTTACATCTTTAATAGTAGGAAACCAGTTTCCTACTATTATAAGGGTAAAATTCAACCAAAATTTTTTTGAGTGTAACGAAATATATAGCTAAATTAGTATTTTTTTTTACATTTTATAAAGTTTACAATCGAACCAGCACAAACAGGTTTTAAGTGAATCAAAGTAAAGAAAATCCAAAACCCATTAAAATATATTTTGCATTTGCACTGATCAATCTGAATTTTAATTTCTAAATCTATCAAAACAACTCTTTTTCAATCAGCAAATTACGCGATTTTTTTCAAACAAGACAATAAATTTTATGCATCATAAAACCACCAGACAGTTTTTTGCTTATTGCGAAAATCCTAGAGAACTCCTAATACAACAAAATCTACTTCCAATGTCCCCTCACACCCAATAACCATACTTTAGTCGTAATTAAACTTGCAAAAAGTCCCGTTAACTTTTTAATGACCGTCTCAAGGAACTTTGAGTTTTTCGAAGCAATTGCTATGCATCCCGACAAACTGTTGTTTAGGTCAACTAACAATAAATATTCCATTCTCTCGCGAAACTTTCTGGGCCAAATCTTAATGACTTAATTTGTAGACACAATAATGCCATTTTATTGTCTATTGTTATGGACTATAAAAGACTTATATACCCGCTGTCGTCCAGTTCGAGTCAGAGTCTTGCTCAGTCAGATGTAGCTGTACCTATACACAAATGACTTTATTCTGCAATTTCCATTTTCCGAACACGAACTCAAACTTGAAGGAACAAAAAAACACTGTTGCCTTTTCTATGTCCTGGATGCAATGGAAACAGAAGACGAGATTTCTTGAGTTCCTAGAGACGATGAACAACGAAAAAGTACGTTGAAACGGACATTATTCCGGATGCGCTAATATTAATTGCCATTGCTCCTTAATGTCCTTTTGTTAAAGGCAATATCGAGTGTCTAAAGGAAAAAGTTGAAATGATCAGAGCGACCTTAAAAGAGCACAGCTTTCATAGACATTGGGCGGAGGCGTTTTAATTGTAAACTTTCAAGTCTTTCGAGTCGTTTAGATGACTTCCGAACGATAAGATTAAGCGATTCAATCCTAAGAGGATTTTCTCTGAATATTCTAATAGAGACCGGAATCGTGTAGAAACCACAAAGGGTCGCTTTTACTTCATCTTATAATTATGATCGAGGGATAATTTCTTTTTGATAGACTTGTGGTCTCGCAAGTAGTGATTTAGATGCTTATACTAGTGGTTTTTTAAATGGCTGGATGTTGGATGATTATATGAGATTAAGTGTTTTGTGAAATTTACATTTATGTTAAACGAGGAGATTTTACCGTGTTGGGCCGGGCAAATTGAAGTTAATATGATATAAATAGAATGATAGCATTCAGCGTGCAAGAAAACAAACATATAATACTATATTTTCGAAACATAAACAAGCAAACAGCATTGATACTAATGCTGATTGCAAAACAAAATAAAATATAAGGTGAGGAAAAAATCACTCTTAAATATCTGCAGTAACCAAAATGTTAATTGACTTGGCAACATCATTGTAGCCTAACAATTTTTCATCTCTAAGCGTCATCATCAACAGGATGTCATGAGAGATACTTTCAACGCCAACTTCATCACGTTTCCGCAATTCTGTCCTGACCAGCCTCTAACTGACATCCGCAATCTTAACATGCACAAATATGCCCTACACGAAAACTTCTTCACGGAAGATTAATTATGCTAATGGTCTTTTCGTGGCATTCGCTCCGACAGCAAATGAAAGTAGAACCTCGTACAGATTCTTGTCTTCATTACTTCATGAAATTTCTAATGGTCCCCCATGACGCGCAGATTATAAACTCCCAAAGACAGCTATCAGCAGTTTTTATCTGGTGGCTATTGCCGAGATGGTTGGCTGTTGGCTTGTAATGTTTCCATAATAACAGGATGACTCTACTGTGGCCATTTAGTTGTTTCCGCGATTTTGGTTCGAGTTGGTCTGTTGACAATGAATTATTGAATGGTCCGGAAGGTGTGCAAATAGACGGAAATATGCTAAAGTGAAAGTAGCTGTTTAGAAGGAATGTTATGGATTGAATGAAAGCTGTTCAAAGTTTTTGGAAGTAGGTGAAGGGAAACAAGAACAGTAAAAACGTTCTAAAATTTTTTTTCAATAACATGGAAAGATAAATTTGTTTCTCGACCCAAAACTGGTCAGACCTGTTTTGAAATTTTACAAATTTGAGATTAGTCGAAGAGAATGCAGAAGATTCACACTGAAGGAGAGACCATAACAATCACAATAAGTGAAGACTGGTAGTGGTAGGATATTGAACCAATTGAATTTAAGATTATACTTTTAAAAGGTAATGACAGTGTGAAAAATCATCATTAAATGCCATCAATATCTCTCCATATTCAGAGGGTTTTTTTAAAAAATATTCCTAAATAATTCGAAAGAGTAAGTGCAAGAAGCCTATTGCTATGGACATTTTGGATTTTTGAATTTTTTTCAGTTGTATCTTATCCCAAGCTTTTGAAATTTTGTAGGTAAGATTATGCGTATCCACTTTAAGAAAAACAAATAACATAAATATTGGAATATTCATACACCAAACCAGAGAAACTCAAAATAATCAATTTGTACCAAATAGATAGTCCAAAGTGAATTCACGTTTCAAAAGTTATATACATATATGAAAAATGTTTAAAAGAATATAATCAGTAGATATCGTATGAAAATAAAAAAATTATATAAATTAAGACTCAGCGGAAAAAAAACAGTTCTTCTCAAAACATAAAAATATGTATTAGGTATTAAAGCCGAAACAAAGAAAATCTGAGATAATCCAAACATTTGACATTCAAAATAAATAAATATTATTATAAGAAGAAGTTTGCAGAAAAAGAAAAATATTTGGCATCTTAAATAGAAATTAATTGAAGATTGTCAAAATATAAGAGCTTATAAAAATTGTAGGCAATCGCCAGCAAATATTTCCTTGCATTAGTAGCCCAGTCAAATCAGCAATCAGCCTCGGAATGAGAGATGATAAGCTGAATTATGGTATAAACCTTAATTTTGGGGTTCTCAAAGTTGCCTCAAAAGTCTCATAAAATCTCGTGTCTGCGTCGTAAGTTATTCAAGGTCAAAGGTGAGAAAAACCATTTTTTTGCAACTATTTTGGTTTCTATTGCTCCAATGATGTTAACCTCTCTGAACGAAATTGAGGCGCATACTATTTGCGACAATTTAAATTTGAAACATTTTTTCATGCGCTCAACCGTTTTTGCGATAGAGGACGGTGAGCGCGCAGCTCTTAGCCATACGTACTGTAATGCAAGGTCAACCGTGAATATATGTGAATACTAGCTTGAGTTTTGAATTATTTGTATTATATATCAGCTAATACATTTTATTTAATAATATTTTACATATTTTTAATATATTCATTGAATAATATTTACCTATCTTGTGTAACTAAAAACTCATTAAATGAAATACTTATTCTATATCTAAATATATTGAAAGTAGATTTTAAGTAGAAAAATAATTTCGTATTTTATCTTTGTACGTTTTTAGATATTTTATAATATATTATACTTATTATATGAATATATATCTTAAAGCTATATCAATTTATTCAAAGTAAGTTTTGAGTAGAAGTAAAACGAATTTATATATTTTAATTTTATCTTTATTTAGCAGCTGTACATTTCTTACGATTTAAATTAAATAACAGTGAAAATCTATTAATCTTTAATAATTTAAAGAACAAAAGTCTTAACTTTCTTCTTCTTCAGCGTCATCTTCTGGAAGTTCGGGAATTTCTGTATCATTTTCATCATCTTTGTTGCCTTGAATTGTTGTTTCCAGATCTTCCTGAATTTCAGGGTCAAATGCACTCTCTTGCTCACAGTCACTTTGCAATGAAACAGCATTGAAGCAAGCTTGCCCATTACACTGGCCACAAGCTAAAGTGCATTTCAACACCGGTTTTCTACATTCGCACCGTGCCCCACTTCTAATCTTACAATTACAAACTAGAGTATTAAGTATGTTATCAGAAGCTGGTGGTGATATTGTTGTCTTTGGCTCCAGGAATTCATTTTGGAGCACACATTTTGGAGCAAATCATGCCCTAACCATTTTTGAGCTTAATCTACTTTCAGTAAATTTACATATACAATAAGTATTTCATTTAATTAGTTTTTTAATACACAAAGAAGGTAAGTATAAATAAATAAATATATTAAAAATATGTGAAGTGTTACTAAATACAATGTATTAACTGATAAATAATACAAATAATTCAAAATTCAAGGTAGTATTCACAGATATTCACGGTTGACCTTGCATTACAGTACGTATGGCTGAGCGCTGCGCGCTCTTCGTCCGTTTAAGAACGTCAAAATGAAGGTGTACACGAATATTCAGCTTATTTTCTCTCATTCCGAGGTCGACCCCTTTTTTATGCTAAAATTACTGGGCTATAGAGCATACATTGACTTTACAAAACAAGTCAAAGCTGAGCATATATAGTTGAGCATACATCCATCTTCTAATGCCCAAAATGTAAAAAACTGGTTTTTCCAACATAGTTTTGTTGCAGGCGATGGAGAAATTTGAAAAAATATAAAATATTTCCCATTCAGAAAAATTATATACTAATTATATAAACAAACCAATTTGAAGAAAATAAAAAGCTTCAATCAGCTATTTTTATGGTTCTTATGGGCTATTTTTTGGTTATCGAGAAAATATATTTCACCCGTTAGCGACCGCACAGCATTTTAGTTAACTTATAAGTACCCTTATATTTTTGTGGTGAATAGATGCTTAGATGATTTTTGTTAAATGTGCCGGCAACGCTGTAGCTCTGGCAGGTACGTAAACAGAAAACACTCAAATAAACGACCCTCCCGAAGAAAGTTTGTTTTTAACAACATGATACAACATTTTTGATAAATTTCATTCTTTATCTGTAGAAACCATATAAAAAATTTTGTAATCTTTTTCCCATCAAATTTGAGCACCCGAAAATTGTGCTTGCGAGAGCTCAGGACTTGGTAGTCAGATCAATATGTCACGTACAGGGTGTATTGGTCTTAACTAGGACCAAATCCGATAGAATTGATTTTGTAATATGGGAGAACTTGTAGCAGTGGTGTCATCTTGAAAAATTTCCACGAAAAAACTACTTTTTACCCTATAAATTCCAATTGAGTCACCAAGTTTTAAACAAATCCACAAAATAGCTTGGTATTACTGCAGTTTGATAGAAGTTTAGTTAGATAGTAGGATAGACCTGCGAGCTATGAAAATTAATGTCTCTTGAATCTTAAAAATTTGCTCAGCAAAATAAAAACTTTTTGCGAAATAGCTTCCGGTGCAGTCTCGAAACAAAAACGAAATTCATCAAGATTACGATCCTTTAGGTAAGCCAAGTTTGGTAAGAATTTGGTTGAAAAGTTTTGACGAGACTACCATCAATGGTAATTTTTTGTAATTTCTTTACTTAACGATGCTATCATTGAATATTTAGATGTTAATAACCTTGAAGTAACAAACGAAAACAAATATTTGGATTTCGAAAATTTGAAAAGTTTTGTGGATGGTTACCCTAAATTTCTTTTTATTCCTTTAAATTTTAATGCGACCATCGGATCAAAATGAAAGTCACAGGTTTGGTTGGTCTTGTGGAGTGAAATTTGGTATACTTTTGGTTTCGGTGCTAGAAAAGGGTTACCAGTGCATGCATTTTATTTATTTATTTATTTATTTGCCAAGCAAGACATCCAAACACAACATTTATCTATGCAATTAAGACAGAAACATAATATTACTTATGACAATAAATCATTAAATCTTATAACTACAGTATAATGAAAACATTTAACTTATATTTTCTTCAGGCAATTAAGGAAGGGTAATAGCTGGACTATGATGTTAATAAAGCCTTTGTCAAGTTATTTTTGAAGGTATATTTGGAAATACCTGGAGAGTAGTGCTGGCTTATACTGTTAAATACTCGACAACATCTACTAATGGGTTCATTATACCCGTAGCCTGTGGGGTGCTGATATTCCCTCAGAAGACGTGTATGCCTAGTGCGCCTAGCTTGGTTGTTAATTGTAAATTTGTTCGATAGGGCTCCTATCTTTACCGTTCTATTAATGATATCAAAGGTAAGGCAAGCGCTAACTACCAATCTTCTTGAGGCTAGAGTCGTTAGATTTAAAAGTTTAAGTCTATGCTCATAAGAGGGGATATTATGAAAATCTAGTGGATTGTAGACGTCTCTCAATGCAAAGAGTAAAAATTGTTTCTGCACCGATTCTAGTCTTTCACAGTGAGTAACAAAATTTGGGCTCCAAATTATGCACCAGTGATGTAAATAGAGGCCGCACCAGTGATGTAAATAGAGTCTTGATGACCCAAAGGTTCTTGAATTCTTTAGCACGCCTCTTAATAAACCCTAGCTGCTTGTTAGCTCTGGATAAGACTACATCATATTGCCGTAATAAAGGCCGCACCAGTGATGTAAATAGAGTCTTGGTGACCCAAATGTTCTTGAATTCTTTAGCACGCCTCTTAATAAACCCTAGCTGCTTGTTAGCTCTGGATAAGACTACATCATATTGCCGGTTGAAGCGCAATTTTTTTTCCAAAATTACTCCGAGGTCTGTGACATAATCAACAATTTTAAGCTCATTGTTGTTAAGGTAGTAAGAGTTAGCCATAAAAATATTCTTTCGGGAGAAATTTATCAAGTGGCACTTACCAACGTTGAGATCAAGTTTATTCAGATTAGGAAGGGAATCAAGCTTCGACTGGACAAAAGAAACGTCAGAAGGGGTCTTGATAGTGTGATATATTTTCAAGTCATCAGCATAGAAGAGATGGGGAATACCAGATAAAATCCGAGATAGATCGGAGATAAATATATTAAAGAGCAGGGGGCCCAAATGACTGCCTTGGGGGACTCCAGAATGCACAGATCGCACTATCGCGAATATAGGATATGAGCCATTTGAGAAGAGAGCCAGATATGCGAATATTTCTTACCTTATGTGACAGAATCTGATGGTCGACCCTGTCAAAGGCCTTACTAAAATCAGTATAGATTGCATCAACTTGGTTTCCTTTTTCCATTTCACAGAGAACGTCTGATACTAGGATCATGAGATTGGTGGTGGTTGACCTTCCTTTACGAAACCCATGCTGTTGTTCGTTAAGAAGAGGGTCTATGATAGGTGTTAGTGTATCACAAACCAGCTTCTCGAAGAGTTTGGGGATCACAGAGAGAATAGCGATGCCTTGATAGTTATCAACTGATCGTTTGTCACCGCTTTTGAAAATAGGCGTAAGATAAGAAGACTTCCAGGAGGATGGAAAGACGCCTAATGACAGTGACTTGTTGAAAATTATGAATAAAGGAGTAATTAGCTGGTTGATGTACTGAACTACAAAATAAGGTGGTTGATTGCATTGGCGATTGCTTCTCTAGTTAAAACGATTCTGTTGATGAGAGACGTTGGCTCAGTTGGAGCAGAGGAAACTGCTAAATTTGTTGTCGGGGCTAAAGGATCGTAATATGAACTCTGAAAATGATCCGCAAATAAATTAGAAATTTCTTGTGGAGCAGAAGAAACTGATTTTTCTCTGAACATGGAACCGGGGTAGCCAGTCGTTTTACGTTTGGTATTTACGAAATCAAAGAACTTTTTCGGGTCGTTAATAATTTTTTCACCCATTAAATTCACGTAAAAATTATACGCTTCGCCAGATTTTACCGAAAATTTATTTGATAATAGATCGTAATTTCTTTTTAAATCCCCACTGATATTGATATCTTGTTTTATAGCCTTGTATAGCTTATTCCTTTGTTTCCTTAATTGCCTCAAGTTACTATCGAGCCATGGCTCAGAGAGCTTATTACGCTTTTTTATTTTGGGTACATAATTATTAATAGCGTGAAAAACTATTCTGTAGAAGGAAGAAACAAGGTCATCTAAGTCACACGCTGATATGGAACTTGTCCAGTCTATAGAATCAAGATAATGTCTAATGCTTTCTTAGTCAGCATTACGGAAATCATATACAATTTCGTTATTGTATGACTGGTTGAAAGCGAGATCGATGGTGGATAGCTCAACTGTAAGAGCAGAGTGATGAAGAGTATTAGAGAAAAGATTCTCAGCGTCAATAGTTGGACTTACCACCACTTCGTCATAGAAATTTGTGAAAATCAAATCTAACCAACTACCGTTCTAGTTAGAAGTCGGGTTGACCTGCTGCAAATCATTGCTAAAAAACGAGCTGATAAGGTTGAAATCAATGGTGTCGATAAGGTTGACCGGGAGGAGATGGTTATCACTCTCGTCGATGGTAAAGCTGATATTCGGGCGATTGAAGTCCCCAAATACGATTATTTTGTCTTCTTCATTCATGGAAGCAATAACCGAAGATATCATGTCGATTATATAATTGTAAGTGTTGTCGTCAGAGCGGGGTGGCACATAGACAATACCAATGTAAAGATAGTGCTTGTTGAATAAAACTTTAGCAAATTTGTGCTCAAATAGCTTACAGTGGTTAGTTAAGACAGGCACACTGGAAAAAGAATTTTGAATGGCTATTAAAACACCACCGCCCCTTGAACCACCAGTCTGAGCGTAATCGCGATCAGTCAAGTATTTCCTCGTTTCGGTATGAATCATTCAACCACGTCTTAGTGATGGCCAGAATGTTAAAATGGTAAGATTGGGCGTCAAGAAATAGTTTGTTTAGTTTGCCTCTCACGCCGCTGCAGTTGTGATAGACAAATCTAGGAGAATTGAAAGGAATTTTATTGTTAAGAATAATATTTTTCTGGTTTTCGCGAGACTTTTGTAATAGTGAGATATATTTGGAGCTTGCATAAGAGCGATAAGCTTCAAGGTCAAGGTCACAATAGCGGATGAAAAATTTACGAAGGGAGTCAATATCAGTGGGAAGGTCTTCTTGTTGAATCATTACTTTTAGGTGTGTCTTCGTTTTTCCCTCGAAACAGGTGGAATCGTTCACGTTATGCATATATGCAAGGTAAAGGCGGACAATATCATAGACTATACGGTCTCTGAAACGAGATAACAGGTATCTACTATCTGAATCATTAGTTCAATTTTTCGTTAGTTCCACTGTAGGAGGTACTAACGGGTCAATAAATTTTGTAGTGGAGGGTTGAATGGTTGCCGGGTTTGGTATTGTTATTGAACCGGAATTTAATGGTATTTGATCCTCACCACGTATAAAATTATTGTATTTAGGAGCTGAAATAGTGTCAGCACCACGCAGCTGTTTAAATGATATTAATGCCTCACTACTTTTGGAATTAGTGTTTGAAGAATGAGTAGTTGCTGGCACAAGAGAGTTAGGTAAATTGATGAGTGGGAATCAGTAAGGAGCTCTGACTAGATTTTAATTTTATTGTGGATATCTAGGATAAAGAGGAGTATTCTTGGAGTTTGATTCTAAGGAATTGCCTAAATACCTGCTAATGTTATTTTTAATATGCACTGGTTGAAGATGATTAGTTGTACGTTGACTGGGATTGTTGTTTACTCGTTTGGTGTGTTTGTTTCGCCAAGAACTAAATATCAAACCGTTCCAGGTGTAGGTGTTCCCAATCTGCATGTGATTCGAAAAAAGCCATGCGTATTTAGCTGGGACAGACAGCTTAAAGCACGTGTGGGATTTACGCTTCTGTCTACGAAGCCTAGCTGGAAATATTTCGCAACTGCAATCAGCGATTCCTAAGTCATCCTTCAGTTATTTGCATAGCCAGGAGTTGTCAGCGTAGCTTGGAGCTCCTTTTGCAAAGAATGTCTTATTCAGAGACTTAACACCAACAGTCCTTTCTGTTGGTTTACCCGATACATTGTTGGAAAGCTTAATTCTTCTGATCCTGGAGTCCCATTCATCACAAGACCAATAAATACCAAACTTCAAAATAAGTCGTTCCGGTGGTACGACTAAGGCTTTTGAAGTATTTTTTTTTTGGACGTAGGTACACTTAGCTTCATTGGAGATGTTGTCTTATCTACCATGGCTGGGATTTCAACTTTGTTGGATACGTGCTCGAGAACTTCAATTCTGGATGATGTGGAGCTGATATGGCTAATTTTGTCCGAAAGAATTCGAAGATTGTTATCAAGACTCATTACTTTGCTCAGCAATGTATCGAGAAGGTCAGTCCCAATGCTGTTTTCTTTAGGAAAGCGTGTTTCAGACTGATCGCAAATTTTGCTCTCAATGAGCACATATAGTTTCTTATAGAAAGTGGAGATAGCTTTTTCGATATTGTTCTTGTTGTTGTTGTTGGTGCTAGATGTCGCACTAATTAGTCCATCAAAGCATCTGGCCATTTCTGTAAAGCTGTCGGCGTTTGCTTTTGCCTGAGCGATCTGCTTTGCGAGGAGGTCATCTTTGTCCACAATCAAATTGTCAATATGCTGTATGATATTGTCGTACATGTATCTGAGACGGCGTTTAGTATCTTGGCAATCTGAGCAAAGAAAGTGTTCAGCAAGATATGAAGAATACCAGTCTCTTGGGGCATCCATGCATGCTCCATGTAGTCTGCGCTGACAATAGCCTTTACACGTAACAAATTTAGATTTACTGTCATAGGCAGTACAATTCAATAAGCAGCACTTATGACTCATAGTTATTAGCTTTGTTCCAATCACAAATCACATTTAATCATTTTTGTATCAAAAGATGCTTCCATTTACATGGGAAATATCTTCAATGAAAATGAGCAGCTCATAGTAACATTTTTTAATTATTGGAAATTGCTCAGATGGCAACCCTAAAAATCCTTCTATCCATATAGTTTTTGATGAAGTCATCGGATGAAAACGAGATTCGTTGGGTATGTTGACTTTGACTTGAATCAGTTGTGGTAGACTTTTAGTTGCAGTGCTGGTAAAGTATTTCAAGCACTGAGTATTTTTATCATTTATATTAATGGAGATGCTTCTTTCAAAGTTTTCAAAAAGTAACAAGTGTTAGACTTTCCTACCTTTTTGAAATTCTTGCAAGTGATAGCCCTGAAAACCTTTTCAACCTATAAATTTGTATCAAAAATTCTGAATTCGACTTGTAAAAATTATGAATTTGAGTCAAAAGTTTCGCAATTTGAGTTTCAGAGAAGACTTTTGTCAGAAATCTATGAATATGATAAGAAAAATTATGAATTGTACCAGAAAATTAATACGCTGAGCTTGAAGATGGTATAGTTTACATTGATAATAGTTACTTGTTATATTTTGGGATATACTTATTGAATTTATGATTCAACATAACTAAATTTTACAGCTTATTTATCTGTTATATAATTAAGAAAAGCTAAATTTATGCAAACGTTTGTAATTAGCACTATAAAAAATGAGTAAACCAAATTTAATCTGTCACCAAGTTTATCTCAGATCCAATATTACTATTGTGCGACAAATTCGATACAAATTACATTCTGTGGTATGCTCATATAGAACCGTCCGTAGCGTCCCTCTTAGGATATATAATTTGAACTAGTTTTCGTTTTTTATTAATATTTTAGGATTTGCTATTTTTTCATGGTTCTGTAGTGTTTTTACCATCTTCATGAATTTGATATCTCATCTCTACATCTACTAGTTATAGTTTCTTCTAGTTATAGTTTCACTTGTAGTTATAGTTTCATATGAACATATTTTAGGATTTAGCTCCATTGTATTCGCTTTTCAGTTCAAAATTCCAAAGAAATGCTTCATATGCGTCAATAAAAGATTTTGATTGGGTAAAGTCAAGCAATAATTTTTTGAACCAACTCATTATCTGCCTTTCATATATATTTTAGAGTGGAATGTAAAATAGTTTGTTTAGATGATTTTGTTGCTTTAATACATAATACTTTTTTATCTCAGCTAGTTTTCTTTTAAAGAAAAGTTTTGTACCAGCGGAGGTATCTTGAAGATTTCGCACGGTGTATTGAAAATAAAACTTTGAAAAATTATTAAAATAAATAATTATGTGGCTGAGTATTCTCAGAAAAACTTTAATCTTATCGAATTTTGTTGTTGTTGGAAATAATTCATTTGTTGGATTTCAGTTTCTATTATGAAAAAAGCAGCCTTAAAAACAATTTTTTTTTGTGTGCGATTTGTTCTCAAAGGTTGGTTTTTAGTTTCTTTCATAACTACATTTTAAGGTGCATGGTAGTCGAAAGATTAGTCAAAAATATCAATCCTTTTCTCTGCTTCGAAAACTGTTAAGTTAAGACTAGATATAGCGTCCCACCAGTTTAATTCGTTTAGGCTGTTTCGTCACATTCATTTCGTTATCGTTGCTCTGGGTCAACTTTTGGACTTAAGTCTCCAAAGATGAATTAATTGATTAAACTGGTGACTACGCTGCTAAAATTCACTAACAAGGCTTAAAAATCTATGAAGCTTTATGGAGAAATTCACTCATGGGTCATTGGAAATGGTTTGTTTTATTTCTGATTTCGAGGCCTGCTTTAATATTTTTACATTATTTACAACTTTCTGCAAATGAGATTTGTGTAGAATACTATAGATCCTACTTGCATATCAAACTTGCATAAATACTACATATCTATCGGCAAAAATCTCAATCTGCGTAAAATTGTTTTTCAACCATGTAACCGTTAAAAAATATTGTATTGAAATCAAATTTGCTAAATATATAAAAGCTGCTAGATATATAGAAGTTCGCATGGAGAACTAAACAAATATATTCAATCAAAAATTTGTTCCAGCTCAGCGATAACATTATGATAAAAAATTATTCTCAGCATCTGAATCAAAATAATGATCATTTAACAAAAAAAAGAAGAGACTAAAAATATATTTTAAGTATCTATAGTTTACCTATTTACTATTAAATTTGACTGAAACTCTCTAGAAAGGCTTCGAATGTTATTATTTTTGTATGTAACTTTGAATTTTTTTTTTCAAATGATTCAAAATACACGAATAAACCAGTACAGATACATTGCCATTCTATTAAATCATTTTTATTACGAGTTTCATCAACTTAATTTCATTTGCATGTACATGATTCTTGCTTCCACTCTACACTAACTGAATTTATGATGGAGTCATTTTTCCATCCAGACTTCATTACCATCAATCTCTAGTCAAACTTGTCGATGAATGAAGACGGAATGTTAATTACCGCGAAAGAAAAATTAAGATCAACGTTTCAATATAAAACGTTTGCATGTCTTTCAATTCATTAATTTAAACAAAAAATCATTCTCATTATCAATTTTTAATTGGTTAATTAGTGCCTAGAACTTGCAAATAATTACATTACCATTAAGAAATTGATTTATTCCAGAGCCCATCATTTTAACACTATCGTTTATGCTTTGGAGTCATCGGTCTTCTTGAGCTACCACTGCAGCCCTGACTCAAAAGTACAGTGCGAGTGTTGAAGATTAGTGATTCAGAATGCATAGCTCTACGTAAAATTGCATATGTTGAATATCGAATAACGGTGCGATAGCTATATTTTGTATGAACGCATTTCCAAAACAGAATTCACATAGTATCGAAAATATCATACACGAAGCTACCAGGTGAATTTTATCAAATTTGTAGCCCAAGTACATGATACTGGGTAATAACAGAAATTGAAATGTTTTGATTGAAAAATTGCTTAACGCAATGGGAAGGACACTAGGTCGACATGGGCGCATTGCAACTGGATAGGATGTAGCAATAATGCAATATATTCATACACAACAGATACAGCTGAAAAGTGTGGTCAAGTATTGAAGTCACTTGTAGTGAGTATAATAGATGTGGAATTGCTTGATTCAGTTAGTATCGATTGACAGTTGATATATTGTTTTGGTGAAGCTCTAGAGCTACAGGTTAGTCAGAATATAAGTGCTGTAGTTGAAATATCAATATATTGTTGGAAGTGTGGTGAAATCTTTTAGTGATTCTATAAAACTAATTGAAAAAAAATCTAATATTTAGTAGATTAATCTTAGCCTTCTAATGCTGAGTCTTGCTATCGCGAATCTACTGGAAAAATGAGTGTTCTGTTCAAAGCTGGTTTGTTCTGCAGATATACCATAAGTGAACTTTTCCGCGCTACTAGGTCATTAGACCTACCTGATCATTGGACCTACCGGCAAAACTCAGCTGCATCTGAATTTATTTGCAGCTAGTTTCAACGAAACATTCTCATTAAATTATTATCTACCAACATCAACGAAATCAATCTTGCATTTGATTTTTAATCATGTTTCAACAAAGTTAAGACTCAATAAAATGAACTATTAATTCTACAAAATTTGAAACGGTCTATCTCGTTTCATTCCATTGAGCACCTTTCTATTCACGTCAGTAAAATCTTCAAATTACCATCCATTTCATTCTCTATCATGCACTTAAAATCCCTTATTTAGTGCCCAGTTAAATTGCCATGATATTTCCCAACATAAGAAACATAAATGTCCTTTAAATTTAATTGATGCTGAACAACAAAAGTAAAATTTCAACGCTTCTACTTCCTGTCGCGTAGCTACGACTACAATAGCCCGGAATGGAACGGGACGTGTTCGAAAATAGTTTGCCGAAATGGATTTCATACTGCATATTGGATGAAACTTGTACTCGTTGTTGGTTTTATTGTTGTAATCGTAAATGCAAAGTGTTTCCGGAGAAGTTCTATGTGCGATCACTAAGCTAAACTGCATCGTCGTTGCAGTTATAGTCCTACTTATTTCGTCAAAGTTGCATGAGTCGGTCGTTTTCTTGGTGGGACTTTACAAACATTTATTGCAATGTCAAGTGGCTTTCGAGATAAAATTTTCTGAAATGTCACTTCGAATAGATATTGATGCAAAAATGGAATCAAGTGCATGTAGATAGAAGAAGTGCTTGAAATTTTTGTTTCGAAGACGAAAAATTGGATGGGTTTGTGGTGGCAGTGACAAACTCGGCAAAGCAGCTGAGGCATTGATAATACAGTGATATAGGATATTTTCAGGGAAGGTTAGGCATTACGAGATTTGACGGGCATACAAATTTTAAATAAATCTAAATAGCTTTGAAGATGTCTTAAAAGTTGGATATTAATTGGAATTGCTTCATTTAATTATTTGTGCTACCGTCTCATATAAAATGCGAGGATTCGTTCTAAGTTACCTATTTAAGGTCTCGGGCGAAAATATACTACTCTCCATTCAATGAATTGATGTAGTCCAGCAAACTTTCTATTTCACTCCATTTATGCCTTTGATGGATCATGTTTGTACCGAATATTTCAAGTTAAATGTTTTCATCTCTGATAACTTCACATGTTTTCTGTCTGACTGCTCACCGCACATCCAACTCTATCCTTTTTAACGAATAGTTCCTGAAATCTTTTCAATGAAACAACAAAATTCAATTCAAGTTCATAATATGTTCATTTATTTCAATTTCGGATACGTTAATGCTTTTTGTGTGTCAGTTAACAGTGAAAACGAGCAGTGCTAAGCTTGGAAAAACTTATGAACATTTAAATAGTTCGATACCCGTCCAACTCAATGAGCATGTTGTGCGGGTTATTCATGCATGCATGAAAGTCCTCGCAAATATCACGTGGTTCGCCATTACAACGATGTGTCTGCACAAAATGGATTCTGATGGTTCCATTAGGCATATCAGAAATTACGCAAATAAGCAGATTATCGCTCATGTGGAGGACTATCGATTGCGGTAGGTACCCCGCCCAGAGCTATGAACTCAAAGTGTATGATTGAATTCTTCGGGGAATTGATGGAACCATAACGGATCAGCCATTTGCACATGTAATGAAACTGCCTTGTTTGCTCAATTATTAATTGGTATCACTTTGTATTGATTCGGGATTATATTGACACATGATCTTGATGATATTATCGGAAGTGAGAGAGAAATTTGTAGGAGTGCATAAATATGTAACATACACACTCTTATAACTGCACTTGAGTGAACATATCAGATCTTTCGTGGCGATTAGATATTTGCAGTATGTATATACATATCTGTTCCGCGAAGATGATTGTAATAGTTTCGGAAAATGTTGAATAAATACTGCAAGTAACTTGAATGCATGCTTTTGTGCAAATTAACTTTTTCAACAAATTAATTCGATTGAATCTAAACAATTTGGTATCAGTCTCAAGCAGGAAAACGATATGAATTTAAATTGAGGATTGTATGTTCGCAAAATTTTAGTTATTAGCAAATATTCTGATTTTGATGGAAAATTCCAAAACTCACTTATTTTTCTTTGCTTTTTCGTTTACTTTGTTTTCTGTACTATTTAACACGTGAACTCACGAGGCTTAAACATAGATACAATCAAAGCCAATCTTATCGTTTTTGATTCAGTAAAATTTAATTATTTTTAACTCTCAGTTCGAGATTTCTTATATAAAATTTATTTATTTATTTATTTGACCAAGCAAGGAATAAAGTTAGTACATGTGTAAAATATCAAACAAACTATAACAAGAAAAAAAGTCTACAAGTGAATACAAAGCTAATAAATAACGCATAAATAAATTAGTTTCAAATATATAGCAAATAAATACCAAATAAAATAATAAATAAATAAATAAATAGACAACAGTTAAATACCATTGAAAACCCTACTAATTAAGGAATATATGTAAATGGTTTTTAAAAAATGTAAATATACAGTACATTAATATGATGGGAGAAGGGGATGACTATGATGATAGAGCCGTGATAATGTTGTTTCTAAAGGTGCCTTCAGTCATCGTAGGAGACAGGTGCTGGCTTATTCTCTTGAATAGCTTGCAGTACCTATTTATTGGCTCGGTTGCTGCATATGTTGTATTGTGTTGGTATTCAATAAGCAATCGATGTGAATTTCGAATGCACCAGATCTGTACCAGATAGTGCACGCATATTCAACTAGAGGACGTACTCAGAACATAGAGATCTAATAGCCCGTCCAGACTACGGATACTTAAGTATCCGCATACATAAGTATCGTCCACACTTCTCATTGATTTTCATGGCAAGGGTAAAATGTATCTGTAGATGTCGCTGCAGTGAGGACAATACTTATGTATCCGGATACATAAGTATCCGTAGTCTGGACGGGCTATAAGGAAATGAAACAAGCGTATACATATACGAAATTTAGTGAAGCAATTTTACTACAAAGGTAAAATCTATAAATAGAATAAATCGAGAGAATTGCTACCTCAGATATTCCCCTTGGTTTCCCCGATAGCTGAGCTTTTGTTGTTGCTGAGTTAGTAATTGTCAAATTCGTGTGCACATGGCCAACTATTTTTCTCTATCTAGCTCACTCTATCTTTCTGTTCGGCGGAGTAAGTGAATGTTAAATTCGCTTACTACCACAAACGCTCAGCCTAGGTAAATTGCTTCACTTCTCACTGCCATTTTCATTTCCTTATATCTGTCTTCTGAGAGGACGCACAAGTGAAATATGTAAAGATTTATTAACCCACAGATTCTGAAACTCTTTGACTCGTCGCCTAATGAAGCCAAGCTGTTTGATTGCTCGGGCAAGCACTCAATAGTAATGTAAATTAAAGCAGAGCTTTTCATCCAGGAGACACTAAGATCTAATAGGTTGTGAACCCTATTGAGTGCCGTATTGCTGAGGCGGTACCTATAATAATCGCGTGTAATTTTGCGGAAGAAGCACTTAATAATATTAAGAGGGAGCTTGTTTACGGAGTTCTAACGATCCAGGCAGATCAGTTTTGACTGCAAAAAAGAAGCGTCAGATGATGACCTGATTACATGGTAAATTTTGAGGTCGTCCGCATATAGTAATTGAGGACTGTTAGATAAAACCTCCGATGTGTATGAAATAAAAATATTAAAAATAAGAGGGTCAAGATTACTTCTATGAGGTACTCTAGATTTAACGTAAATTTCCTTAGTAAAAGGACCTTGGAATTTTACGAATTGAAAACAATCGTAGAAGTAAAAGTCAAGTCGCTTTAGTGCAGATCCTGCAATTTTAAACTGATGCAGCTTGTAGATAAAAATGGAGTGATCGACTCGGTCGAATAACTCCGCCGATCGTAAGTCTAACTTGTGATATGCCGGTCCCAAGCCCGGAAAAAGGAGGAGGGTTTGAGGCAACGAGGTAACTCTATCCTCAGTAAAACTTGCATAGTTGCAGCCTGATGGCTGAATTACATCTAAGCGTCTCAGGTCATTAGGGAGGTTTAGCCACGTTGTCAGACCTGCAACATAGTTGTGTGAACTCTGGCACGAGGCAAGTCTCCTGAAGCAACTATCGCCGAGGCCCCCCATGGAAATGGTTGAGCGATGTGCCGACAACTCATCCTTGTAAAAACTTCCTCTGTCAAGAAACCTGGAACAAAAGCCTCGGATTGGACGGATCAACGACGACGACCACGCAAACGCACAACGGATTATTCTCTCGGAACCTGGAATGTACGCTCCCTGAACAAACCGGGGGCCGAAAAGGCCCTCCTTCATCAGGTCGAACAGTACAAACTGAGCATTACTGCAGTCCAGGAAACAAATTGGTTAGGCTGCGAGATCAATGACAAGAAATCGCATACCATTTTTACAAGCGGTAAACCATCGGGCCGCAAGGAGTTTGGAGTAGCATTCATAGTGAACAAGCAGCTTAAGTCGCGCGTTACCGACTTCAAACCCGTAAACGAAAGGCTGTGTGCGATTCGCATCAAGGCGCGATTTTTCAACCTCTGGCTCATCAATGTGCACGCTCCCACCGAAGTACAAGAAGACTCTGTAAAAGACGAGTTCTATGCCTGCCTTGAAACTCTCTTCGACTCACTTCCATCGAATGATTTCAAAATGCTACTGGGAGATTTCAATGCAAAAGTCGGGAATGAAAGTTGGCATCGGGGGACCACTGGAGGACACAGCCTCCACGAAGAATGCAATGATAACGGCCATCGTCTAATTGACTTCGCTTGCAGCAGGAACCTTGTTGTAAGCTCAACTTGCTTTCCACATCGTCGCATTCACAAGCAGACCTGGAATTCTCCAGACGCACATACCGTCAACCAAATCGACCACGTCCTTATTAGCAAGAGATGGGCGTCAAGTGTTATGGATGTTCGGTCGTACCGCGGAGCTAACTGTGACTCCGATCATTTCCTGGTGAAAACAACATACCGGTGCAGAATTTCCTCAGCGCACCAATCGAGATTCAGCCCTCCCAAAATCTTCGCGGTTGAGAATTTGCTGAACGATTATACGGCTCAGGTATATACGACCGCGCTTGAGGAAAGAATTTCACCAATGCTGCGCGACTCCAGCAACGTAGGTGTCCACGAGTTCTGGGAAGAGCTCAAAAATGCAATCAAGAATGTGGCAGAAAACGTTGTGGGATACAAAGCCCGACGTGCCCGAAACGAATGGTTTGACGAAGAATGCAGAAACTCACTTGACGCAAAGAACGAGGCCTACAGACAATGGGTCCAACGTGCAACCAGAGCCAAAAAGGAAAAATATGACGAGCTACGGCGAATATCCAATAGAATAATTAGGCGTAAGAAAAGAAAATACTTTGACGAGCAGTTGCTGAACATTAATGTAAACCTAGTTAGTAAGAACAACAGACAAGCGTACAGATTAGTAAATACGATCAAAAATGGCTACCAACCCAAGACTAGCCTCTGTAAGGACAAAGATGGCAATATTATCAGCGACACCGAAAGTATTAACAAACGATGGGCGTCCTACTTCGAAGAGCTTCTGAATCCGCCATCAAACATCCTGGCAGCAGAAGCTGAGCTCCATGATGATACCGTTGGTCAAACCCCATCCACACAATCCCCTACAGTAGAAGAAGTTGATCTCGCCTTGCGCTCACTGAAAAGGAACAAAGCGCCGGGCGCTGACGAGATACCAGCTGAGCTACTCAAGTCTGGTGGGGCGGGTTTATTAAGTGCGCTACATCAACTACTGCTGCGAATATGGGAGACTGAGGTGATCCCAGACGATTGGCGCAGAAGCATCATCTGTCCCATACATAAAAAGGGAGACAAACTGCGGTGTGAGAATTACAGAGGCATCTCCTTAGTCTGTACGGCCTACAAAATCCTGTCAAAAATCCTGGAGTATAGGATTAAACCGTTCGCGGAAGAAATCATTGGCGAGTATCAAGGCGGTTTCAGATCTGGTCGCTCCACAATCGACCAGCTTTTCACGGTCAAGCTAATTTTGCAAAAGTGCTGGGAATACGACGTCGATGTATACCAAATCTTTGTCGACTTTAAACAAGCATATGACAGCATCAATCGAGGCGCTCTATATAGTATCATGCTGCAATTTGGTATACCGGCCAAATTAGTGAGACTTGTAAAGATGACCATGACCAACTCCGTCTCGCAAGTCCGGATCCAGAACAGATTGACGGATCCTTTCGAAACTCTGGGTGGCCTGAAACAGGGTGATGGAATAGCGCCCACGCTCTTCAACCTGGCACTTGAGTTCGCTATTCGGGCAATGAATCTGAACACCAGCGGCACGCTACTTTTTAAGTCGACACAATTGGCAGCGTACGCGGATGACATTAACATCATGACTCGAAAACTGACCGATGCAGAAGAACTTCTGCTTAGACTTGACACCGCAGCAAAGGAAGTTGGACTACGAATCAACGAGGACAAAACGAAAGTGATGATGCAATCTAGGACAAGGACGCCAGCGCACACGACCATCAACGTAGGGGAACTTTGCATCAAATTCGTGGACAACTTCATTTACCTTGGTAGCAATCTATCGAGTGACGCCAACGAAACTGACGAAATCAAGCGACGGATACAACTAGCAAATAAGACATTCTTCTCGGTCCTCCCCATTATGAAATCGAAATATGTGGACAGGAAAACTAAGCTCCGCGTTTACAAAACTATCATACGACCTGTGCTGTGCTATGGTTGCGAAACATGGACCTTGACACAAGCCTCCGAAAATAGGATCGACACCTTCGAACGGAAAGTTCTACGGCGGATTTTCGGGGTTGTTTGCGACCGAGATGGATGGCGCATCCGGTACAACAATGAGTTGTACGAACTGTACGATGAGCTGGAAGTCTCCAAGATCGTCAAATTGCAACGACTACAGTGGGCTGGGCACGTGCAACGCATGAATGACGATCGCATGCCAAAACGTGTCATGAACGCAAGACGTGTCGACGGAGCGAGGCCTAGAGGAAGACCAAGAGCTCGTTGGGAGAGCTCAGTGTATGCGGACGCCGGGCAACTACTGGGGCTCCAAGACTGGAGGACGCGGTCACGTGACCGAGACCATTGGAGGAATACTATCCAGGCGGCCAAGGCCCGACGTCGGGCTGTTGTGCCACGATGATGATGATGACTCGGTCGAATGCTTTGCTGAAGTTTGTAAATACTGATACAATTTGATCATTTATTTTGCATAATACATCATAAACAAGCCCCATAAGATTAGTTGGTAGTAGAATGACCTGTACTAAATTCATACTGCTGCTCGTTCAGGCGAGCGTCGATCAGAGAAGAAAGTATGCAGTTGATGATTTATTCAAACAGTTCGAAAATTGTGGATAGAATGGCGATGCCCCTTTAATTTTAAATAAAACGTCTATCGCCACATTTATAAATTGGTGTAATATAAATAGGTTTCCTATTCTATGGAAATAGCCAAAAGGGGAGAGAATTATTGAATATAATATGGAGGGGGCGAAATCAGATGTTTTATCAACTCAATCAGAAAAGTCGGAGGGAAGAGGTTAGATCGAAGGACCTTGTTACTGTCAAGCTCCATAATGGCAGTAAATATTGCATTTTTTCATATGGTTATATCCTCAGCAAAATTTTTTAGGGTCGCACCGGGGATTCGATACCATGTTGGAATGCTTACTTGGCCAACATTTACAGTCCGTAAATTTAAGTTTTTATGATTTAAGGGGAACAGCCATTTTTGATGTTTGTCATGGAACTTTTTGGAAGTAACATAGTATAAAAAATATATTTAGTATTAGAAAATTACCTATTGAAGTTGAGTGGTTTTTTAATTCAGTGTTTTTTTTTAATTGAATGGCCTCTGTTTTATTTTTCATCCGTACACCAGCTGAAAACGACTACAAAGCGTACTTCAAATGTCTTATAGTAAGCTGAAAGTGTAACGAAAATTAAAAACGCACTTCGACATACCTTTTTTTCAATCAAAGCTAGAAACCCTCGAACAAGTAGTTCGATCTAAATGAACTTAATCTTAACGTTGGCATTTATCGTCCAGAGCAAATGTTTGTCTTAACAATGTAACACTGTTTTAAGGTTATTGTCAGTTTGGATGAAAGTATTTGTGAAAATGTGAGTTTAACTTGCATAGATGTATTGCAAATGACTAGCATAGATGTATTGTTAATATAACGATGCATGATGCTGATGGTAAATAGATATAAATAAACAACAAATACATAGTCTCAACTAAACGACCTTCAACTTCACCAGTCTAATATTATTCATTTAATTGTTTGCGAATCAAATTCAATAGCTGAAACTCTATCAAAAAATTAATAATAAAAATAAGATAACAGAAATAAAAAGTGATATATAAATTGAAAAAAAATGAAGGCTCTACAATTACGCTACTAGACACTACTTTTAATACATTTTGAAATAAATGCTGCAATAGTACTGCAAAACCATAGATGACCATTCCGTTTTTTGAGAAGGCGAACAAGTGCAAATTGACGAATGAAGCTCGCGAGGAAACTATTTAAACTGAGCAAAGCATCATGAATGCGAAAACCACGAAGTTAGTTATATCTATTTGAAAGGCCATGCCAATGATATCAGCTTTGTGGGAGAAATTTTGAGATTTCTATGATAAAAAGATGATAATAGGGTCAGGAGTAACATCGGGAAAGAGAAGCACTTAAAGAAAGGTAGAATTTCAAATGGCAAAACAATGTCTAGGATTCTATTGCTGGAATAAGGGATGTTTCCACAGAAAGATTAGAGTGGCAAAAAGAATGCCTGATTTAACAAAATACTACCAGTCAAGATAGTTGCTGAGTAAACAGTGGTCCAAGTCAGAATAAGGAGGTTCAAATAACCATATAACAGAAACCAACTCTTAAGGTAAGAGAAAAGCTTTGTCGCAATGCAGACGATCCCCGTCCGCATGAAACCCAGTGTGCTGAAATAAAATTTCAACTTCAAATCTATCATCAGTGAGATAAATTTCCGTTAAACAGATAAAATGCATGTTTTTGTGCTCCCTCTATCAATAACAGAACAATGCAGTCGCATTGGAAACAACAACAACTTCCTCTTTCCATAACAGGAGCTGTAGTTTCCAATGCGTCTGCACTGGTTAGCATTGTTCTGTTCTGAATAAGGGGAGCAAAAAACCACGCCTAATACGGTCTAAAACTTTCGTAGTAGAAAACTTAAGCTCCTTTATTTTGTTCCTCGAACCACGGACATTACGGTAGTAAGCTTTTATGTTCAAGAACCCCTAATTCACTTTGAAGAAAATTCCTGCCAAGCATTCTGGTTGATTCTTTAACGAGAATGCTAAGAGGTTCAAAGGTTTTCCTTAGTAGATCGTTGAAACCAATTCAAACAGTAATACGAAATGATGCTACTTCTTGATTTTGCAACTTGTCAGGTGTCAAGTATTTGCAGGGACAAAGTTTCAGCTGCCTCAAATTGTGGGATATCAGATGAGTGTTGTTCCTTTTTGTAGCGCGGCTGAACATTAAATCCCTTCAAATACTAAGTGAAATGATAGTAAGGATAACCGCACTAATATTTTGTTTAAGTAAGTTGTTTTTGACAATCGAACTTCTATATTTTTTTGTTTGTTAATAGCTGTATCTCATATGCATTAATTGCTGTGTCTCATTCGCTCTCCCGCATTGACAGCAAAGTCTAAACCATTTTACTTTCCCCGACTTTTTATTCTTTAATTCTTCTTTCTACCGTTTTTGCCCCTTTCTAAATAAACGAAAAATCATATAAAATAAAATAGTTTTAGATAGATTCATTATCATAAACAGCTGTATTTGGTTGCACCAAATACAGAATTTCACAGTGCGTAACTAGCTGGTTAATGTTTTTTATGCAACTTGATTAATCTTTGAAATGTAAGGACAAAAATATTTGAAAAACCCACAATGGGCGCAAATTTATTTTAAATACGAAGTTTTGCCACAAAACAATCTTTTGATCGGATTTAAAAGCTACGGAATAGCTTTGTTTCCTCTTGCTATCACACTCCAACTGAAATCTATCTCTATCTTTCTTAATAAATAATGCCTTTTGTAAATTTTATACAAATTCGGCAAATTACCATCAACATTTTGCCAATTAAATCAACATAAATTTTTCTTGACTATATGATTATTGAATTGAATTTTCTAGGAACATTCTAAATTTTACATTGTTTTGAAGTAACATGAATAAAAATGTTTTCTCAAAGGAGTATTTGTGTTTAAATTCGGAGACATTTTTTTCGGGGGACAGGTTTTGAAAAAACGATTGAAACCCAATAAAAGCATGCGAATTGCCAAGATTGACTTACAAATGTAAAAAACAAACACCAAATAAAATATTTACGAATCATTTTCAGGGTCGGATTTCACTGTGGCTGATTATATATATTAAATAGTTCATAGCAGGTATGTAACTCCTTATTAAATTTGCATCAGCTCTGTTTCGCTCGGTTTAATTGTGCTGTTGTTAAAGTCAGTACACACTAATAATCAACAAATCTCAATATGAAATGCAACTAAAATAACTCTGCAGGTATTGATTGACAATTCTGAAAAAAAAAGTAACGAAAAAATTCCTCAAAATAAAACAAGTATGACGACAAAGTCAGCTTACTCCTTAATCACAATATCAACACGGCAACTGTTCCGGTAAACATCCATCGAATCAAAAAGTCTGCTCTGCAAGTGCATAAACAACTGCTCAATTCAACTCTACTGGCAAACAAATTCATCACCTTCATTTTATCCACATCCAATTTGAAAACTTTGTTGAGCCAACAAAGCAAATTAATTGCACTCGATTCACGTTTAGTTCAATTCAATCATCAACACATTTCCATATAAAATACATCACATCAAAGTGTTCATGACAGTACGCAGATCACAAGACTTTACCTTCGGAAAAATTCCCAATTCACGCAGAATATCGGCTTTGCAGCCATGTTGCCTCTGTCTGCAAAACGAATATTTTAATTGCATCAAATGGAGTTTAAAAAAAAATGGTAAAATGCAAGTTCAGCAGCATATTCGTGCATGAACGTGAATTGAAAAAAATACATACGTTCCCGTATTTGATTCTATTTTTGCCAATAGTTAAAAGTTTTACGCGTATATCCTGTCCGTAGCGGGAAAAAGTTTTCTATCATCAGCAAACTGAGTGCAGTTTAGTAAATGAAATTAAAAAGCTGAACAGGGAGCTTATTCTAGCGCGTTTCTCGGATGCATGAAAAATACATACATTGGCATCAAAATGGTTTTCTACGCTTATAGTGAGTAATTATTGTTCGATCAAAATCAATTTCGGAAAAAAGGAATATGATTTGATAGATTGAAAGAGAGGATGGCAGTGTTAAAATGGAAGTGTTTAGGTCATTTATTAAATTCAATTGAGTTCCATTGAAATTTAATCGGATGTTTGTTTTCCGCTACCAAGAAACATTTAATTTTTTTTACTTGAAAGTTTTACAATCAGTGGTTGATTTATTAAAGTCGGAAGATTTAAGTATAGTTTTGAGCTATTTTTACCTATAAAGCGTAGCAAGATAATCTGAACTATTTATTATTTTTTGGACATACTCATATTATATTCAATTCACCTGCGTATTTTGTCTGTTTTTGTATTTTATCTGTTTTTGTAGCATTTTCGAGGAAACAAGCAATTGAATCAAAAAAGGTATATGAATATGCAAAATTTGGCTCTTGCTGAAAACAAATAATTATGAGGCGTACTAATTTTTAAAAAAAAATTTATGAAGTTTTTGGTAAACCCATAGTCATTACGTGAAGCTTGGAAATTTTCCCCGCAGTTAATCGAGCAATGTCGCAAATATTTGTAATAATCAAACATATTTTGGGAGCTTAGTTTTCAATGATCAACCATATTGAAATTTTAACACTTGCGACTTTCATAGAGTTCTAGAGCAATCATTATTTACATATTATTTATTTATACTTATATAATAGACCAGTTACTTAAAACAAAGTTTTTTCCTTGGGGTTATTTTGATTGTGGTATAGGAAACACTATGCGAAAAGTCCATTAAGAAGTTGTGAAAGCCGAAAAATATTCTAAAGCTACATATATTAAAAAATACACACTATATTTTTAAAATTCACGTTTTCTGCTTAGTTTCAAGGTATATTTTCAATCACTAGCTCCAAAACTTCTCAAAAAGTTGTTTCTATGCTCATTTGTATTAACGCAGAACAGTTGTAAGTGTACACTCTAGTAAGTGTACACTCAGAAAAATACTTCTATTGTTTGAAAAAAAAATGAACACATTATCCCAGAAAATTGGTAATGATTCTGCGCCAAAGAAATATTTTTACTCAATCCAAAGAGAGAAATTTCTTCATTTCAAAGAACTGATGTTGAACTTACCCTGAGCAAAATTTGGTATGGTTTCAAGAAAATATTTACTCAATCCAAAGAAAGGAATTTATTCATTTCAATTTATTCATTGAACTTGCCCTGAGTAAAATTTGATATAGTTTCATGGAAATGTGGCATCTGTTATTTAAACTTAGTTGCCTATAGTGTGACACTTAAGCAATGGAGTTAGGATAACTGAAGACGAACAAAGTCAACCATAAACCCGGCGGCATTCGAACCCGGCAGAATTTGAACCCGCGAGCGGTAGATCGCTGATTTAGAGTGACACGTTAGCGAGCTAAGCTATTGAACCCTTATTTGTGTAGAGGAAATGTTGATAGAAGTCATAAAAACTATCAATTTTTTCATCGAATATTGAAGCGTGGTTGTTGTTGAAACATGTGGAAATATGTCCGCGTTGTAGATGTTATTTACTAAATTCATAGACATAATTTAAAAGATTTGAGGAAAATTACTTACTTGAAATAAGGTAAAGTAAAAATTGTATTCCGTTGAATGTAAGAAATTTTTACATGATATTTATACAAATTACTGATATCAAACAAAAGTTTAAGTGATTTGTGGAAGATTTGACATCTCGTAAACTGGCAACATTTTATTCCAAGCAGATCGCAACCAGCAGATAGCTTCAAATACAGAAACTGACTTTGTTAGGTCTGATGTACGCTCAGCATTTTCAAGAGCACACAGTAAGTCAAATATGTCTAGTAATTTACTTTTATGTTTTGTATAATCCCTTGACTTAAGGGTTGTAAATGAGAAGTACGATTCCGTAGTCTAAATTGTAGCTTGATTTATTTCCAGATTACCAATTTTGTGGCAACTGGCATTATCAAGAAAGTTGTTGGTTGTGTTTCTGCATTTTAATGTCAAGTTTATGCATCCATTCCCTAAAAATAGCACCTTTTATCAAAGATTTTATGTTTGGGATGTTGCTCTAAAACATAAACTTGGCTTATCAAGATTATAAATATTTGAAACGTCATAGCCATAACTTAACATTCTTAGCTGTGACTGAAACCCGTGAACTGTATCTATCGCCAGGAAGTGTGCGGTAATGAATATGGTAACGCTTTTTAAAGGATTCTAGGCATCTGTTTGAAGTCTTGAAGTCACATAATTCTAATTTTGTAGCAATTTCACGAGCCTAGCTCTGAAATATCGTGCTGGATATAGATTTTTAGAGCGTGAAAATTAATGCATCTGGCAGTATAGTAAATTTATTTTTAACCGCTTTCCAATGATCGTTTTCTTTAGTTTTTATGTTGTGCAAATTTGTTGCACACTGACTCTTACTGTTTCAAAACCATCGGCAATTTTTCTTTCCCTAAGCAATTGTTTTTCGGATATTTGTATTACATATAACTTTTTGCGAACACTTAGTTTGTTGTATTTTACAATCATATCCTATTTTTTCAATTTTTTTTATGTTAACTGAACAACCATTGACATAGTAACACTGTGATTATCAAAAAAGTTGCATACATTTTTGTTGATATAGGAAGAAAATACAATAATGCCAGAACGAATCAATATATTATTACCATCAGAGCAACACTAGAATTAAAGCCGTCTATGTCGTACCAAATTATACACATTAAATGACTTTTCAGCATATAATAATAATTGGGATCATTTCCCTGAACCTCGCCGTTAAAATTTTTTCTGGAAAACGACTTTTTTACGCTTTTTCATGTTGGTCTTATAACCGTTTGGGCCGATTAGCAAATACTACTGGGCATATTTTTGGGCATTTGATCTGGTCCACGGTCCGATTCTAGAAGCACTCCGATGACAAAGTGAATTATTTTCGAGAGATTCTATGTGCGGTGGTGTTATGGTTCAATTGTTCAGGTGATCCGATCAAATAGTATCCCAATAAGCAGGTTTTACTGTATAATGGATGTCCCGAAAAATTTCTTCGATTTCGTGAGCACCATAATAAAGGATTCCTTCTACTCTACGCCAATATCCAAGTGAAATCTCGTTATGCCTAATGCTCAAGGATATAATACTCGCCGATCATTTTCAAGAAGTTTTTTGTCTGTCCAAGAATGTCATACTATTCCAAACTTTTCGATTTTTTTCTCTTGACGAAGTTGAATTAACAAATTATAATATCACCAAAGCGATAAAGGAATCTGAAACGTGAATAAATGACCAGGGTCTGACCTAAATTCTCCGAATTTCCTCATTCGGTGTCATTGGTCGATAGCTTCACATCTAAAACCGATTCTCAAAGGTGGTGACAAATGCTCCATAGAAAACTACAGGGGCATTGCTAAACTAGCTGTGTTTAATGAGCTGCTCTAGGTTGACAAATCGCAACAAAATGTGTTTCATTAGCAATTCGGTTGCTCTCACGAGCCCACAGTTGCGCTGATTTTTATTTCATGAGTCTGCTCTAACTTTGACTAAAGCAATTTCGCATGGTTTCAAAAATGGTACGTCCAAGATTGGTACTACTAATCTCATAATAACTATCTCCAATATTCTCAACAATATGGAAAAAGGGAACCAAACTAATACTTTTTATACTGACTTTAGCTAAACGTTCGGCCGTGTCAGCCATGACGTTCAAAGATTCAAATTACATGAGTTTGTTATCCCCGGAAACCTGCTAAGCTGATTATATTGCTATTGAAAAATTGAAATCAGTACGTAAAATATTGTTGTGTTTTACCGTTAAACACCTTTCGTGGGTTCGATATTCTTCACATTCGTGAAATAAAACAGTTTTCTTTATCAACACTAATTACACTTTTATTCACACAATTATTTATAACACTCAATTCCGTACACTTTACTGATCGCACTATTATAATTTCGCGTTATAATTTAATTATCGCAAATAATTACTCGCACTTTATCGCTTTTAATTAACCGCGCCCGGATACACTAATTTGCTGTATCGCTTTTCAAAGTAACAGCCTTTTTGCTGTCCGCTTTCTACTAACCCGTTGTACCAAATTATCACTTCTAATTCGCGTGTACAAACTTTCGTTTCTAAGTCTGTACAATCTATCGCATTTTACCAAAACTCACTATCAACTGATCCCGAAGATTTCTCGCGGCGATATTTATATCCGGTCTGGTGAGATAAATTACTATTGCCTAAATCTAGGCTTTTCTTGAAATGTGTCTTGGGTTCTCGATCCGACTTTGAACAGACTATTGGGAATTTCCGTTGCCATGTGAAATCTCATTCTTGGTTTAGGGCTCTGGAATGTTCCGCTTTTGCCTTCTAAAGGGCTCTATTGCGTCTTTGTCTGTAGATTGTTATTGTTGTTTGAAATACATGTATGAGATAAATATCGAGTATTTCCTCGCCGTTTATAGCATTTTCTGGCACCTCCACAACTCGTTTGGCGTGCATGCAACAATATCAAGCCATATTTAAAAAATGCAAGTAGTTTCTGCACAACTTCTATGCGGACGGAGATGTATCATATTATTCAATCCAAATCAGTCTGGGAGTTCCTTTAATCAAAACTGATATTCCTTGAGAAATGGTGTCAACAAAATAAACTGTTATAATAAACGATTTAACTCGAAAATAGTTTATTACATATAAGTGTAAAATACAAAATAAACTATTTATTCAGGATGTTCCGGGGACCCTTGAGTGCTGCCTGAGAACGCTGATAATAGAGTGATCCTATCGTATTCGATGCCTCGTATTTATAGGATTTGGCATATGCGCGTCGGAGCGTTTGCAGTGTGGTGAATATGGGCGTCTGCAAGGTGGTGAATATGGGTGTCAGTAGCGTTCCGAAAATTGGTCGTGCAATGTGGTGTAATAACTGTCTATGTAAGTCATCGAATACAAGGTTTTCACGTAAAATAACTACTTTAAATCTCAGTTACCTTTTCAATGATAAAATAATGGGCAATGGTGATAGTGCCATACATATCGGTGTCACTCTAGATAAAAGGCTGTGTTTCAATCTACAGTATGATCAAGCCTTAAGTAAGGCTAGCAACAAGCTCCGATTCAAAAAGAAGCGTGCGGAGGAATTCAACAAACTATGAGTGTCCGAATTTCAGTAAATTTCCTTAGTTCGCCCGTTACTTGAGTATACCTACTATGTCTGGCAAGAAATATGTTAATGCATCGCGTTACACGTTATTAGGAGCTGGATAAGTTGGAACAATTCCGAAAGACGGACCAGGCATACACATCTTTGGAATGAGCATCAAACATCATACTGTGTATGGAATTTGAGAACCAATTAACAGATGCTGTAAAATATTTAATAATTTTGGCAAACGTTACTCCACATCTATTTCCAAGTGCAAATTTGAGGCTGATTTTTCCAAAGCACTGATATCGTATACTAGCACCTAACGAATCATATCCACAGATAACTTGAGATCTCCCTCCCCAGTTTGCAATCATGCAACAGGCTTGGGTTATGTACAGTTAACTTTAGTTTAAGGAGCTATGTGCCTAACTTAGTTTAGCTTCAGATTATGTTTTGTGTTGTTTTACGTCCTCCTTTGGCTTGAAATAAACAAATAAATGACTGCCTAATATTTGCAACTTAATTAGAATTTGTCAATTATTCGTTGAATTTGATTTTAGAGTACAATATTTACAATGAACCGCCAACAACCTTTAATCATATTGACTGTGATTTGTTGTACAACCTTGAGGTCAGTAAATTTGGAGAGGCCTGATGATGTGGACATTATTAGTCGAGCTCGAGGTAATATTCTGAAGAACTTGACGAAAACTCATCAGTTTGAAGACAACATTGTTACAAGCCGTCTAGATGCATCCAATTTCATCAGGCGATTTTACAGGAGCTCACGTGAACTTTACAACAGGTAAGTATCAACGAATATTCGGCTAACATTTAAAAAAGCTTTTAATCAACAATAGTTAGTTCTGACTCTAAAATCGACTAAATTTCACAGTCCATTGTCAATTTTCGCAATTCAAATTTTTTTACCTACTTAACTTACTTCGATCAAATAGCTTTCGATTTTCTTGTAATAAAGCAAAACCTCACCGCTACAAAGTTTGGCTCTTCAAATAACCATTATCGAACTTCAAATAAATTAGATCGAAATTGAATTGTATATCCAGCCAATAGATTCACTCGACTACTTTCCAAATGAAAATTATTTTCCTGCCCAAACTATTCGAAACAATCGCCGGATAATGAGATACTCACCCTCGCACTTTGCGTCTGTCCACGGTGTGATGGCCGTAGAACAGGACATCGTCGCTGCCGAATTGTCGGCCGACTAAGTGGCACTATTCTCATTCCGCCCGCAATCTCAATCAACTAGACCAGTGATAGTTCATGAATTAAAACCAATTAATTTTCTAGATTGCTGGGCGGTACTGGTCAGCGTACAAGTGGTGATTTCCTGCAGAAGCGTATAGCTGACAGTGTACCGTTTCCGTGCCGCACCGAAGGATACCGCAGTCGAACAATACCGAGCAGTGTTCATCAATTACGTCCAGGTAAGTTGTTTCGTAGCCATTTCCATGGCCACAAAATGGTAAACTGGCAAAGCGGTTGTATGGTACCGTGTCGTGAAGTCGTGGTTTCCACATAGTGTCACTGCCCGATATCATAGAATCAATTGAATGTGAAAAGCAATAGCATAAGTATCACAGTAAATGCTGAAAACAGTCTTCATTTACCATTAATCGTAACTTGCACCCAGTAACTACAGATTCAAGGTAAATATCACCTCGCTCAACGCTTGTCCGTACCATCACCAATATTTTTTTCAATACAAAAAACACTTATTATTATTTCTTAAATTCAAAGATCAGTTCTGTGAGTTTTATCTATTTCAAGTGCTTTCTGGTCCATCCCACATACTCAAACCGATACAATATCAAATTTCCCAAGACATGATAATCTCACAGCTATCTCTCAACAGCTCGGGCTGACACGTTCTGCAAATCCTTTTTGTCATATACTTTATACGTGACAAGCATACCGATTAATCAGAAATGACGATAGTCACTTGATAGAGTATTTGTTTAGGTATAATCAACTAATTCTGACAATATTGCGTGGTCTACTTGCAGGCGACATTGACATCGTGGCAGCAATGGGAGACTCATTGACAAGTGCCACGGCTGCTAATTCGGTGGCTTTGTGGGAACTGATGGTCGAGAATCGTGGCGTGTCCTGGAGTATTGGTGGGCAAGGTACATGGCGTACACATCTGACGCTTCCCAACATTCTCAAAGTATTTAATCCAAACTTATTTGGGTGAGTGTTTCAAGTAATGTCTAAATATTTATCACTCGCAGCGTAATTTGAAAAAATGAATCAATCGATAGAGGGACTAAATTTCAACTTTGAATTAGGAAACAAAATTCTAACCACACAAAACCTTCAATATAACATTATAAATATCCCTTAATTATACAACTATGCAGTCTGATATATCCAGCTGGTGTCAAATAGACTTTAATTAAATTTCAAGTGCACACACAAGAAAACTATACTCATTGTTTGAAATCGAATCGGGGTCCACGCACTAGCGTCAACTAGTCACATGAGGACTCCTTTTTCTGTTTTGCTACGAATCCTTGCCGGGTTGGAACACTTAATTAGATCCGGCTCGTATTAGGACATACCTGTCTGTTGTCTGTTTGTTCGATGTACTATAGGCCCTATACAAGGCAGCTAGGATGCCGTATCACAAGTGGAATCTGATTTAGTTTTGATGAATGAAGACACTCAGAATGTAATTAATTGGGACAGGTGAATATCAGGATTCCAAGTGTTTTGCCCTGAAGAGCCGTTTAATGTTGCGACGAGCAATGAAAACGCTTTTCCTTGATCATGTCACTGAAAATGGAGTCCTGCCTTATAGTTTGTAGTCAGACTGGCTTATGCAGATCTTGTTCAGATTCGATTGAGCTCAGGAATGTTGGAAGTTGGCATTTCGGTTACAACGAGTAATTGATTACACTATCCTTCGTGTGAGAAAGGTGGTCGCCGAACCAAAACTTGTTTGTGTTAGATTAATGGGGGAATCGTTGTTGCATTTGGACGACTAGAGTATATTGAAGTCTAATCAAGAGATTAACAACTAGCATGTATAGGATGTTGGTATCATTTGATTTCAAGGATGGAATCAAATAGGATATTAGATCCATCTACTTAATAAAATGTAGCTTGTGCTTAGGTGTGCTCTGATTTCAAACGATGTTGATTTATTTAGTCCTTATCATTTTTCAACTATTGGTTTTTCGTTTGGATTTAGTGATGATTTGAGTTTGTTTGCAGAAGCATGTGTCTATAAAAAATACTTATAGTCTAATGCTACTTATTTCATTAGCACCAAATCATATGCAAATTTCTCTGCACCTGAAACAATGATGTGTCATAAATTGGAACTTGTGCAATAGTATTAGTTGAAAAATGACTGAATTTGCAGTTAATACCACAAGAACGTGTGCGCTGTAAACAAACACCCGCTTTCACTACCAGGAAAGTTTTGACGCCATCTGATCGGCTAAATCTATCTCTAAGGCACGTTGAAGATTACAGTTCAATTGTATAGTAATTTTTCACCAGTCAAAGAAGAGGAAGCGCTACGTACGCAAAGAAATTTGAAACTGTGCTAGAACTTTACCTTAACGGACCTATAGTGCTACTAAATCTTGCGGTGCAATAACTTAAAAAATCGAACTAGTTTGTTCATAAAGACATTGGCCGATATAATGAGACAAAAAATGATGGACGATTAACCTGGTAGAGGCTTAAAAAAAATTCGTTGCCGAATCCAAGAACAGGGCCATCGTTGGAATATTAGAGCAAAATCTCACTACAACATTGCGTCGAGCACAAGATTTCTCTATGAGAATGGACGTCTCCGTTAGCCTAATGACAATAAATAGACGATTAAGTGCCTCAAGATATGGATGGCGAAATATTGGACTCAAACCTCTTTTGAGCGAAAGCTACACTGAAAAACGAGTACAGTGGGTCCCAAAGAATAGCAAACGCGATTTTTCAAATGTCATTATTACGGACAAATCTTCTTTTTGGGCATAGAGTACTTACAAACAAGCATGGTCGAATCGAGGAATACCACATATCCAATGCATCGCTACACATTTTTATGAGGTTCGCATTGCTTTAGTAAGCTAGGATCTGGTGAAATATCCTTTTTTTTCTGAATACTGGAATCTTGAACTCAGAAAGATGTCATCAAGTACCTGTGTTTGAAAAAAATATCTACCAAGGACATAGACTTCATTTAATTCATAACTGGTCTTATGAAATGGAATGGATAAGGCGCTGTGATGTCGCCGCTCACCGTGACAAACACAAAAGTTCAATTTTCATAATAAAAACTCAGAGTTCACGTTTCCATTGAGCAGCTTCGCAGCAAATAGAGCTTTGAAATTTTGACGTCTAGTTTCAAGAGACCCATGGTCAATAATTGCAAGCGGTTTTCATAAGGAGGTTAAAAAAAGGATCAAACCAGCGGAAAGAACCAAAAATAAAAATTAAGAATCTCTTTTGAACAGATTCAGTGCGATGTATATGCTACTTGTAATATGGAGACCACATCAAGTACCCATGTTCTAGGAGCAGGCGAACCAGAGAGCAGAATAGGAATCCGAATGTCATTGAATTCTTTAGACCATCTTTTTAAGAAGCCAAGTGCACAATTTGCTTTTATTATTATAGAGTCAATGAGGACATTAAAAGTAAAAGTAGTGTTTAAAAGAACACAAAAATTACGAACTTTATTAGAACGGGTTAATAGAGAGTCATCTACAAAAAAATTGAAATTAATGGAAAACGATATATGGGAGAAAGATATAATTGAGCATTTGTCAGCATTTAGTGAAAGACGATTTAGACCGCACCAATTAGAAAAATTTGATACATTGCGTTGCAGGATTGTACAATCGTCAAGTGATGATATTATATTGAAAATTTTTGCGTCGTCAGCGTAGAGCAGAATGGAGGATCCACGAGCAAATATCGTTAATATAAAAGCCAACGAACTCCAGATGAAGAAGGTCTCTGTGCGACGAGAAAAATGGGAAACGAGTCGACATTTTGAGGCGGAATCTTGAAAAATTCCAGACGGATTTGTAGAAGTTTTTTTTCACGTTTCGTAGCCATGGACGAAACCTGGGACCATCATTTAGATTCTGAAACCAAACAGCAATCGATGACCTGGTAGCGACCCTCTTCACTCATGTCGAAGAAATTCAAGGTATTGAGCTCGGTAGAGAAGGTTATGCATCAGTTTTTTTGGGACGCTGAAGGAATTATTAAAGTAGAATACTTGGAAAAATAAGCCATTATATCAGGTTTTTACTACGCATATCAAATAAGAAGATTGCAGGACGCTATTAAGGAAAAAAGACGCGAAAAGCTGCGAGCCAGAGTGCTGTTTGATCAAGATAATGCATCGGCCCACAAGACTGAAGTTGCGATGGCTGCAATTCAAGAAGAGCTTGAGCATCCGCCCTATTTGCCAGATCTAGCTCCCAGTGACCTCTACTTCTTTCGTTGGCTCAACGAACACCTTTGGAGCAAGACATTTGAAGATAATAGCGAAATTATGGCACTGTTTGGGCTTTTTAAGAGTGTCGAGATAAATCATTTTTCTAAGGGTATTTTGGCTTTGGAAAAAAGATGGACTAAATGTATTGACTTGTTAGGAGACTATATTAAAAACAAATATTTTTTCAAATTTGCAATCACCTTTGTTTATATTGATTATCATTACTTTTGGATTGACCCTCATATGTTTACCATTTTACTACGCTGCAGCTTAGAAAAAAATAATTTTAGTCCATTCTACGATCTTGCGGTTTTTATGTCGCTCTGCAGACAATAGTCTTTAAAAATTGTGCACCTTTTTACCCCACCTCGCAGGTAAAATTGACAAAATTTGTTGAGCACATTCGAGAGCCGATATCTCTGAAAATAAAACAGTTCTTCATTATCTATACTGTTATCTATACTGTTATTTATACTGTTATAGCCATGAAAATCAGTTATTGAAATATTAAATGAAATTGCCAAATTTTAGTCCTCACATTAAAGTCAGAACACAATAAAAAAGCTAAATATATTTTAATTTTGCAAAAAAGTCAATATTTTGTTGGTAATCACCGTTGTCCAATTGTATTTTTGAAACGATTGTAGATGGAGTTTACCAATTCCGGCTCAATTTTATCCCATTCTTCTCTCAGGATTTGTTTCATTTCTTTGAAGTTGGAATAAGTCATTGCCACTACTTTAATTTTAATCTCTGCCACAAATGTTCAATAGCATTGAGGTCTGGAGGCTGGTGCGGTATTTCACATGTAAAATCGAAGAAAAATTGCTAATTTCAGATTGATTTAAAATATATATATTGTTCATTCAGAAAATGTTCAATACTAAATCCTTAAAGTACATGTCTCACAGTAAATCAAAATATTTTTTTAATAATTTTTCAACACAAAATGGCGGCGATGCGAGCCAATGAAAAAAAAAACATCAAAAACTGCCTCGTACAACTTAACGCCTTTTCCGAGGAACTTGCAACATTCAGAGAAAAAAAAATATGCTAATGAAATATATAATTCATAGGTGAACCAATAAAATTTATAAAAAAAAAAATTTTACATTAATTTTAAATTAAACATAAAAATCGATTATTTTTCAAAAAAATCCCCCTTTTAACCTTAATAAAAAAATAATTTTTCTGAAATTACTATAAGTTCAACAAGAAGATAATACTCTTTTGTAGATGTGGTATAATATTTTGTGTTAATCGGTTCAATATTTTGTGAGATATTTTGTACGGCAGTTGAAAAAGTACTGCTTTGAGAAAAACGCGTTTAAAGTTTTAAAGCTCCACCGACCTGGGGAACGCCGCGCTGCCTATAACTGACTATAACTCGATAGCTAATACGAATATCGCTTCAAAACTTTTTTTTGGTATATTTTAAACATTTTGGTGTAATAAAAAAATTCGATTTATTTTTAGCAGTTACATGTCCCAGCAAACGTGCGTTCAGCACTTTCGCATACAGTTGTAAAAACTTTTCCATGTGTTGATACATTTTCTAATGAGTATTTACCCAGCAAACCTCCCAGCAAACGTGCGTTCAGTACTTTCGCATACAGTTGTAAAATTTTTTCCATGTGTTGATACATTTTCTAATGAGTATTTATCTTTTCTATTGCTCAATGATTATACATGCTGCTGTACTACTGCTAAACTCCTGAACAGGCTGTCTAGTTATTGTAGTTTTCCGACACGTTGATTAATCTCTTATATATTTACGGTTCCCTATTTACAATGAATATAAAGTACTGCTGCACTACTGCCAAACTGGTGACCAGATGGTGCAATTCAAATCGTTTCCCAAAAATCAAATCGAGTTGCCCTTACGTCAAGCGTCAGTCAGACTTCGCAAGTGATAAGTGAAATATTTTGAAATTTATAATTAAAACAGGTCCTTTTTGCTCTAATTAAAGATGACATGAATACAAAGTAATGCAAATGTGATGGCATGAATGCAAAGTAATGCGAATATACTATTGGTGACATTATAGCTGGGCAGCCATATCAATGTCCTGCTATACTGCTTCTAAGGCAGTAGTACAGCAGTACATTTTGCGTGCTGCTGTTTCACCACTTCAGCAGTAGTATAGCAGTGCTTTTTCACTCCTTGTATTCCTATTTTTTGTCTCTTTTCTGTTTGTGGGATGGAAACGATCAACCATGAAACAAAACATATCACACGTACGTGGGTAATATGAAGTAAATAGGTGAATTTTGGGGCAAAATGCTATCTCTAGCATTAAAAGCATTCACGGGTTTACTCACGACTTCTGCAGCACTTTAGAAGTAGTGCTGTGTTTGCTGGGTATCTTTTCTATTTCTCAATGATTATGCATGCTGCTGTACTACTGCTAAACTCCTGAACAGGCTGTCTAGTTGTTGTAGTTTTCCGACACGTTGATGAATCTCTTATATATTTACGGTTCCCTATTTACAATGAATATAAAGTACTGCTGCACTACTGCCAAACTGGTGACCAGATGGTGCAATTCAAATCTTTTCCCAAAAATCAAATCGATTTGCCCATACGACAAGCGTCAGTCATACTTCGCAAGTGATACATGAAATATTTTGAAATTTATAATTAAAACAGGTCTTTTTTGCTCTAATTAAAGATGACATGAATACAAAATAATGCAAATGTGATGACATGAATGCAAAGTAATGCGAATATACTATTGGTGACATTATAGCTGGGCAGCCATATCAATGTCCTGTTATACTGCTTCTAAGGCAGTAGTACAGCAGTACATTTTACGTGCTGCAGTTTCACCACTTCAGCAGTAGTATAGCAGTGCTTTTGCACTCCTTGTATTTCCATCGTTTGTCTTTTTCCTATTAGTGGGATGGAAACGATCAACCATGAAACAAAACATATTACACGTACGCGGGTAATATGAAGTATATAGGTGAATTTTGGGGCAAAATGCTATCTCTAGCATTAAAAGCATTAACGGGTTTACTCATGACCTCTGCAGCACTTTAGAAGTAGTGCTGTGTTTGCTGGGTTACTCATCCGCCGCCACGCTTTAGAGTTGGCTTTAAATTATTTTGCTTAAGGGGTATTCTCGTCTAGAAGTGTTGTCAAATCGATTTTTTTTTGCATATTAAGAATAAGCTTTAAAGAGGAATTTCGGAAATTTGAATTATTTTTGGAGTTACAACGAATTAACCGCTCCGAACTACGTGCTTATCAAGCTTCTAAAGAAGTTCGAACTACTCATATGGCTGAAAGAGCTCCCGAAAATCTCGCTTTTGAAGTAGAAGAAGGAACATTGCATGAGACGGGGATGTCTGTTAAAAAAATTTAAGTATAACATACCATTAAATGACTCAGACTGCCCGAAACGAGACTCCAAGTTTTAAACGCGTTTTTCTCAAAACTACTTTTTCGATACAGTTGACATGATATCTCTAGTTGGACCGATTTATGTGAAATTTTGCACAAACCCTCTTAACACTATTTAAATTGGTCTGACGTAGGGATTGTAGAAATTTTTTGATCTACTATTTATAAAAAAATTCCAAATTTGAAAAAATGTGGCAAAAAAAATCTTTTTTTTCATGGACGCCATTTTGCGAAAAAAAAAAGTTTTTTCAAATCGCCTACGTTAGACTAATTTTACATCCTTATTTTTACAGAATTCACCAAAAATTTATGTCTCAGACCACCAGGAAGGTTGGAATCATGTCAACCATGAGACAAGTGTTTTTTTTGAGTGTTCGCTTCGCCGGCCTGTATCTACATCAATTTTAATTTTTTTTTATTTATTGAATAGGTTTTTACACTTTTAAAATGTTAGTAAAAAACCGATAGAAAAAAGATACTAAAAATGTTAATGGTTTTTTATTACTGTGTCCGTAAAATGATCTCAAAATCGAGCCTCTAGACCAGAATACTGTCTTAAGCCGCCACACAAAACGCTCTCCATTGAACCAAATAAATTCAATTTGTTCTCATCAGTGAAAAGGACCTGAAACCACTTGAAATTATTTGATTACAGTTTTTTGAAACAAATCATCAATATAATGTTAATTACCAATATATCGTTGTTTTCCGGTTTTATTTGCAGTTTATACTCTTGTTTTATAATTGTTAATAACATCTCACACTGCCGGACAACTTTATTTCACAATGTTCAACACAACATTCGCTGTTTTCTTTCACAAAAGATGTCAATTATAGTTCTTCCTTTACAAACTGTGGTTTGCTTTACTTTTCGCATTTTATATGTTTTCAGAGAAGAAGTTGAACTAAGAATGATGAATAAATTTATTTCACATCTTGAGAACAAAAATAACGGTACTTTTTAAGAGCCGCTTTACTATTCCGACTTTAAGTGTGAGGGTGAAAATTAACAATTTCATGAATTGAATTGAAAATATTTTTATCTTAAATTAATTGTACATTCTTTGCCTAACTTAAAATCTAGCGGCTATACTATTTTAGCCTGCTGGTTCTGATGTGTTTTATTTTTTTTTAAATATTTTTTCAGCATACTTTTTTCTTCCTTACATAATAATGTATTACCCAGCTTGTACAGCAGCTAAGATTAGCCTGGCAATAATTTTCTTAAAAACTACCTTACACTAAAAGAACGATCTAACTTATACTTAATTATAACTAACTTTGTCTAATTAAACCTAAGTCTTAACATAAATCTTAAACTAGGTCTTAAATCTAACCAGTTCTGTCCATAGGGTGGGCTATGTAGACGAAAAACGCATCTGTGAGCCACTGTTGCACTGCTATCTTCGCGGGGCGCACAAGTGGCTCATTAGAACTACCTGTACGCCATTTTGGCCGAATCAGTCCATTCTCATGTTCGTCTGTCTGTTTGTAGAATCGTGTTGTTAATTCCACAGCTTGGTCCCTAAGTGGCTTCAATCCCGAATCCTGATACAGGAGAAGATTTTTCGGCCACTTCTTACTTACCGGATTGTAGAATCTTCCAGCGCAGAAGCGGAGGATTCTGCTTTTCTGAGAAAAATTTTACTAAAAAGTTATGAATATTATATATTTGTAGCACGTTTCAATATCAAGCACGATAACACACTTAGGAGCAATATTCAACAATGATACGAGCAAGAAAAATAAAAAGACTAATACATGCTGCGAAATCAATTGCAAAGTGCAAGCAACGCAGAATGAAACCAGCTACTTACGACGCTTAAGAGACGATAAAAGAAACAAGCAGATCAAATTTTTACTTCGGATCAAATATGATGCCAAGCTGCTTATGTTTATCCACAAGCTTCAAAAGATTATTAGACAAAAAGTAGTCAACGGAAATGGTAATCAAGCTTGTTGGCAAACGATATCACGAAACACCTGAGATGTGTTCAATGTGCATGCTATAGCTGCTTCAAAAGCATAGCATAGCATCACTTTAGCAAGTGTCAAAATTTGAAGTAGCTAGGTGAAGCAGCTATGGATATTGGACAGCCAAGAGCTGCTACGAAGGTCAGCAAATTCAAAAATACTTTTTCAAAAAATTTTTTTTAATTTTAATATTTGTGTTTTCGTGGATTAGTTCAATACTTCCATCGCACTTTGGAAATTGTATAAAATTTAGGAGTTTTCAACATGCAGCTGCAGAAACCATTAGAATTTTCCTAACATATTTGAAACGTATCACTTATTTCCGGCTTTCGACGCCATATATTTGAAAAAGAGCAAAAAATAATCGTTGAAAATTTGATGGCACATGAGTCAGTCAGCACCTGGCCTTTTGGGCTTCATGCTCGCCTGCTAAACACTCAAGATGAGCTGCACTGTGTGAAAGCCGACTTAAATCGAGTTGAGTTGAAGTGTTTAAAAGCCCGTATCTAATTCATGCTGTCACTATTTTCAAATTTATTCCTCATCTTCTGCGTCACAAAAGCGCAAAAACTTCTTTTCATTTCAATTTCCAATTGAAAATTACGTTTAAATTGCATGTCAGCTGTGTACGCACGGCAATTTTGCCTTAGCTACTTTCTTGCTATCCTCCAGACTGCGAGCAGCAAATAGCTGCTACCTTAGCAGCTATGCCGGAATCTTGGACAGCCCGACTGTCAAATAGCAAGCATCAGAAAGTAGCTATTTCGTGACATTGGACAGCCAGAGCTGCTAAATTAGCAGCTAATAGCAGCTATAGCGTGCACATTGAACACACCCCTGGAAACATTAGGCGTGTTTTTTTGCTCCTCTATCCAGCAGCGAATAGATTATATGCATGGGAGACAACAACACTCCTTTACCAGTGAATTCACTAGCACAGGAATTCTATTCCTCATTTGTACTTCACGTGCTGAACTATAGAATGTTCTGATAGAAAAAAGAGAAGTTTGTCTTTTTTGCTGTGGCTTTGGTTTTTTCAAGGCTATGTTGACTGTTTTGGTAGCTACAAAATTAGAAAAACCTCCCATAATGTTTAGAAAGTTAAAAGTTAAAAGTTCTTTTTCTATTTTCTATCGATTGTGGTAGTTTAAACTCGTTATTTTCTCCATTTATTTTCAGCTGTTTTGTGCTACCACAGCGAATACGGCAACCTACGTCAGTCTTAGCGAATGCACTGTTGTTTTATACTAGATCGTTGTTTTGCGGCATAGTTCTATTCTGTTCTGTATCGGAGCAAAAAAACACGCCTAATGATTTAGTGAAGCGAAAGAAAGAACCATTTTAAAATCGTCAGCAAGCAAATGAGAAGTAAACTTAAACACAGTGAAATGGAGAGGACTTAGAATAGAACGTTGGCGATTGCCAAAAGCAGGATAAGAAGGAAGGAGAAAACAACTATTAAAAACAACACGACAAGTGCTATCATGGATGTAAGAAAAAACCAGGATATAAGCGAACTAGAAACACGAAAATTACGACCTTTTCTAATAGCACCGTTATCTAAAGTACACGCGAAAAAAGTAGTGAATTCTACTAAATTAGTAGTCCTAGAACGTCCCTTAATGAATCCATGTTGCTCTTTAGAAAATATGTAACTTAAAACACTATGAATTTTTTCATTAACAATCCGCTCAAGCAAGTTAGGAAAGGAAAACAGGAGGGATATAAGACAGTAGTTGGCATATATTGTGTATATTCAGTTCTCTCGTACGCTACCTAGCAAAGAGAGCAGTGCAGTTGCAATAAGGATATATTGTGTATTACTGTAAATTTACTGGCACATAAATAAGAAAAAAAGAAAAACACATTTATCTTTTTGCATTTTTTCTAGAACATCTAGAACACTTTTACCACCTTTCGGAACAGCTTTTGGAACATTCAAATTTTATTTATTTACAAAGTATTTAGATATATATTTGAATGCATGCTTCAGGATACTGATCCGGAACAGCTATTCGCAGCTGTTACCAGAGCAGATTTTAGTCAGAACTGTTGCTCTCCGTTTTTTTTAAATTTTTCAAGTTTTCCAATTGTGACTAGATATATTTCAATTTCTTGACAGATATTGATTTTTCTAGGATTCCCTCTTCCTAGTGCATAAAAATGGCAAAAAAGAGAGGCATTAATGAATTTTTGGAACACTAGCACTGCCATTCAGCAGCCCATAGAGGTTATATTCATCTGATAACTATGGATGACGGGCACAACTTCAATTCAGATATCTCCGCCACACTATAACCCATTCCAAAGTAGAATTCCCCAAATGAACTGCTTCCTTACGCTGCTGATGCACAGATTAAAACAAAATTTACAGATTCTTCAATATCAATTATCCAACGACTTTGTTTCACACGCGAAAGGAGTTTTCGGGGTTTGACATTTGTAGGAGATGTAAATTTTGTTTTCAAATTTGTAAATTCTTATAAATAAATTCTGCTCGATTCTGGTTACTCTATTCGTCCAGAGCCAACAGCCTACCCGCTATGCTACATTAGCTTATTGAACAAGTAGTTCTACTTGGCAATTTTAATGATATGTTCTGAGATTCTATTCATATAAATATATGGTATGTGGAGCTATGTTACATAGGAGCACGCGCTACATAGATTCTGATGTTATGGCTTTGAGCCATACTGCATACCTTAGGGTACTCTGCACATGGCTTAAATATGGCATAAAATATGGGCCATGTTACAAAATACCATCTGATTAAATTTGTTAGGATCTGTCCGATTTTCAAAAAGCGATTAACAGTTTTCAGCTTGCCAGCCACAATTAAATTGACTAATTTTTAAGGCTCACTTCATTCATACCCATCATAATTTCAGTCAAGTCAATTTTAGGCGGAGATTCACAATACACTTATTTCAATGACGTAAAACATTCTTGGCAAAATTTGAAAAACATCTGTACGAATCATAGCCAATAATGTTGTTACATTACTTTCAATAGATATGTATAACTAATTTACCCAGCGTGAAGAATTCCATTAGATATCTCGATCGGGATAACCAAAACAAATCACCGTCAAAAATTGATTACAACAAGCTCACGCGAACTCGTAAACAAGTTATAATGTAACCGATCGGAAACATTTAATCATAAGCAAGCTAAAGCAAATAGAGATAATTACACTGAACCGATAACTCCATTAAAAATTCACATTTGTGAATTGCTTCCTCGCCCATAATTCGCTTACGAGTCAATGCAACATATTGTATAGGCTAGGTATTTGTAATTATTACATAAATACAACATAATACCCACAAAATATTGCATTTTCAAATTGTTTCGTTGTAGTAAGCGGCTTCACATGCTTTCTGTTGACGATCGAATTACCCCCATTAATTCTTCAATGGTTTTAATTATTTTACGTTGTGGAATTAATCATGTTTGGAGTATGTCTAAGCCGAAACTTTTTATCGGGAGGGCTACCTCATAATTGTTTTAAGTGTGTTGTATAAAATCATCAATTTGTTGGTAGTCATTAACTGTTTTGGTGGCGGTTATCACATTGTTAGCTGGCAAATTATTTTTGATCATTAATGATTTGAGATAATGCGTTTCAGCTCTTTTTTTTTGGATGAAAACTTAGCTTTTTCCGAATTAAGGCTAATTGTCATCGTTTTTTTTTTCATTTTCCATTATTTTAATACAAAGTATATCTAAAAACATAAATATAGGTGTTTGGTCGAAAAATTGTAGAAAGGGCATTGAGAAACTGTTGATTTAAATATAAAAAGAGCTATGGCATTGATAAATTGGCACCAAACCAGCCATGTGATATAAGCAATACAATACTGGATATGTTAAATTAGCAGCCCAAAAAATATTACCCGATTATTACCAATAATATTTTTTTATTTATTTTATTTATTTATTTATTCTGCACTAAATATAATATATAACAATAGTAGTACAATGTACACCCTTAATTATAGAGTGATCAGCAACGCTCCACAACTCAAAAATTAGCCTGTTTTTCATCTATAAGTTAAGTATAAACTATGAGTAATATTAATATAATTACTGTAGGATGAAAATTACAAAAACCTACTAAAAGAAGACAGATTAAAAACTAGAAACTTAAAAACTAAGTTATAGCCAACTGGCCAATTAAGTAATTCAAAGCATAATCTTATAGGTTAATTTGATTTTTAACTGTTAAAATCCAAAATAAAGTGCCGATATCAGCGGGTTTTCGGAAACTCTATACTTTTCTTCAAATTTATTGTTTAAGATATCACAATAATCTGCAAACATAAGTATGTTCATCTTTTTATGCAACCTAAAGGTGGAGTAGTATCTAGGGAGATTAGAAATCATCTTGAGCACTCTGTTTTGCTGTATTTGCAACTTTTTTATGTGGCAGGTGGCGGCCGTAGACCAGACTGGAGCTCCGTAAGTTAAGAATGGTAGGAATATCGTTTTGTAAATAAGTAATTTGTTTTCGAGGCTAAGGAAAGATTTTCTATTAATCAATGAGTATAACATCTTAATAAGATTATTGGATTTAAATATTTTATTTTGAATATGGTGTTTATAAGTTAGGGACTTGTCGAACATCAAACCTAGATAATTTAAAACAGGACACCATTCAAAACAGGACACAAGACACCTCTTGATTTTCGAGTCTAATGTTTTTCTGTGGGAGGTTTCTGGGTGATTTTTTTCTAGTAAAGAACATGCATTGTGTTTTCTCAGCATTAACTCTGATTTTCCATTTTTTGAAGTATAAGGACAGTGCAAGCAGGTAGTTTTCAGTAGCAGACATCAGTTCAGGCGCGTTGGCACCTGCAGAGTACAAGAGCATACCGTCGGCAAAAAGACCTAAATTTATTACGGGGCATTTCGGAATATCGCTAGTAAAGATAAGATACAATAGAGGGCCAAGTATTGATCCATGGGGAACACCGCCACAACATGGTAAGCATCAGACTCGGTGCGACCAAGTTGAACATAAAAAGTCCTATCTAGAAGGAAGGAGCATGGAAAAATTAATTTAATCATTTTATATTCAAGTCTATCATGCCAAACACAATCAAAAGCTTTCTGAATGTCTAGAGAAATAGCTAAAGTAGACTTTTTAAGAACTAAGTTTTGCTGGACATAGTTGGCAAATCTTTTAAGATGATGCACCGCATTATGCTTTCTCCGGAATCCAAATTGTTTATTGGGTATGATTGAGTGAGTTTCTAGAAAATTCTGAATTTTGGATTTTATTAATTTTTCCAGTAATTTGCTCATGACGCTCAATAGACTAATACGTCTATAGCTTTCGGGAGCACTATTGTTTTTCCCAGGTTTTAATATAGGGACAATCTTTGTTATTTTCCATTTACTTGGGAAGTGAGAGAAAACCAAGCTCTTATTAAATATTATTAATAAGTAATTTATTGCTTTACTTGGTAAGTTTTTCAATTGAGAGTTGGTTATTTGATCAGCACCCGGCGATTTCTTGTTTTTAAGTGAGTGGATGAAGTACAACAAGTCTTTTTGTTTGAACGGTGTAGACGTGGAACTGTTTTCGTTAGCCAGTTCATTTAAGCTATTGGAAACCTCAGTTTCAATATGAACATGCCTTATGTTTAACGTAGATTCGTGAACTGTGGCAAAATGCTGTGCAAGAATGTTAGCTTTTTCAGATTCCGAAGTAAATAAGCGGCTCTCCTGCTTTAGAGGTGGAATTAATTGCTTTTTATTTTTTTAAAGTTCCGTCAACTTCCAAAACGGCTTAGAGCCTTTGCCAAAAGTACTCAGCATACAGTTGAATTTAATATTTTTTAGCCTATAGAATTCGTCGCATATCAATTTTTTTTATCATATCAATATAAAACAAAGATTATTGAAAATATGATAGATCTTAGATTACTTAACTCTTTTATTAAAAACTTGACTCCTCATTAAATATGAGTATCAATTCAATTTTGAAAATCATTCCCCTTCATTTCCAAATGCAATCAAAATTGGCTTCTCTAAAAACTGCATCAACACCTAAATCTACTGCATGCTTGCATGCAAACATTACGAGATATATGAAATATGAATTAATTAAAATATTTGATCTCACCTTCGACTTTCTATTGCAGGTATTCGTTAAGTGATTCGTATAACGTTCACCGATCGGCACAGTTCAATGTAGCTGAAAATATTGCAACGACTAGCGATATGCCCTATAACGCCGAGAAGCTTGTTAAGCGAATTAATTTGGACAGCAGGTAAATTGCACAGATACCCAGTAAATTATTTTGATATGAATTTGAGATTGTTGTTAGTATTTGGTACATCGTTGGCCGAAAAAAGATTGAAGTGTATTTGCGTGCGCTCTTGTAAAATGATATCAATTCACTTTTAAACCATTATAAGATAATCGTTAAATGTGATGTCAAAACTACGATTGATGTAAACCGTTTATAGTGGTAATAGATAGTGTGAGTTGTTGATCATTGTTGCAATTAAGGAAACGTGAGTGATTTTGCAAAGGGGCTTAACTGTGCATGATGGTAGTTTATTTTTTTTTAAAAACGTTTGCTTCATGCATGCGATATCGATTTCAATATGAATTGAGTTGGAATTGTCAAAAAATTAAACGATTTTCCTTGAAAATTGTCTGAGTGTACTTTGTAAATAGGTTTAGTGCGGAAAACAAACGAAATACTCAGTGAGCTTGACAAAAATTCCGAAAACCATTACAGTTACTGAAATCCATTTTGGCATTCTACTTATATTATGAAGCTTGAGTAGCCTAGTGGGTAGAGCACTAGCTTCTTGGGAGTAGAGCCCCGAATTCGAATCCAGGATCGCACCGAGCTATGAGTTCACCTAGCTTAGAATAGATATCTGAATTAATCAGAAGTAAAGTGAGCTGTGGAACTAATCTCTCCACATATTTGCACGTATTCACATTGTATTATAAATTTGGATATAAAACTTTCTACCAGCCTCAGCCACTAGACCGAACAACCTTTACTTTACTTTTATAACGATAAATAACAATAGTCTTTTAATATGAAATATGAATTAAAAATGGAAGCCTGATAATGATCTAGCCTCAGTTTAAAACAAGGATCACTCACCCGAAAAGCAATCATTTTGCCTACTACCAGTGGCGAGGGGTGAAATAGCGTTAGAGGGAAGCCGAATAATTATCCAGGATTTTATGTATATTGTATAATAATGATGTTTTTGGCATGCTGATGTTTGTCATACTTACTAATTTCTATATTCTCGTCATACTTACAGACAGTATAAGAAATCGTTATTCAAAAAATGATAAACACATGTATATCAACAAATTAGAGAGCAGTTTTTAGAAAGTCACCTTCAATGTATATGAAATCATTTGCCATAATGTAAATAATATTTATAAAAAAAGCATTGAAAAACGTCGCTCTGAGCCTGCAGAACGTTAAATGCAAAGAAAATGAAAGGATTTATTCTTCATCCATTAAATCAAAAAATATCTTGCAAATAAAGCAGTTGAAATGTAAAAATCCACGAAAAAAATATCAACCCTTAACTTAACAATATTTAGGCAATTCTGCATGTACTAAAGTTTCAAACTGTTTTGCGATATTTACCATTTATAATTACAATATTTTTAAATGCTAACGTATATACTTTAGGCATACATATTGAAATTATCAAGTTTCAGATTTCCTACGACAAAAAGTTTTATTAACATTTTTTTACTTACCGATTCCTGTTTCGTATGAAATATTATCTAATTTAAAAGAAGAAAAATAATTATAGTCAGAAAACGTATCATAAAAGAGTTTAACGTAAGGCAGGAATTCATTTCTAAAAATTAACATAAGATAAAATTTCAGATTTTGGATACCCAGTAAAATTTTATTTACATACTCATATCTCAAATAAATAATCTTCACAACCTGCATTTTATGTGAGCAATACAACTATCGAAAGTAACGTTCACAAGAAAATAGCACAACGACAATGTTGAATGAATTGATCGAAATTTTCTTGTATTCTCGAACCATTCGTAAGCCGATCCATCACGCCTTATTTTTCACCAGTTAAAACGAGACGATGCTAGCATTTCAGCAAAGAACAAAAAGAGACAGATAAAAGGCAATACACATTTGGTCAAAGCCTCTAGTGGCTCGCGAATAAAAATTTACAAGCCGGCAAATTTCGGATTATGAATGGAAATTTTCACGTTATCGTATCCTACAGAAGATAGTATGATCTTTACTCAATTAAAATTTTCTGCCCATGTCACGATGCATACATGTTTTGAAAAATCATCAAAGTAGGTTGACATTTTCGAAAGGGAAGCCGGAAGGAATCGGGTTGTATGGATGCTTCGCCACTGCCTACTACACAGCCCAGCTGGCTTTACAAAAGCCAATTCACCTGCTATTTCAACCTGCTATTTCAATGATGAGCTGCTATTTCAATCAAAAAAAGAAGTTTTTGTTGAATAATTAAAACTCTCCAGTATTCAGTACATGTGAAAACAGTTCAAATAAAAAATACAACAATAATTCAATTCCGGTAAAAAAAAAATGTATTACCTTCCATCCTACCTGTTTTCAAAAGCCAGGCAAAAGTGTTCGTTAGCTGTCATCAATTCAATCTTCGCAAATAATTTGCGACAACAAATGCCGGCAAATCAGTAATTGCCATAATTGATTTTTCCTCCCAGCTAAGCACAACTACACCCCGTCAATAAAATAAATGATCAAACATACCAAACCTATTATTTTGCAATTATATTTTAACCATCAATCTGATTCCTGCTAGTTTTGCCAAAATACTCAATTTCGAAAGAAAACTTTCACTCACAATCACCTAGCGTTCGAAATCAGCATCACTCAGCAGCATCACAACGAGGTAGACATGCACTTACTTGCCGGACCTTGTACTTACGTTGGCCTATTATTTTGTCAACTCGAATTAAGATACCGAAGACATTCGCGCAAAAGCTTTCCAATTGGCGTGTAGTGCATTGATGAGGATTTATTACTTGGGTACACCGAAAAAACCATCTTGTCTCTTCTTGGCTGTTAATTAAGATAAATTATCGTAGTACCTCTATTCGACAATATTTTTTATTTGATTTTTGTTTTGCAGAGTCGATATGCAAAAACACTGGAAGCTTCTTACGCTCATGATAGGTGGGAACGATTTCTGTTCAGATATCTGCTATCAGACGAATGCCACGCAATGGATCAACGAAAGCCAAGAACAAAATCTTATCAAAACTTTACGATACTTGCGTGATAACATGCCTAGGTAAGTTTTATTGTACTTTAGTTTTAGTTTCAGTTCGCCAAATACAGAGTTGGATTGAATGCCGGTGGGCTGTTTTCAAAATGGTTTTATATGAAAGTTTTGCGGTATTTGTAAGATAGTGTTTAAATTACTCTACACGCTGTGAGCGTTATGAAGGAGCGTTGTCGAGGAAGTTTATGAGGAAGTCTCTTCGTTTCGCATTGTTTGCATGATAGTTGGCTTGAAGTTGATCGCAGTAATTTTAGAATTATGGCTATTTGGTGTTTTTTCAGTAGAGATAAGTATGCTGTCTCGTTAAGGGGGGAAATACATGTAAAATCGAAAAAAAATTGCTAATTTCAGATTGAATTAAAATATATATATTGTTCATTCAGAAAATGTTTAGTATTAAATCCTTAAAATACATGTCTCACAGTAAATGAAAATCTTTTTTTAATAATTTTTCAACGCAAAATGGCGGCGGTGCGAGCGAATGAAAAAAACACATCAAAAACTGCCTCGTACAACTTAACGCCTTTTCCGGGGAACTTGCAACATTCAGAGAGAAAAAAATATGCTAATGAAATATGTAATTCATAGGTGAACCAATAAAATTTATAAAAATATTTTAAATTTTTACATTAATTTTAGATTAAACATAAAAATCGATTATTTGTCAAAAAAATCACACTTTAAACATTAATAAACAAATTATTTTTCTGAAATTACAATAACATTTAGGTTCAACGAGGAGATAATACTCTTTTGTAGATGTGGTATAAATTTGAGCCGGATCGATTCAATATTTTTTGAGATATCTTGTACGGCAGTTGAAAAAGTACTACTTTGAGAAAAACGCGTTTAAAGTTTTAAAGCTCCACCGACCTGGGGAACGCCGCGCTGCCTTTAACTGACTATAACTCGAGAACTAATACGAATATCGCTACAAAACTTTTTTTGGTTTATTTTAAGAGCATTTCAAACATTTTGATGTAATAAAAAAAATCGATTTTATTTTTAGCAGCTACATGTATCTCCCCCCTTAAGCTATGAATTAGTTGAGAAATTTTAAGTGGTATTCAGGGCGGGTACCGGAATTATCTCCATTGTGGATTTGAAAGTTGAGAAGTTTTTTATTGCATAATAAGTCGGTAAGTAGAAATAGTAGTAGTAATGATAAAACCTTAAACCCTCTTAGAGCCGAGCCAAAGACTGTATTTGAAATGATATTGATTCTAAATATCTAAGTTTGCATTTTGAAACAAATTAAACTCCTCATCCTCTTTTTTAAGCTCATTGTTTATATTTCATTTGTTTTTTGATAATGGAAAGTGCTGATATGCAAACATTGATTTAATTGTACCAAAAACTGCTTACGTCGCTTGTACAATGACAAATATTAGGGAATGATTCAATAAATTAACAAAAACATCGGTTGGAAAGCCTCTATAAATCGTTAGAAAGGCCAATTATCGAAGAAAAGTAGAGAAAATGTGTAGATTTCACTTCACATTGAGTATGGTTGATATATTAAATCTTGAGAAAGCAGCTTCTTCTTCTTATAATATTTGTTCCGTGGAAAGATATCTTAAGGCTTAAAACAAGAAAAAGTTTTGTGAGCCTTGACATCTTAGGCACATGCAAAAAATAGGAATAAACTTTATAAGCTGATAAAAAAAAAGTATTGACTTGTTCTGTTCTATAGTTGAAAATACTAAGCAATTTTTAGCAAAATTTTATGATACCTATGGCAAGTGCAGCAAACAATAATGACAAACAACAATGCTTTGATTCTGTTAATATCAAGCAAAAAGCAGCTGCTTATCGATCATCGATATTTCTTCATAGCATCACGTCTGCTTCTCCCAAGCAGATTTGCAATTTATTTACAAACAATTTGCGGAAAAGTATTCAATGCATCAGAAATGCAGAAAACTGTGATGGATAATCAACCGTCATCAATGCTACAAATGTATAATGTGCTTTGGTTGGCGGGTGTTTTTCGATCTTGCTGGAGAGTGGCGCGTTTTGCTTTGATCTCGTAGGAAAAGGGCGACCCTAGCACATCATTTACGAATAGACCTCTTTGTATGCTGAATGCGGTGGGGAAACTCATGGAAAGCCTACTGAATCCAGGATAAGAAGCAGCAATACAATACGAAGAGCCGGTGGTCTTTCGAAGAATCAGTATGGGTTCTGTAGTGACCACTTAACAATAAGTGTGATCCAATAAGTAATCGGTGCAGTAGAGTATGCCGACACCGCATGTTATCAGGCCAGGCCAATCGTTTGCTACAAATTGCAAGAAGCTACCGTACGGTATCGGAAGACGGCATGTTTGCCATAACCGGAGTAATGCCAGTCGACTTGTTGGCAAACAAATGAAGGCAGGTCTTCCTGAATAGCCCAGCAGCCTTTCAAGCACAAGCACGAACGCTTGAGCTTTGGGATGATCACCAGGCTACGTGCACATTGACGAAGAATAGACTCATTCGTGCCACAAAACCGTGACTTAGTCGTGAAATAAGAGGTGAAATAAGTTTCTTCTTAAATCGGTTTTTATCATTTCATAGAATTTCATAGAATAGAGAAAGCCAGGACGAAATACAGTAAAAACTGCATAATTGAAATTGATGATGTATGACAGTATTGCGGCGGAAAAGAGACCGGGTTGCGTTACAGACTCCTCTTGACAGACCAAAAGTATTCGTGGGAGCACTTGATAAGTGCTAGCAGCACGGCTTGAACTTCTGTGGTCAGCTAGGGATGTTTGGTAGTGAAGAGGAATCTCACAGTATCCTGAAGGAAACTGTCTGAAGTTATGAGAAATCTCACAGTATTCGCAGGAAACATGAACAGGGGCGGATTTGACCATTTCGTCGCCCTAGGCCTCAGATATATTTGCCGCCCTTTTCGTGAATTATATTATATGTAATAACGCGCGATCTTTTTTTTCGATTGCCTAGAATATTTCGCTGTTTTTTGTTGCGCCCGAGTTAATAAAAAATGAATATCAGAATAAAACCGGCACCGGTTCGTTCGTGAAAATTCCCTATTATTGCGCCCTTGCCACACTAATAATTATTAACATGCACACGGTAAAGAACCTAAAAGTTCCTAAAAAACTCAAAAGAGCCAATTTGCAAGGTTCCACGTTGCTATATGTGAAGAATCAACAGTCGAAAACCATATACACTTTTACATCATATAATTCCAATGTCTTTGCTCATATTTTCATAAATTAGTTTATAATTCCCTTCAAAGTTTGCTTCCGCACTTGACTGGAAATCAACTTTGAACTCGATTACTGTAAATTAATGTACGATATGTTATTAATTGAGAACGAACCCGGGATATTTTGGCCTATGATGTTGTGGATTTCATTTATTTTATAGAAATTAATTTCAGTAATGAAGTACTATTTGAAAAAACAAGTCGAAAATAAAGAAAGAGTCGCATTAGTTGGTATGTTCTGTAGCATAATAATAATAATAATGAAATTCTCTGAAAAATCAACGAACGCAAATATTTACATGTGATAAGCTTTTCATAAATTGAAGAGGTATTATTTAGGTTCTTTTCAGGATCTTTTTAGGTTCTTTTTAGGTATTTTCAGATACTCCCTAGGCAATTTTTAGGTATTTTTGAGTTTCATTGGTCCTTTACCGTGGTCGCATTTCGATATTTATTATAAGTCAAACTCTTCAGTGTCCGAAATTCTGAGTTTATTTTGTCCTATTTTTGAAATGAGCGAGCTGGATTTTCTTTCGGCCAAATATGATCTCAGTTACTTTTCTTCTTGTATTTATCCTTCCAACAACAGACACGAACTTCATTCAAATGATCAGTGGATTAACTGCAATACTGATCATTTCCTAGTTTGGAATCGAATAAACCTATCAACCCCAGCCTGAACATGTCAAACTTCTCCCAAATTTATTTCTGTGTCACCATAATTGCAATCGTAATCATTGTTGGTTTCTTGAATGGTGACATATCCATAATTATTCATCATACCATTATTTACATTTCAACATACTGACAGGTCTAAAACCTTTCGTAACGCTAGCAATTCATATGCTGCAGTTGGAGCCCGGCTTACAACTCAATCTAAGTATAAGAAGAAAAAAAAAAACTAAAACTGATGCCAAGATTGGCATCGATAAATGACCGTTGAAGTGGAGCGATTACAATAATAGCGTGCTCGGAGGATATTACATTTGCGACCCAGTATGATGTAACACTTATCGCAGAATCACTCCGTCACACAAACAGTGCATTTTGCTAGAAAATACGTATGCGACTCAGATACGCACGACCAGTATATAATACATGTTACGGTTGCGTATCGCATCGGTACTGCTTATTTACGACCGTCACTGCAACCGAAACGCGGCAACTTGCACGGTGACAAAATTGATGTGCTCGTTCGGAATGCATGTGAAATGTAAAGAGTTGCAATCCCGCGAGGTATCCACCATACGAATGCCAGCCTATCACTCGGAGCTTACCGCGTTCGCGGTAAATTATGCACATTAGCGTACAATTAGCGAATCTGCCGCGGAATGGAAGTTAAGCTGTTCAGCTGAGCATATTATGATTTTACGGCAAAATAGTATCGATTCGAATGCAGTTCAAGTGCAAATTTATGGAAGAGCGATCAGGATAAATGGATATTAGATTGCTTCGGTGAACGTTATCTTGTATCTGACGTTGAACTTTAAGTGCGAGGAGATGCTGTTCATATTTTAGAAGCTTTTTTCGAAAAAAACCTTTGTGGTTGGTTGCTTTTAGAGAAATGGAATTAAAAATATTTAAATCAAATTTTGTAGCCTCATATGATAGGACATAACTTTTCGCCATTTTAAATTAGACTTAAAAGTGTGGTGCTTTTATACGTCCTTATATTTTCTTTCAATGTTTCGCTAAATTAAATAACATTAGTTTGAAGCGGTAGTGATCAAACAAATATTTTTGAGCAGTTTCCTAAAAACGTTCACCGCAATTTTACAGCATACGCTGTTTCAGTGTGAATAGCTTTGATAGCCCACAAAAAAAAATTTAGTGCATCATTAAGAATAATTAAGAATTGCAAAATAAACTAACGAAAATTCAAACCCATTTTGACATTTAACATACGAGTATCTGTACGTTGCAAGCTTTTTCAGTTGAAATACACGCAAAAGAGGAAACTTGTCTTATTTCAGTCCTCTTTAAATGCGAGTGTTGAAGTTAGAAGAAACTATGAGTAAATCATATTGCCTGTGGTTAATATGTGCTAGAGCTGAATCATTTCAAATCAGGAGCAAAGAGAGTGATCCTGATTTTACTCAGATGTTTCCTTGCAGCTAGATTAGTTCTAAGTCCGACGTGTGAGCCTGATTAATCACCCGTTGTTTGATTTGAAATAAACAGACACCCAGTGCTCTATTTATTCATACAAACAAGATAATTAGTTGTTTTTGTGTAAAATTAAAGCGTAATTTGTCAAAATAGTAATTATAGTCAAAAACTTGTAATTATATCAAATAAAGCAGACGTAAGGGCGTGTAAATGTCTACTTGCACTCATGCTTAAGTACACATATGTATGCATGTCTCAAAAAGAGTCATTAATTGTGAATGAACGCGACAAGTAGAACAAGTTCAACAAACCAACAGTTGGGCATAACCAAATGCGCTGTTCAGCTTTTGTCCCCATATCGCAATACTCAAGTAACAACACTATGTCAAGGTAGTAAATTGTCTAGTAAAATTATCGTTAATTCACAGCTCACACAAAATTATGAAATCACATCCCAAAGTGCCGTAACGCTAGACAATGTTCTCACCGAAAGATCCCAAAGTCGCATGTGTAGTATATATTCATAAAAATCGAAAATTTCTTTTTGTGTCCAACTTTGTAAAACTAGTAAAACTTTTCATACTCTCGGGATTCCTTGCACGAGATACTTCATTATCGGTTGCATAATCAAATTATTCGCATAACTTTAGTGTAAATTATCCATTTGACCGAAAATCTCCACCGGGTGTCGTTAGTTGGCGTTCAAAATATTTACTTTCAACTAATATCTATCTCTCGACGGTATACAACCAGGCCACATCGTGCCATATTCATTTCAGGAACGAAACACTCTACGGTAGCAGTAAATTTGCAAACAATTCTCACTTGTTTGCTAATTCAATATTTATGCGGATTTTACTTTCGCAGATTTTTTTTACCGCATTTTTTTTCTAAACGAAAAGAGTCATTTGATGAATTTCGCCGCATTTCGTGTGGAATGTGTTCGAAGTGAGTCACAATAAGACTCGAGGCTCTTATAAATCTGCTTAATGTCAATTTCGACTACGATGTAATCCGGTCATTATGTGTTTGCAGTGAAAGAATGCAGCAGGAGATGCTTATGATTATGTAGGAGTAAAATTACACCAGTCGGATTAATCTCGGAAAGTTAGTGGGTAATTCTGTGCGAGACTCCCCGCGGTGTGTGGCGCTCACACTATTGTCTAATAAGTGAAAGATCTTCTTCATTTTCAAAGGTATAATTAAAAAGAGTTAAATATATTGCTTAGTGTTCCGCAATAGTAAATTAGCTGCTATTTGTGCTTCTTCACAAAAGACTCCCACAGCCTTAGCCATATACGTGTGCGAAAAAAGATTATGAAGAGACTGGATTATAATGATTTATATGAACAAATGTTTCATGGTTGTGGTGTTTTGTAGTTTTAATTACTACTACCCAGCGGGAAGAATTTGAAGTGCTTTAGAAAAAAGCAGATTCGAAGTGCTTCACCCAGGTTTCTGAAATGCTTCGAAAAAAGTGCTTCTTCGGAAGCAGTCTGAAGCAGATTCGAAGTGCTTTATCCAGGTTTATGTAATGCTTCAAAAAAAGTGCTTCTTCGGAAGCAGTCTGGAGCAAATTCAAAGCTATCATATTTTCCCGGAAATTCAATGCAAGCATGATATAGCAAATTTTTCTAAGTTTTTTGCAGTATATGGTTACCATTGCTTGCAGCAAACACGTGCGTGTAAAACGTTTTGCTTAAATAGTGTTTATAAAGTTTTGCTTATATAGCCTATAATAGTGGCAAGTGCATAGTATTTTTCGATAGAAGTGCATAATATTTTACCTATAGATAAAGGTAAGTTCTGTCTGTATAACAATCTTACTGATACGTTAATAATCTGAAGTATAAGGAATAAAAAATGAAAGCAGGCGTAAGTAAACGGCATTTCTGAAGATTGGTTGCGCGCAAGATGAGTACAATTTCGAACAATGAAAAAGCTATTTCTGGTTTCTGTTATGCGGCTTTAGAAGATGTTAATGCAGAACAAGCGTCGGATCAAAAAAATAATGTATTTGATTCAAGTGAGAACGAAGAGTCTATATTCAATAGAAATTATAGTAACGCCAGAAAACCAAAGAAACATAATTTGCTTTCAGATTTGAAAGATTGGTGTATACAGCATAGAATAACTCGAAATGCATGCGATAATCTTCTACAAATATTAAATGAAAATGGAATAATATTGCCAAAGTCGATGAAAACTCTTTTGGAAATAAGAAACAACCAAATAATTCCTGTTATAGTTCATCCTGGACATTATATTCACTTTGGTTTGGAAAAAGCCATAAAGTCTATAGTATTGGAAATGGCCGATCAAAACTATATAGAAATCGATATTGGAATAGACGGTCTGCCACTTTTTAAAAGTTCTCGTACGATTTTGTGGCCAATTTTAGGGGCTATTTCCAATTGTAAAGAGATTCAACCATTTTTAGTTGGAGCATATATTGGTCCGCGGAAACCGGATAGCGCAAATGAATATTTAGCTGAATTCGTAGAAGAAATGAAGAGAATAGAATCTCAAATTTAATTCTTAAGGGGGGAAATACATGTAAAATGGAAAAGAAATTGCTAATTTCAGATTGACTTAAAATATATATATTGTTTATTCAGAAAATTTTTAATATTAAATTCTCAAAGTACATATTTTATAGTAAATGAAAATATTTTTTTAATAACTTTTCAACACAAAATGGAGGCGATGCGAGCAAATGAAAAAAACACATCAAAAACAGCCTCGTACAGCTTAACGCCTTTTCCGAGAAACTTGCAACGTTCAGAGAAAAAAAAATATGCTAATGAGATCTATAATTCCTAGGTGAACCAATAAAATTTAGAAAAAAAAAATCAAATTTTTACATTAATATTAGATTTAAAAAAAAAATCGATTTTTTTTCAAAAAAATCACGTTTTAAACATTGGTAAACTAATTATTTTTCCGAAATTACAAGAAAATGTAGGTTCAACGATGAGATAATACTCTTTTGTACATGTGATATAAATTTGAGCCGAATAGGTTCAATATTTTTTGAGATATTTTGTACGGAAATTGAAAAAGTACTACTTTGAGAAAAGCGCGTTTAAAGTTCTAAAGCTCCACCGACCTGGGGAACGCCGCGCTGTCTATAACTGGCTATAACTCGAGAACTAATACGAATATCGCTTCAAAACTTCTTTTGGTATATTTTAAGAGTATTTCGAACACTTTGATGCAATAAAAAAAAATCGTTTTTGTTTTAGCTGTTACATGTATCTCCCCCCTTAATGGGAGAACATTCAGTGTAAGAATTAGACTTTTTATCTGTGACGCCCCTGCTAAATCATTTGTGACAGGAACAGTTGACCACACGAGCAGTGATGGCTGTGCAAAATGTATACAAAGAGCTGGAAAAAAAGATAATAGATTGACATATAGCACTTCAGTCAGGATACTAAGAACAGATACCGATTTCACTACAAGAAAATATCCACTTTACGATATATTTTCGAACAAATCGCCATGTCCTAGAAGACATAGGCATAAATTTGCAGACACAATTTCCATTAGATGTCATGCATCTTATAGATTTAGGTGTAATGAAAAAAATTGTTATGAGTATATTAAAAGGAACCCACCTTGCAACAAAGTTAACTGCTGAGAGCAGACAATGTTTAAATGAGAAACTTCTGGGTTTATCTGCGTACATACCCAAGGAATTTGGAAGAAAACCACGGAGTTTTGATGATGTCCACAGATGGAAACAATTGAATTTCGTCAGTTGTTATTGTACACTGGCATTGTTGTGTTTAAAGATATTTTAAAGGAAGATTTATACATACACTTTCTCCTACTTCATACATCGTACAGACTACTATCGTGCCCAGTCAACTGTCGCTCGAAATTGGATGTTGTTGACGAAATGTTGAAGACATTCGTTCATAATTTTCAGTTTTTATATGGATCCAACAAAATAAGTTATAATGCTCATAATTTGCTTCATTTATGCCAATGCGTCGAACACTACGGCAATGTAGATAGTTTTTCGGCTTGCAAATTCGAAAATTTTATGCACTTTTTGAAAAAGGATTGTAGACAACCAACACACATATTGCAACAGTTGTGGAATAGAGCATCCGAAAGAATGACGCTAAAATCCAATCTAAATAGAAACAGTATACCTCGCCTCGAAAAATTATCAAAAAATAAATCTACAATTACCGCGTCACCTTTATATAAACGGTTTTATGTCGATCAATTTTATCTCAGCTCACATAATCCGGATAGTTACTGTTACATTAGAATCCTGAGGCCATTCAAGATAATTGGATTTTATAAAGACATAGATGGAAAGAACTACGCTATCGGGTACCACTTCAAAGTAGTCGAAAAATTTTTTAGTGAACCTGTATGCTCTACTGAAGCGTTGGGTATAAGTTACGTTCGTGAACTTAGTAACGACGAAGAACATTTTCCTGTTGTCGATATAATGTGCAAAGCAATGAGTTTGCCGTTCAAAGATGGTTACGTTTTCATTCCTATTCTTCATCATTGCGTTTCATGAAGTAAATACAATTGTTAATAAGAAACACACCGATTTATTATCTTTATTATTAAGACATTTATTGCCTTTACATTATCGTCAACATGCAGCCAACGAAAAGAAAATTCGGAGAGACAGCTATACCAGTATTTCGCTGTAATGCAACTTTAGGAACTGACGAAAATCTAAATAATAGTTTTTAAGAATAATATCAACTAAAAGTTTATAATTAAGTTTGTAATTCAGAGCCGGTAATTGAGGAGACTCAAACAAAAAACATATTTAGCCAAAAATGTGTATTACAAGGTAATTTTGCTACAAATAAATAAAATTCAATTTACTGAATGTGCATTGCATGCTTTTCAGCGGAGACTCAAGCAAGCATAGAAACCGAACTCAAAGATATAAAAAAATCGATAATTGATATTAAAACCATCCTCTGCCAACAAAACACATTTTTGGATCGAATTGCTCAAAAAATATTTCCAGAAAAAATAACGACATATTAAATATATTTCCAATAAAACAATTGGATGAACTCGAAGAATTTGAAACAATTTCAGATTTTTCAAAAGAAGAAGTGGTGAGACAAATGCAACTTTGTTAAATATATCCTCGTAAATATAAGTGATTCTCATTACAGATATCATACATTAAACAGTATATAGGAAACCAGAGGCTTAGTCAATGCCTCACAACATTATTTTCAGAAGAACTAATTTTGAAAATAAACTGGGATGGGCGACATAACAGGGTTGCTGTGAATAAGTACAAACTTTTCAAGGAGTTTGTCTATTGTAAGTGCTGACTTTACTTTTGTTCATGGTAACCGTGTTAATAAAAACACGTTCTTTTCATTTCAGTTGCTTTAAAATAAGATAAGTTCAGCTACGCTGGCTTCGAGGCGGAAATGAAAGCTGGTTTTCGAAAGGCGAAAAACAAATTTTATCGCCGTACCTTCAGTTTAAAACAAATTAAAACATAAATCAAATCGGAGCAATGTTTATATCCTTAGCTTTAAGACTTCATGTTAAATGTTTTTTCTTTGTACACTGGACACGTTTTTATGCTCATTAAATTTTTCTTTATGCAATATGAGTATGTTTTATATTATGTATTTATAAACACTCTCGTCGCTCCGACTTGGCCGTACTTTTACCTGCATTTCATGTTTTTCAAAAGAAAGATAGAAAAACTATCTTTCTTTTGTAAGTCACAATTTACTCTTTCCTGACCTGGAGAAAATTTTGGGAAGCACTGTAACGTGTGCCTGAGCAATCAGCTGCTTCCTATCTGATTTTACCAAAGTGCTTTAGAAGCAATATTAATGAAGCTACATGGAAGCGCTTCCTCCTGCGGACATGCTGTGTTAAAATTTATATGAAAATGAAACAAAAACGAAGCGATTGTAAGCGATTGCATGCTTCGATGCAAGCGCTTCAAAAGCCCTTTTGAAGTGCTTCGTTTCCCGCTGGGTAATAACACATGCTTAAAGGTCAGATGATTTTTCGCAGCATACATTTCAATTTAAACTTACATGTGTCATGAAAAATCTAAAAAAAACTAATAGTGCCGGCTAATTAATCACCTGTTGTTAAGTTTGTGCTGTGGTCACTTTCGAATACTCAAAGTATAATGCTAAAAAAGGGTTCATTGATCACTGTTTTGTTCCATTAAGTCATTGAAGGTGTGAGTGGTTGCTTTTCTTCTAAATTTAGGATAGCATTTTGAATCACATGGAAACTCGAATTTCCATGTGAATTTGTAACCACAAAAAAACCAAGTTATAATCCAGGAGGTCTCAGTGACGGCAATATTTATTGTCAGCGAGAATTATTATCAAAAATGAAAATGAAAAAAAATTGTATGAAGAAGATGATAATAATCCAATTAACAGAATTAAGGTTTTATTTTACTGAGCACAGTCAGATAGGGGCAAATTTTGTTAAAAATTATTATTTATATTTATTACAATTATTTCATTTATTTACTATGTTTAAACCAATTCGGCTCTTGAGTTTTTACTTTTGAATTATAACAGAGTGTGAAAAATTATCGAGTTAGTCAAAAATATGACACTTTTTTGCAACCAAAACAACTATGGTATGAAAAACCAAACTGGTTTCATGACAAAAATATCATAAGAAAACGAAAAAGTTTTTTTCCATCAATAATACTGACATTTTAGTCTTTTCTCCTATGTAAGGAGTTTTCAATAAATGTATTTTTTTGACTATTCACAAAATGTTTCATAATTTATTGAAAGAATTATGAAGATGAATTAAAAAAATGACAATTTATAAAAATATTTTAAGAAACATAGCTTAAATGAAATTTTTAAAGTCAATCGATGCCAATAAGTTTGAGCTCAAAAAACGTATTTTTTTTTTAGATAACTATGTTATTTACAATTATGTTATTGGAAGTCCATTTCCAAAAAAACGGTTCTGGTTCTTATGAATGTTTCAGAGTGTATATATATTAAACATCTGTCAATAATATTCAGTCTTCAGTCAAATTTTGTGCTAAGTAAGCAACATTTTCGGTAATTTTGAGTTTTGTGCTTTCAATTATGATGACAATTATGAAACGAAAATTCGAAACATTATTCGATGAATATTCGAGTCATGGGAGTGGCTAAACAACCAGTTTTCGCACGACTGAAACCTATGGGAATGATTCAAAAACAAGGAAATATAATGCCTTATGAGCTGAAACTAAGAGACGTTGAATGGCGATTTTTCGGTTGTGAGCAGCTACCTCAAAGGCAGCAAAGAGAGGAAGTTTTTTTTAAATCTAATTGTGACTGGGTATTAGAAATGGATATTCCAAGCCCAAAACAATATTCATGTTTTGAAGGCAATGCTCTGTATCTGGTGGGCCAAAAGGGTGTTGTATACTATGAGCTGCTAAATCCTGGCGATTATATTACATGCGATCGAAATAAGCTACAATCAGGGCCAGATTTAAGTATGGGCATTTGTGAGGAGAGGAAGGGAAAACACCCAAGCGGGGTGTTTTACAACGCTTGCTATATTCTCTAAACATTGTTCCTTCTGATTACTGGTTGTTTCAACGGAACCATATCAAATCGTCTAGAAAATGAGATACTTTTTCGGGATGGAGTTCAAAAATTACCTGAGAAGTGATGAAAGGTAATAGCAAGAAATGGACAATAGCTTGATCAATGTGGTCATTCATTTTGTTCTGAAATAAATGTATTTTCGCCCGAGGCAGTTTTTTTAAAAACAGGCCAAACTAATTGGCACTCCTAATAAAAAATTGTATAGTGTTAAATTTAATGAAACACAAGTTTTAAGTCTATTTGATCTTTTACTATTTTGGTAATTTTTTTTAAAGTGCTTTGAAAATTTATTTCAACTGGAGCTTTCAACTTTCATGGAGCTCTATTTTGGAAAATAATATTGTTTAGTTTGTTAGAGATTCAGGTTTTTTTTTCAGAAATGGACTGTGCAACATTATTTTCAATGTTCTAGTTTTGATTTCATGATTATTAGTAATAATTGATAAGAAATGTTACAAATATGTCTTTTTTTGCTTCAAATCAATAATATTAAATCAAAACAAGGTGATGTAATACCAATTTTAAGCTAATATATACTGCAAGAGTTAAAAGTTCAGGTATAATATGCCAATTTGAAAAAATATATCATATCGTCGATCGTTTTAAAATAATTTTGATAGTATGGTTAAGATATGGTGTCAAGATAAAGTATGATAATGGCTTTATCGAGTAGACTGTGTAAATGGCTATAGTGAGTATTTGTTGGGGAGACTGTTTTAGTTGGATAAATCTCACGATTGTTAGCTGAAATAACAACTGCATTAATGTCTTCGCTTTCAGAAGTAATGATTTCCTAAATGGAAACTGTAGTTTATTTGCTGTTAATATAAGCTTCACATATTGAATGAATGTTAATATAAGCCTCTTAAAATGTTTCTCAAAATCTTTGATGATTTAAATAAAAAGTAAATATAAAAACTAAAATAAAGATATAATGCATAGGAACTACAAAGAACATTGATTTTTGAAGATGAGTTGAAAATTTTGAATGCATGTTCCAACAAAAGCTCCTAGTTGCAGCCAACTTGTTTCTTTTGTCATACCTCTTTGATTCCATGACTGCATCGAAATTCATAGCATAGAAATATTTTCTTTTCAGGGCCACCACTGGCAAGAAAATCAAAAATTAAGACAGTTAAACACTTGGTTCATATATTCATTACATGCTGCTCCTCATATGAGAAGATGATAGCAGCATCTTCTAGAGCAAAAATGAAGAAAAAATACAGTGCTAGTAATACTTTACCAGCACTACAACCAAAAGTCTATTAGAAATGCTTCCCGTTAAAGTCAACACACCCTGTGAATTTTGAATTTATCCGTGGACTACTTCAGAAGTTACAGGCATGGAAAGCTTTTTGAGTTTGGCATCCGCAAAATTTCCATAATATTGAAAATTTCACTATTGGTTACATCTTTTCATTGTAGATGTTTATCAACAAAAAATATGCACGATTTTAGTGCAAAGCCTACAAAAATGACCAGCTCTGGCAATTATTTGATACTAGAGTAGCCAAAAGTATACCAAGTTGTTTAAACAATAATGCCAACCCACCGAGCAGATTTTGTTTCGATCCGATAACTACGCTGGAAAAGGGGTGGAAAAATTTTAATTTACAAAATTTGCATTGCTAATGTTCGCTATAGCATCATTATTATTTAAAAATGTAATAAAAATCTTTAATACCATGAACTTGCAAAAAAAGACAAAGATTGCCATATCTGAAAACGTTTATCTAGTTGTTCCACAAAAATCCCATCAAAGTGGGTTGTGCCACCAAAGTGGGTTTAATCAACTGAGCGAATTTCGTTAAAATTTGATGACCGCCTCAGAAGTTATAGAGAATGCAGCATTAATTTTTTGCACAATTTTTCAAGATGACATTACTACCACAGTGCTTCTAGAAGACTGTGGTAGTAATGTCACCTTGAAAAATTGTGCAAAAAATCTTTCTGTGACCAGTAGATTTTGTGAGTTCCAATTGGATCTGAAAGTCCGGTCGTGGGTTCCCAAGAACATAAATTGCAATTATTAAAAATATAGATAGATAAGGCTTCCGCTCTTATGCGATAAAAGATTTCAAAAACTTATATTTGCTTGTGTACAAATAGCGTATTATTTATATTTCAAATGCATTTTCTTGTGAAGAGCGAAAATTTTTCAGGAGAGTCTATGATTTGAAGGTTTTCTTTTCAAGTTCTTGCAGCAACTACAGGGTTGTCAGCTCTTTCAGATATTTAAAAGAAAATTTTGGATCTTGTTTCAGACATTTAGTGCAGTCACATCTCTAAAAATTTTAATTTGATAATGTTCAGAATACGTTTGAAAGTTATTTTGCATACTTAATTTTTTGGAAAATGATTTATAGATAGAATTATAAGATAATTACAAATATCACCTAACTGGCGGTGGGCAGCAAAGGGTGCGAATTAACTAGAATTTGGTGAGATCCGGGCCTATTCTACATATAAACCCATGTATTCTCGAAATTTCAGTACAACCAGATAGTATAAGATTTCTGCATCTTAATTTAGAAATATTGTAGTCACATATTCTTTTCAGAAACACTTTAGGAATTCTTCTATTTTATGTGCGAGTTTTTTTAAAGAAATAATTTTAAAACATTTACTTCACATCAATGTTCATCGACCTTTTTGAAATCGTTTGAAATTAAAATTCATTTTCCTTTTCATTATAAGACTAATAATTTATGAACAAAGTAATGGTGCGATCTCTTGGAAAAAACGTCTTCACAAAGATAACTGAAATTCAAAAGAAACAAAAGAACTCTTTTTTCAAATTCATATTGCAGCATTCATAAAAAAAAAATGAGAATTTGGTACTCTGTGGGATCCTGTTTAGCGGCCAAAATCCCTCAATTTGTCCTGTTTTATTATTTTGGACACTCTTAATCTGTATCAGAAACTATATTGGTGATTGGAATCTTTGAATCGTTATATTTTTTTTGTCTTTTATGCAATTAGTGCAATAGAGTTTTAGTAAAAAACAATATATTTGAAAAGTTTTTTGGTTAATTTTTACAATTTCCAAAAAGCTTAAATTTACACTGTTATGCCACTTAGAATGTTGTTAAAACCACCTATTAAAGCATTTTACTGTTGATGTAAATCTTATTATTTTTGCATGCTGTTCAATATCTACTTTGAAATGTGACAGTTATGGCCATGTTGCTCATTTAATGCCCACATTGGGCGGCATTAAGTACTTAGGTGCTCTGCATTTTCATAGGTGGGTTTTTATGCCTGAAACTTCAACAAAAACTGACTTTTTAGCTTTTTAGTAACTGGTATGGAAATATTTTCTACTTGTGGCTGTAAAGTTAGAGATTTAGTTTTGTCCAAAAACTTGTCCAACGTAAAAAATCAATTAATAATGTTTTTTTAAGTAATCAATAATAAGCAAAGAAAATATTACCAATTGTTGATATTATGTAACAAATATGCAGAGGTTGATTAATTTATACCGCAATTTATTTTATTTGTTATTTACAAATAATATACCGTATATATTTTTTATTGAAGATATTTGAGTCATTCATCGGACACTGATATTTTGCAAGCAACCTGCAAGATTGCATTGAAAGCAACCAGCAAGATTGCAATATTACATCGAATATTAAAGACATATTCATGCGGATTCAGCTATTTGAGTTTACAGTATTTATTCATGAAGAAACAAGCGAAATAGTTAAGAATCAAATTGCTGCGAAAAAAATGTAAATTTTGACATACATAAAATACATAAAATAAGATTGCTTTCTTGACGCTGTAGCGTAAGAGACAAATAAATAAATAAGAAGTAGAATTAGTGATATAATATTTTTGCAGTACGCTAAGAACTCAAATATCTAACTTGGAACATCTGTGCTAATTTGGTATACCTGCGCCAATCTTTGACTTTGGAACGTCTTGCCTATCGTTTTTATTTTAATATTTTAAAGTTACCTATATTATTGCACCTCTCCACTTTTCCTATTTCTTTGTAAGCCAAACATTTCGGTTGAAAATAATCAGAACAAATGTTCCTATTTTCAGAGCGCTTGTCAATCTCGTACCAACACCACTGGTAAACTTAATGTTTTCCATGGATAGCATCCAAAAACCGTTTACCTGCTCACTTTCATTACCAGTTGAATGTTCCTGTTTCTTCGGACCAAAATATTCAAAACAACGAAACGAGTTCCGTGAGAAAGAGCGAGCTTTCACCAAAATCATGGAAAGAATCAGTTTCCTCCGCGACCTCAGCAACGAAAACTTCACCGTCGTCTATCAACCGTTCTTCAAAGAGGCATCTGTATTTCTTGACGATTCTCAAGCAGACCTAACAGTTATGTCGGTCGATTGTCTGCATTTAAGCCAAAAAGGCCATGCATTCGCTGCAAATGGTCTTTGGAATAATATGATGGAGAGAGTTGGAAGAAAGTCTTTAGGGCTAAGACCGATGCTGCGGAATTTTGAGTGCCCTCAGGAGACTCATCCATACATTTTTACAAATCATAACAGTTAAAAAAAATTCTAGAAAAATTTCGTTTTCTAGTGCCATAAAAGTTGTTAATATTAGGCCTTGGTGAAATTGCATATTGTGATGAATAAAAATACAGTTAACCTTACAAAAACAACAATGAGATTTATTTACACGTAAAAAACTCATATAAAAACAAGGGAAATATGTACAGGGAGTCCTGTATAAACACAGGTACAATAGCGACAGAGTAGGTAAACGTGACGATTAACTTCTAAAAATATCGACTAGTGTGGGACACCATACGAGCTCGATGGTGCTCCATATGATCCAGATGGAATTGAAGGAGCGCCGTATGATCCTGATGGAGCACCATATGATCCTGATGGGGCACTGGTGTATCCAGCTTGATGGTAATGCGCTACTTGGATCGATGGAACTGTGTTACCGAGCTCGATACCAACAACTCGTGAGTTGTATTGTGGAACTCCATAGCTGGTTGATGGCACTCCATAAGCCGAGGAAGGATATCCTCCATGTCCACCGCCAAAGCCACCACCGAATCCGCCTTGCCCGCGTGTGCTCTCTTCCAAGTTTTCGTGATCCAGCAAGATTGCCTTAACTTTGTGCAATAGAGCGGGGTCGACGTATTGTCCTTCATATGTTTGTTGTCCTCCTCCAACAGACTGGTAGTCTCCACCTCCAAACCCACCGCCAAAGCCTCCGTCAAACCCACCAGAATATCCACCACCAAATCCACCAGCGTATGAGGATCCAAACGACCCACCACCAAATCCTGATCCTCCTGAGCTGTAACTGTAGCCACCGCCCACTGGTGGTTCAGCCAAGCAAAGTGCTATAGCAGAGAAGATAACGATCTGAAATAATAGCAAAAGAATATTTTATAACTTCTACTAAGCAATATGAAAATAACAAGAATGTGATTATTTATGTCCAGAAAGTGAAAGAGGCAGCTACGGTTCGGTGAAGATCAAGCAAACACAAAAATGTCCGACCACGTGTTAAACATAAAACTATCACTAAAACACCTTTGTTCACAATTCATGTACTTTAAAAAACCAGTCTTTTAAAATTATATAAAAGAAATAAATTCCATTGAGTCATAATCGAACCAAATTAAACCATCATAATTGACGTTATTTTTGCACAGTCACTATCACTCCATTTCCGCTAGACAAGTACTGCACTTATAATCCCATTCGCACGTTCGACTACAATCCACTAAATGATCCGCGTCAATTTCTCACTCCGTCAGTAATTCAACACGTAATCGTAATTTTACAGCCTGCGAAAGTTTTGCGCTCAAGGTTCGAATGGTAGTTCATGACTAGTTGCAAATTAGTTTAAATCCGCTATGATCCTTCGTTTCCCGATTTGGCAACAGGCCGGATGTAGCCTGCCATATCTCGCTGCCTGGTACTTTCTCTTCAGCAAAAATTGTGCAACTTACCACGCCGAACTTGTTCATGGCTAAGTAGTTTTCGATTGTTTTGTATTTTCGTTGGTCGAGAGATCACACCGCGAACTTAATCCACACACAGAACTGCTAATCAGACTGAAGACTGGGCTTCCTTGAAGATATTCGCCCGGGTTCGAAGTTTGTCGGAAAATGATGCCATCTCCCAGCTGACTACATCTTTTTATACCCATTACAGGGGCAGCATTGCACCGGACCCCAAGCCTAGAAGACGCGAACCGAGAGTGGATATTGCACAGGATTGGGTCAAAATTGGCTGAAGGCCGATAGTGTTTATGACGGTGACTTTTTTCGCTTTTCTCATCGGACAGATGCACTGCCGGTCAGCCGAGTCACATACTTAAATCTCGTATATTGTGGCTACTACTCGATTTTTTATGATCTGATCACACAGTGACCAGTGCGAATCATCAAAAAAATTACGCGAATGCCCCCCGAAAACTCAGTGACTGCGACGCGCCGAAGAAATGCCCAAGACATCCATTGGAAAGTACGTGGTGGAGTGTGTGGAGTGTATCGTGCTGTTTGGCCACGGTGGGCATTCAAGCGTTAAGTACAGCGATCTTGGAAGGCGCTGTCGGAGATCTTGATCTTAGATACATTACATTGGATGGTTTGCACTTGCATGTGAGATTGATCTACAATAGATTAACATCCAGTATTACCATCTTTTGAATCTATTATTTCGATGATGAATGTATGTATCTTCGTTAGGTCCGTAGATTATAGAAATTTAATGAAAGATTTTAAGACAATGCAGCCCAGATACCTTTTGTGTTGTTTGTGAAGTAAAATTAGTAAATTATTGAAAAGTATTGTTCGAATTACGCAAGATATATTTTTGGTTGAGATGCAAAGATACTAAGATTTTTAATTAAAATACAATCTAATGTTCGGGCGACATTTCAAAAGACGTCAAATGAAGACGAAAATTTGATAAAAAAATAATTTGTCATGTTGACGTGATTTTATTTTAATGCGTAGATATCGAGCACCTTCTATCCCTGGAAACTTATCCAAAAAATTATCTATTACGTCATCAAAAATGTGTGTGTTTGCTAGTTTTACACGCCAAAGAGTACGGTCAGAGGAAAATGTTTAGTTTCATTTTCTTTGCTGAATATTGTTTTATCTTACATTTAGAGTCTTTCGTGTTGGCCTTTTGTCTATATCAAGATCCAACCATGCATTGAGTAAAACATGAATAAACGTTGAATGATTCTCATAGTTTCAAAGTTTAAATGTAACAAATCAAGAAAATTACAGTCAGTAATATCTTCTATTTTCAACAGCCTAGTACAGTTTCGAAATATTTCTCTTTTACAATTAAAAACATAAGCATTAAATTCTGCGTTCAGCAGGCTTCGCCATTAAAAAATTAAATATTGTTTTTTAGTAATATTAAGTAATAGTAGAAAAAATACCTGAAAAAATAATAGGATATTTATAAGTATAATCTGTACAACGCAGGTTCACCAGCTCTCTTCTTTACAAATTCAATTTTGCTTACTGTGGGTATAGTGCGAGACTTACCATGCTGCAAATACCATCCCTGAAATCTCGCAGACTTTTTCTCGATGAATGCCTTCTGTTCAAACTGCACCGTCAACTTGTCCCATCTGACCTCTGCAACCAGGTTTCCGTTCGTGTTACGGATCGGTCAAATAGATCCACGTTAACGTTTAACGTTCCTTTTGCGCGGACTGACACGTACTACTTTTCACCGCTGTTACGTATACCTAGGCAGCATAATGCACTCGGACTAGGTTCTCTGCCACCGACCTTGTCACGTTTCAAAACCATTTTAAAGGATAAAGTCGTTACTTTTTCTATTTAATACGTTTTTATCTTTTCTCATTGCTCATATAATACATGAATTTTAATTTTGATTTTCTTAATTGGCTTTCGATATTCTGTTTGTTCTATATATATGCTTACATATTTTTTCTCTCTTTTTCAATGTAGTTTTTTTTTTTCTTATTTTTCTTAATTTTGAATTTATTCTTTTTCACCTTGCCTTTGTTTATGCTATTTGATCTTTTTATTATTATTATTTTGTGCTCTCTATTTCACATTCATTCATTAGTAGATTCTTTGTATATATTATATGTTTCTATATTCAGTTATTGGATTTTTATCTGTTGAATATGTAAATAAATAAATTAATAAATAAATATAATTTTTTTTGGTTGAATAAATACGATTGAGCATATATTCAATCATTTATATTTTTTGAAAATGCTCAGGAAAAGAAAATTTTATAAAACATATTTTTGACGTTTTCAAAACGTTGAAAGCCACCAAAAAATTAAGATACTGAATCAGAAATATTACCAGATTCATCCTAAATACCGCCAAAATAAGCTGCTGCATTAAATATTACACAAAAAGATGGGTCACAATATTCACAGAAAATGGTAATGGTAAAAAAACAAGTATCTTGAGTAGCACGTGAGTTGGAAGAATTGGAACAAAGAAATATTGAAAGCCAAATATTGCTTTTTTGCATAAGATTGTTAGAAGCACTGAAAAAAATGTAAACGAGAGCCAATCAAATCCAAAACGAGATGTTATTTGTGAGAAGGTTATATTTAGTACGTTGTTGGACCAAAAAACGATGATTGCATTGCATTCCCAAATGAGATTGATTTCAAGTCTGCACTAAATTCTAGAAGAGAGGATCAGATTGGTCAAAGTGATTGAGAGTTTGAGGGAGAGATCTTATACAAATTAATATGGAAAACGAATTCAGTGCAAAAGTTGCTGCATTTTTTGAGAGTTTAAACGAATTTTTATGAATATCGGCAAAGGCATATAATTAATTTTTTGCTTTTGAATAGAAGTACATGTCTAAAAGTGTATTTTTTCACAAAAGAATTTATGCCTGACTCCATTAGTAGCAAGCTCATTTTACACGTCACATGTTCTTCAAAGAGAAAGCGTAGCAATTTGGAAGTAAAGAGGGAATGAGAGGTGCCTCAACTGAACCAAAATCCAGTCGAGAGCCTGTCAAGCAGGAAAGGGTAATGGTGGATCATCAAGTGGCAAATCAGAAAAAAATGCCCCGTGGGCAGGGTGCCCTAGAAATGGCCATGAAAGCCCCTCTATTCCGTGTTAGCGGAGCACCTTCTAGGCGAACTCCGACGGATACAGGTGTGCCGCTTTGTTAGCTCTACGCGGCTGAAGTGGGTCATTGAAAATGGGATGGACTAGCTCTCAGCAAAAATGAAACGCTACATATATTTCATCCGTCAATGAACATATACTAGCCGCAGAGTACAGTAAAAGAGCAAGAGGTTTTTATCAGCACAGGACCAGAAGCAGCTCTCAGACATGGGCATCTGAATAAAAGGGGAGTTGAAAAATAACAGATAACCTAAACGGGGAAAGATGCCTCTATTTATTTATTTATTTATTAGCCAAACAAGGCATAAATACATATACATACATAAAATATGAAATATCTAATTATTTAAAAAAAAAAGTGTTAGGTACCAATAAATAGCACATTAATAAATAAATAACTAATGGTGTAAACAAATAAGTTTAAAATAGACAATAAGTAAAATAACAAGGAAATAAAAGAATAACAATTAAAAACGATAATTTAACAAGAGCTTAAAAGTTATGGTGTACAAATGGCTTGGATAAGGGAAGATTTGTAGGATAGTTTGGAAATCGTTGGGGAATAAAGGTTGCTAAAGCCATTGAAGACCCTGATGATCTATTCACCGGCTCATTAGCTGCATATATGGTAGAATGTGGATATTCCTTTAATAAACGATTGGACCTGGTGTTCTTTAAGGGGATATTTATCTCAAATTTACTATAAAGGAACTCAACTCTTATAATGCCTCTAATTACGTCAAATGTGAAGCATGCCGATATCATCATTCTTCTGGATGCAAGTGAAGTTAAGTTTAAATGACCCAGTCTAAACTCATATGGCGGTACATTTTCGAAATCGTAAGGGCTGTAAACTAAAAGAAGAAAAAGGAATGGGGGAAGTGCTTCCCTTATACCAAAAAAAATAACACTATACTCAATTAAAGAGCCACCAGCCAGGCCATTGTATACTCTGGAAAGCAAAATCTTTATGGGCTTTTGCTTATTAACACAGCCGGATTTCTTGGCAGCAAAATGCACGACAAGTGAAAATAATTCGAAACGTTTCGCGTTTTAAAGTATTCCACTGCAAAACCACAAACTGCCGAAAGCAGGAATATTTTCTTAGCTTCGTCCCGGCCACGTTGTTCGTGCTACTCGCAGAGTATCACAAGTCTTGCACTCTCGAAAAACAAGACCGTGCGGTACTTTTTTGTTTCCGATGCACAGTTTATAGTGCGCATGGATATTTAGGATCCACCAATTTCGAGTGAAATTTGTGAATGCTACAAAAATAAGGTGATTTTATGTGTTTTCTTTAAAAACATTCAAAAAAATTATGATGATCAAATACCTTAGCAATAAAACATTGAAATCATACAAATATCAAGTATTTTTGAAAATAATTACTATTCGAACTATTGTGAAGATACCACCCAAATTAAACAGAAAGTTGTCACACTCTTTCAAATCATTACGTTTATATTTCAACTGAGACGTGCCTGCATTTTTTGCGTTCTAAAAATTGAATTGCTCTGAGCTAAAATTGAAAATTCTATTACACTAGCTCACAATAACAGTTTTACTAAAAAAAAGTCGACTACAGAAATTAGTTTTAGAAAAAATTTCTGCTACAAAGCCATTAAATTTCCTCGAATATTAATATCAATAACCGGCAGAAAAATGCATTAAATATTATTCTTCTAAAAATTGTTGACAGTGCTTGAGAATCGCCACTTTTAAGTCCTCCAATCCGACAACGCTGAAGACTACAGTTAACAGCCAACTCACTGCAAAAAGGACGTAAGTGCAAATGTTTGCTGCTCGGGAACAATATCCTGCGTAGCTGGAAGTAATCGGGAGTAATAAAAAGAGCAAATGAAACACGGTCAATATTTTATTGGACCAAATAATAGGGAAACCTGTTACAGGGGCTCAAAATTGGTAGCAAATATTTGCATTTAAACACTAGAGTAGTTTGAATAAACATTTATGAAATCATATAAATTTACAGTTCCCTAATTTAAAAAAAACTCGACGAGTTCTGATGGCATTATTTGAATGTCATCAAACTTAGTAGCATTTCATTTTTCTAATTCCAGAACTGAATTTACATAAAACTTTGATTGAAAACCAACTTTCATGCTTTTTAGCTCTACCATTTTGAAATCCAAACAATGAAAAAATAATGATATCACATTCCGATAAGTGGCTCTTTGAGTAGATATCGTTTCCTATTTATCCAAGCTAGCACTGATTTGTTTCAACCTGCTTTATACACCATTTTCATATTGAACTTCCTTTTCCAGCGGGTTATCCTCAAGTTAAAGTCCTACAATATGCAGATGACACGCTCTTATTCGCGTCGAGCCAAGACCCGGTCTTAGCAGATTTTATTTTGACGAATGGGCATTAAGGTAAACAGTAGCAAACTACAGCTTATTGTATTCAGAAACCCTTCCAAGTATCGGGGATATCAAACCATATGCAATAAGGCCAAAAAACCATATGCAATAAGGCCTTGTTCGGGACTTCTAGAATCACTCCTTATCCTACATTGCGCTACCTTAGAGTAGACATGCATGCATATTTGAAATTTAAACCTATGCTCCGACGTAGAATTTAAGTAGCCATTTCCGCATTTTTAGCCAAGAAGATGGTTATGACGACAAAGGTTAAATCCGTTTACCATAAAACACTCATTCGGCCAATCCTGACATGCGCATCCCTATCCTGGATTAACTGTTCCAAATCTGCCATTGGAGAAGCGGAGATGTTCGAACGAAGAATTCTGCGCTTATGTACGGACAGGTTTTACAACCCGGTAACTAGAACGTGGCCGAGGAAATCTCTCTTATATGAGGACACAGGACTTGAGCCACTTAGGGGCAGGTTAGTGGAACTGATGAGAAGGTTGTACGCACCAACAGATGGACATGAAAACGGAATGATTAGGGGAATCGCACGCACGAGTGACTCATTAGATCTATGACAACGGCGGCCGGAGAGGATAATTAGTACCTGGGACAAGTTTAGATCTATGTAGGTCTAAGCTAATTGTAGTTGAACATAAACTTGATTCGGCTTAGTAAACTAAGTTAGTATTTAAGTATTATATAGCTAAGCCAACCCCAGGTAATGTACCACCTGGGTAATATTTTATAAGTGCAAACCGGAAAATGAGTAAATGATAAAAAAATAAAAACAATTCTAAAATAGCTAACAGACCAAAATAGAATAGCCGCTAAATATAAGATAATTTATGTGGAATATCTCTTGAGCTAACTAATCTATGTACAGTTCTATGAATAAAAAAAAATATTATTAAAAAAAGGAGGTGTCCACATTATCTTTCATTTTAAAAACGTTCAAGTAAGTAATAATTTTTGTAACTAAATAATTAATTATAAAATTTCATAAAGGTGAGACAATTTTTTCAATATTCTTTCAAATAAATTTACAACTTTAATCAAATGATTTAAATCCGTTACATTTTGAATGAATATGAAAAATCTTTTGAGCTACATCTAAATCAAGTTAAAAGCCAATTAAGTTGCGTTAGATTTTCGAAAATAGTTCAAATTTTTTGAATCGATATTTAATTCTTTAAAACCTGCAGCACTTACTTGTTTGTCAATTTGTATGCAATGAAGCAAAACTGCTAAAACACTTAAGAATTTAAGACCTCATGGTTTAATACTGGAAAATTTACTGCAAAGTTTTGATATCTCTACGCTTGAATTTTCAAATATTTATTTTTTACATGAAATTTTCAAGTTTTTTTCGTAAGACTGCCAGTCTATTTCGTAAAAAGCTATCAGTTTATTTACCTTAGCTTGGAAATGTACTGCAAATCATAATAATATATATCAAAAAATTCCAATCGCTTGGAATTTTGGAAGTTGCAAAATGCAATCGCCTATTACTCAAAGTTTTCACCGGCTGATTGCTTCGTTGTAACCATGTTATTAGAAGTGCGACCTCTGCAGCTATCATTTTTAATTTTTCATTCTTAGTTTTTAATTATTCTTCATTTTTATCGTTTCAACATCCTAAAACATTGAAATACGGTGTTTTTATTATTTCTTTCTGCTTGCTATCATTCTGGATTTTCTTGTCAATATATCTGTTCGGCGAAAAGAGTTCAGCAGAATTAAATCATATCGTCGCCAAAACCTTCTCAACGTTTTATTTGAATTTTATTGCAATTGTTTTCTTTAGTAATGGCAGGCCAATGTATTTCGAAAAATAAAGCAAAAAAGAAAAATTAAAATATTTTCATGAAGACTTGCTTAAATCAATATTTTTTATTTAATTTTTTTTTTCACGAATATAATTTTAATTGAATCAATATAACTATTTTTTTCATAGTGAAAATAAATTGAAAAATATGCTAATGCTTAGTTGTTAATAAAAAAGCTTAAACAGATTTATTTACATTTGTTTGGGTCTACAAATTGGTTTTAAAATCTAGGTCTACAAATTGGCTCTAAAATATTTCCTCTTTCCATGCAACACAAGGCTTTAGCATATTTAAATGAATGTTTTACTTCATAAAAAATGTAGTACTTTACACAAATTTCAAACCCTTGGGAACTCAGAATTGTTTCATTCGATCCCAAAAAAATGTATTTCTCTATTGTCATAAAAGGGAAAATGTCAACACATTGAAGACAAGTTCAATCACTCTTAATTTATTCAAAAATTAAAGGTTTTAGTCAAAGACCTACAGCTTTTTCCAAATTTATTTTGCATCGGCAACTCTAACCGCTTGGGGTCGCAACACCTGTCACGTACCCATAGAGTAGTTTGAGCTAATTAATAAATTGTAAGGGTATCATGATTCAGTTAAGATGAGTGCATACTACTCTTTTATTTCAAGATGCTGCCGTTGCTGATGGCAAAGCGTTCACATAATCATCACGACCCAAGTGAAGGGTTCAAGTTGAATTGGTTTAGGTTGGAGTCTATTGGTTCGACCATACCACCATAGTCTGAAACTGGAATTTAGGTAATTCCTCTTTTGTTACATATCCACAACCGACATTCATACGAATGGAAAATCTTAACAATGCTACATGGTATTTTGTGTTTTTTGTTTTTTTTTCTTATCATGCTTCTTCGATGTTATTTCATTATCTTCGCCCATCCATTGCGGCGCCCATCGAGGCAAATACACAATATTTTCGATTTTTTTCGTTGTTTACGTTAGTTGACGCATCTTATCTTGCAATATCTATTCGTTGCGTCAAACGAGTCGTAGCAATGGCTCTAACTGATTTTGCAGCAAACGAGTTCTTCCGCAATGGAGAGCTACCGATTGTCAGCAGTAAGGTGTGAAGGTTTCAATTTGACCACATGCTATGAACATACTGAGCTCTTTGAAAAAACTCCGGTGTTTGTCACATTGTTCTCTACCGCAAAAGACGTGACGTTGACCCTGAACGGGTTAAAATTACTTGTCGGTTGGATAGCGGATGATGTTGCTTCAATTGTAAGTTCACTTTCAAGTATCAATTTCGTTCTTATGTTTTAGGTAGATGAAAAACAGTAGTTGAAGTAGCCTTAAGGTTAAGGTTGTTTTGTAGTAAGCAAAAGAGGAATGTTTGAAAAGAAATTATATTTCCTGGACATATACCTTGATTCGCGTAGGAAACGTATTTGCATCTCTGTAGTTATGTCAATGATTTACTATGTTGGTAATTAGGGGGGCTTATAAAGATGTTTTATTCAGTTCAGTTTTAGTTTTGGAGAAGTTCAGTTTTAGTTTTGGAGGTGCAGTAATTGTAAATTTTCCTTAATGAGAGCAGAGCTCATATCATTGCTAAAGGACTAATCTCTGAGCCACAAAACTCATTTTTTGAAATAAGGTCCTCCCAATAAAAATTGATTGGTATAAACATGAATTTAGTGTTCAAGCCAATAAAATCAAATCGACTGTTTTTTTTAATGATTCCATAAAATATCAATCATTCATTCGAATCACTTTAAAGTCACTAGACGCAAGCCATTTTTAAGTTCCTTGTTGACCTAAAAAACATTATGCATCACCTATTACTTACTTGAAATAGGCAGGCACACTAAATTATTTTTTAAGGCACACGCGACTAATTAAAAAGATTTTGGCTACCATTTTCTTTGACCACCCCAAAATCATGGATCATGAATATTTTTTTAAACATTTCCCAATTGGTTTCTTATTCAATTAATTTGATATCCGATACATCAAAGCGATGAAACTGATATTACGAACTACTATAAAGTCCGAGTTAGAAAAAGTAAGCTTGAATCAATTAAAATCACGATGGATGATGCTATTAAGATTTTTTAAGACATTGCAATAAACTGCAGTTTACAAAGCATTTGGGAATTTGATAGTGCTGTTGCGAAATACTCAGCAACTACTCGAAATAATTTAATGGTCAAACTCAGGTCAGTGTTATAATCTGCGATGAGAAGGTGGTCCATTTAAAATTTTATGATGAGGTTTTTGCTACAGATCTTATTGCAAAAAGCTTCAGCATTTTAGTGAATTATCTATTTTTTTTCTTTACTTCCACACACTCTCGACCGGCATAAAGCCAGAAATGCCAGCAATTCAAACTGAAATCAACTCGACCACTTACAACAAATGCATTTACAATGTGATGGACGTCGCATTTTTTGCCTATATGTCGTTAACTGCCTGTTCGGGTAATATTTTCAACATGTAAATTTCGTTAATGCTGTGCTTGGGCTAAGCCAATTTTGATTCAATGAAAGCAAGCAAAATACATGCAACTAAAAGTGTTGCATCGGGCCATCTGTGCACGGATGGGGGTCAATTAGCCTGCTCAATTATAAAAATTTTCTTTCTGCACCGATGAAGGAATGGTGGTTTTCCTCGCCATTATAATCGTCATCGTTGTCTGCACCGCAACGGTAATGACCAACCTGAAAAGGTTAGCACCTTACGCAACGAGAGCATGAATGAGATCGTAATGCATCTTACATTCACAGACTGTCAGCAAGACGCCATAGTCGCCAGTTGGCCAAAAACCGAATGGAGCTGATTATTGGTATACATTAAGGTTATTCAACAACGCCACGCACTTAAAGCAGGATGTGATGTGAATTGTTATTGCAAGCTTTATATCAGGTCACTGTGCATATTATTTGAAAAACTCAAATAAAATCACTATTTTGCAAACATTTGTTCGAAATTTGCAAGTGATGGTCAGTTGCATTTGACACTTTTTACATGCTAGTCATCGATGGTTTTTGTCAGTACGTAAGCATGACTTCGATTTTATCTTTGGGTGAAACTATTTACTTTGAATTATAAAACCGCTTCAATTCGTAGGAAAAAAACAACAAATATTTCACCCTGGATTAGTGGGCTATGTGATAAAATATCCATAAATTTTAATGGCATTATTAGTTTGTTTGAATTTTGGCTGATTGTCAAAATAGTTTCATCTGTTAATAATAAATCACATCTCGCTCAACAATTATGAAAATTTGTCTAAGTTGACTGTCGGTTCAGCTTTACCACCTTGAAGCAACAAAAAGTATTTTCGGGTATAATTTTATGTACTTCCGAGTCCTCGTCACAGTTGTTGCAACATTGTATATTTGGGTGGTTCTTTTTAAACTTTTAATCCTTTTCACTATTTTTGTTTTGAATTCTAGCCGGTAAAGAACTGATGTCATACGTATTTTCCATATTATGGTATCATCCTTGAAAAAGCCAGATGACATTAAACTATATATAGTACTCTAGGGACATACAAAGAATTCGATGAATAAGTCAGAGTGTATGTTCTTGAAGGGTTATTGACGATAATAACTTATACCTGTCATATGAAATCATATCTTTCACCAGCTCTGATCAGGCCAGTTTTGATCTACTGGAATCAGATAAGTTTAAGCTGAGTTGGTTAACACGTTCCCTGTCCGCTGAACCACATGTGGCTCAGGAAAAGAGCTTTTGGAATGCACAGCTACGTTTATGAGCCATATGTGGCTCAGCGGACACCTACAACTTGTATTGAGAAAAACCAAAACATTTACCTGAATCACATATGGTTCATGAGCGTTCAGCGACTAAAAAGTCTGTGTACGCTCCTGAACCATATGTGTTTCAGGTAAGAATTACCTACTTCTATTTTGACTATCAATATTTTTCTATGCTTGGGGTGTTTATAGAGTCATATAAGAACAAATTTCAGCAAAAAATAATTTGAACTTGCGGAGCAATTTCGTTGTTTTGTTCAGGACGGAGAACCTGTTAAACGATAAAGGAGTAAAAAGATAAGTAAATACCAGCAGAAGTTCCAATCAAATATAAAAATGCACAAACGCATTAAATTTTTAAGTGAAAGATTTGTCCAATTGCTGTTAGTGTTGGGAAATTGAAATGACGAAAAACTTATTTCCTTTGACTAAAATCAATTAGATTAAAATTTTCGTGATATATGCTCAAAATTGGATATATGGTTCCCAGCCAGAACAGCGTTTAATCATTTTCGTACGCCAAAGGTCGAATCGGCAGTGGAAAACTCGATTAAAAGGGCTTCGTTTTGAGCCTCTTGCTCAATATTAGCCCTAATTTTGACCTTGTAAAGCTCGATGAAACGTATTAGCACAGAAAAATAGAAATCTAGGTCATCGGTTAATGTGAGTTTCAAATAGCATGTGCTCGAAATGAGCAATGAATGGATGTTTTTTAAGCTTAGAAAAGTGAAAATTGTGGAATATTTTGGGAAGGACCTAATGTCATGATAAGAGTGATAAAAGTTCGGGATCAAAGAAGTCTGGGATCAACCGAAAGCAGGAAGTTCTGATAGCAGAGTAGTCGTTTGGGAAGGGATTTATTCTTCTCTCCCGGGATGAACTCTCTCAGACGATGCATCTGAGCGAGATTCAGGTGCGGAGTTCGTCTCATTTGATAGGGCCAGTGTCGGGATTTCCTCCGATTTGCGATGTTTTCTAGACCTCCTGAGCCCCAAAATTGAAGCGCGGAGCGAGGCAGCCTTATCGTCAAAGGAAGACATAGACTCTTCTTTACACCATTCACCATTCACCAAATTACACCATTCTAAAGCAGCAACAGTTGCCTTGTTTATTGGCCTCTTTAATACAGGAAAGAGTTGACTCTAATTTAAGAACCATAGTCTGCAAACATACGGATTTGCGGGCTGCGCGCCAATGGTTACAGACTGATTACACCCGACAGTCTCTAAAAACCACGATTTTTGCTTTCTTCAAGAATATAATCTATGTCTTTGTTCTAAGGATGACTTGGCTGTTGCAGTGGAAATTGACCGGAGAACATTCTGGTTTGTTTCTTGCCGTATGTCACACGACCATTGCGTATGTTCCCCTGTGACATTGTCAAAGATGTAGTGGCTGCAGTCGCTACAGCCTGTGTACCCCTTAGCCTGGAAGCTGACTCCAACGCTCATCATGAGGTATGGGGAGGGTTTAACACAAATGGGAGAAGTGGTTCATTCTCTAAATTCATCTTGGCCTAGAACCTGTCCTGAACTTAATTAGGTCAAATCAGAAGGAGGTTATTGACGTTATCTTCGTCAGCGAGCGGTACGGACATCTCTTGAATACATATCATTCGGCCGATACTCAATGAAACAGGTAGCCTTTGCTAATGGGAAAAGTACGGACTGGTTAAACTTCCAATCGCTGGTCCGATGATGGCTGGAACTTTCTTCAGGGAGCATCGACTGTAGCTTAGATCTGGATTAAGCGGTTAATACTCTTGCCAATACTTTCAACTTTGCTGGCCGGAAAGCGTACAACTCACCCAAAGAGAAGTGGAACCTTAAACATATATAGTGGGATGTGGGAATTACCACCCTACGAACAGAAAAAAGGTTAACAACGCTAAAAGATCTAATGACTGGACAGTTTAAGCAAAAAAAATTGAAGGTTTTTGAATATGGCATAATTTAAGTGAGAAAAACTAGTGGCCTGATTTCTGTGGAGACGTAGAAGATATCAATGGATCAAATCGTCTTGGTAAGATTTGTAGCTTAACACCAAATTGTGTAGGATGAAGTCAGATCTATGACGCCAGTTGATTAATTCGAGCACTGATGCACTAAATCTCCTTCAGTGCTCACATTTTATAGGAAATTATAGCCCTCCAGCACATACTACGGCACGTTAAATCGTGTAGGCCAACAGCATTTCGCGATCTCTTAGGATCTCAAATTCCTAATCAGGGTGGTCCACTAACTCCTTAAGCTGTTCAAATCTCGCGGCCCTGATGATATCCAACAGTAGGTACATAGGGTTCGCTAACGTAGCTGAAGGAGATCTAAGGAAATCAAGGGCAAGTCGGTTGAAACTGCTCTCCATGTTCTCTTTGAAAGTATTCGCTTGCCGCTTTAATAGAAAAGAGTTTTTATCGAATAAAATTGTCTAGACTCAAAAAAGCGATATTATGGTACGCGAAAATGAAGATTTCTTTAGTTTACTTGAAGTGTTGCTGTTTGTTTAGAAAAAGAGGTCCAAACAGTATCAGAGGAAAATTTTTCATTATGACCAAGTAATTTTTGCAAAAAAGACTATTCGACGTCTACCAAAAAGTTGTGAGAGTGTTGCGGCAAGAAAACATATATAAGTATATATATTTTACCGTCAAACTACCAAAAAAAACTTGCGAAAATGTCACGAATCGTCTAATTAGTAGGAGACTTTTGCTGTTATCATAGGCTCCAAAAGCAGAGAATCGCCGATGTATAGAGTAACTATAAGGTACAGTTTGGAGTATAGCTTAGTTGATATGTCAGATATTTACTTGTATAAAGAGTCTGAAAAACCAGAAAATTTGATAACAAGCCAACTGTGCTGATGATGAGCTCCAATGAACTTACAACTGCACAAAGTTAGAAAACATTCTACTGTTAAGAATACAAATAAAGGTGAGTTCATGAGATATGCCTAAAATGATGGCTACAGATAAAAAAAACTTCTTGGGTGAAGTCTTGTTTGCAGCGTCACTCACTATCTACATATGTCTCTTGCAAGAGCAAGAGTAAATAGCTTAAACCGAACAATTTCAATCTTTTTTCAAGGCTTGTTGTAATGCTTTTCATTATTTTTCGCCTCACTCAATGCAAATTGATCAGAGCAATATGAAATTTACAGGATGTATTGGTTTTGAGTAGGAACATCCTGATAGAAAATATTTCAAAAAGTGGACAACCCTGTGGCAGTAGTGCCATCTTGAAAAATTACTCAGCAAAATAAAAGCTTGTTGGTCAATCACTTCGAATGCAGTCTTTAGAATGGATGGAAATTTACAGAGTAGAAAAACCGTATTGACAACCTAGTTTTGTGAAAAACTAAGGTAGGGCTGGCAACTATGGTATTTTCTGCAATATCTTTTTTGATCATATCTTTATAAAATTTTCAAACGATAATGATATTGCAATAAAAATCAGTAGCCAATATCTCTACCTCTATAGTTTTCAACGCAGTAATTAAATCGAAACGGAATTCAGAGGGTGAGTTGACATGAACGGAAAACAGATTTAGTTTCCTTCTGATTTGTGACACCAGGCATTTTCATTATTTTCGAACCAATAGAAATTACAGTAAATTATTCAAATGAAAATAAGTGGCAAATTGTTGAATATTGCTTTTTTCAAATTTCACGGAAGGAAACCCAAAAAAAATGTCACCCCTATTTCATCCCAAAATTTACAGTGTAAATTAATATTGGGGTTAAGTGGTAGCAGTGCTGGTAAAGTGCTAAGAGTTTTTACTATTTTTGTTGTTTTTGTACTAGGAGATGATGTTGTTAAATTTTTATAAGCAACCAGAAACATAAGTAAGTAAAAAGTGTGCTACTTTCCTAAGTTTTGAACTTCTTTTCACTTTACGACTTCCAAAATCTAAACTTTTAACATGACACAATTTAGTCCTGTTTTAGCTCAGATTTCAATTCACCGCTAAAGTTACTGCAGATCTAATGAATGCTACACTTCACTTGAATCACGATTGCTCTTACTCAAAATTAGTGCTCCTTAAGCTTATCTGTGTTTTAGTTTGTTTTACATTGAATATAATATTAACAAGCTTCCAAAAATAAACATAGTATAACGCTCCCTTTTGCTGCGATGCTATGGTGTATTCGAAAATAATTTCACCAACCATTATTTGTAGTGTCCATCGGTTGCTTTTGAGTCTATTTGTGAAAAAAATTTGCATTATTTTTATGGTGAAATTAAAAAAACCGTAGAGTTCTCTTTCCTAGATTAAAAGTCGGGTGAAAGACAATCAAAAAAGAATGTTCACTTGAACTAGTAAGTAAACAAAACTTAAGTATGAAAAATTAAACCAATGTTGTTTCAATAAAAAGAGGCATTAAAGTGCCAATGGCCGCAAATCACTGCCAGTCATTTAGGAGTCTTTTGATTTATGATGCAATTCATCTTCAGGTATAGTCTGTTTGTAATCAGAAGCAGTTTTCAACGCAATTGATAATATTTTTCGCAGACTTAGTTCTGTCAAGTAGTATTCCAGCCTCTTCGTTGCGTTGAGCAGGTCTTTGCTTGATGCGAATACGAGCATATTGTAGGACTTGGACTTGAGGTTAGCTTGCTGGGATAAAAAGATCAACAGTGAATATAGTAAAAAGAATTGGTCCAGTGATTATGGTAGAGCCTTGTGGCACTCTTCATGTTACAGGCCCAACGCTGACAAAGACTTCTCTGTTGGTAAGAAAGCTTGCAGCGAGCCTTATAGCCTCTTCCGGGAATCCAAACTCGATCAACTTAAACAGAAGGCCTTTGTACCATACGGAATCGAAAGTCTTTTTGGTATTTAAAACACATACCACAATTAGAGCGTTCTGCACATTCAAGTGAGTTTCATTAAAATTAAAATCTGGTCTTATAAAAGAATAATCTAAAACTTTCTTTTCAATTAATCATAAAAAGAGCTCTGTCAACATAGAAAATTAATGACTGGATGGAACGCAAAACAAATAAGAAAAGCTGGTGATATCTAAAACACTGGGGGCTACAAAAAAATGTTCTTTGGTGAAGTTGTCACCAAGCAGAAGCTTGTCTGGGCAATTGACACCTTCAAGCCCTTCAAGTCTCCTGGTCCGGATGGAATCCTGCCGGTCATGCTTCAAATGACAGGTATGCTTGCCGTTTCCTGACTAACACAAATTTACAAATGTTGCCTAGTGCTAAGCCATGTACCTGCAGCCTGGAGGACCACTAAGGTTGTACTTATACCCAAAGCAGGTAAAGTCAACCATGCATATCCGAAAGACTACAGGCCAATTAGCCTTACTTCCTTCTTCCTTAAAGTTTTCGAAAGATTACTTGATCTACATATCAAACAAAGACTTAATACTCAAGCTCTATCGAGAGCCCAAAATGCGTACGTGAAAGGGAAATCTGTCGAAACGGCTCTCCATAGGGTAGTCTTCAAAATTGAATGGGCACTCCATTACAAAGAATACGCCTTCGGAGCCTTTCTAGATATTGAGGGTGCCTTCAATAATGTGCACACAACAGCTATTATGGAGAGCCTCTACGCACACAACACTCACCCCGCTATTTGTAGCTTCATAGGCAACATGCTTAAGCAGAGGCTCATATCAGCGGATTGGTCGGGTGCGCAAATCACAAGAAAGGTTCACAGAGGCACTCCGCACTTCCACTCTTGTGGAACCTTGTAACAAACTCAATTCTGAAAAAGTGGAAACACGGGACTCACGGTTGTGACCTACGCTGACGGCATTGCAATTTTAGTCTCGGGTAGGTTTCCACATACTAGAGCTGGTTGAGGAGTGGGCGAATTCCGTGGGTCTTGGCATTAACCCCAATAAAACAGATATTGTGCTCTTCACTAAGAAGTATAAAACCCCTGATTTAGACCATATCATGCTGGGTGGCTCTAGATTAGGTCTCAAATTACAAACTAAGTATTTGATTCTTATTCTCGACAGCAAGCTCACACGGAAGGCGAATTTAGAGGTAAGAGTTAAGTGGGCAAGCAACGCGATTTATGCCAGCAAGAGAGTGCTGGGTAAAACGTGGGGTCTAAGCGCTGCTCTAACGCACTGGATCTACTTGGCGATAGCTAGGCCGATCCTTGTTTACGGATGCTTGGTCTGGCCAGCAGTGAATAAAAGCACCTTTGCTAGTATGGCGAATAGAGTTCAGCGGTTGGCGGCAGATGATTTAGCCTCGACTCCTTCGTCTGATCTGAACGTCCTGCTTCATCTCCCTCCGCTTGATCTATATATTAGAGGCACTGCCGCAAAAGCTGCTGTCAGGCTTAGGGAACCAGGACACTTCGAGTCAAGATCCTTTGGAAGCACTGACTACTTGGTTCCCAATCTGTGCTTTGATCGGGGATATCGAGTGACTGTGGGAGATGGGCAGGATTGGAATCGGGCAAATGTGCCCTGCAGCTCTTAGCATCTACACTGACGGCTCGAAAACAGCTGCAGGAGTAGGTGCTGCAGCATATTTTGCAGATGCAGCCATGGAAGCAGCTTTCAGGCTTCCGAATCACAGTATCATTTTCCAGGTGGAAGTGTTTGCGATACGTAAAGCCGCAGACCTGATATACGCCAAAGACACTACTAGTAAAGTATTAAATATATTTACGGACAGTCAAGCGGCGGTAAAAGCACTGATGTCTCACAAATACAAATCAAAGTGTGTATTCAACTGCACAGCAGAAGAGTCAGAACCTTCTGGGTTCCCGGTCATAAGGGCATTGATGGAAATGAGAAGGCGGATGCGTTAGCCAAGTATGGGGCTAGTCTTCCCCTTTTGGGAACGGTTGACATGCTTACTCCTATCCAAACGATTAAGTACTCAATCGACTCTCAAATGATGCAGGGTGCGACGCGCAGATGGGGTGCAACCTAGACCTGCAGGGTAACCAAAATCATGTGGGGGTCAAACAATCTCGCATCGACCAAGTACCTCCTCGAGTTAACGCGGATTGACTGCAAACGACTCGTTGGCATCATTACTGGCCATTATCTTGTAGCAGAACATGCTATGAAAATGGGACTCCTAACGAGCGACACCTTTAGAAGATGTCAAGAGCCGGGGTCTCACAAACTATCCAGCATCTCCTGTGTCACTGTCCGGCACTGGGGAGAACCAGACTGCGATACTTCGGTGAGACGTGGCTGGTGGGTCTCTCGCACGTGGCAGAGCAAAAGCTGAAGGACATCCTTTAGTTCGTGAAAAAGTCTGGAGCCTTTGATGGCCACTTGGACTGAATTCCTTTCTCGAAGTCCATTTATCTGGTATCACTACGGACCAGTAGGTCTACGTGTGGCCATGTGCCAGGCAGTACAACCTAACCAAACCTAGTGCAATGATTAAAAATTATATGTTGATTACATCTTTTTTGAATTAAACTTTTTTAACTCTTTTGATTGTTTGACCAATATAGTACCAGAGTTTCAATAGTACCAGAGAAAAAACAATGATAAACATATTTCGATATCAAAACATTTAATTTCGGACGGAGCATAAAAAATTCCATTGATAGATATCAAAACAATCTTTTACCTCTCAGAAATGAAGAGGTTTTGCTGTATTTCAGTCCAAACCGGGAAAAATTAAAGCAAAACTAAATGCCAACATAAAGTATATGCTTGTTTGAGCTAGGATTTTTTTTCGTGAAAAGTTAGGTTTTTAAATATTATATAATATTTTCTCTGAGAGCTTAGTAGTGCAGGTCAAATATTTTCCATAGCCGACTATTAGTAAATAACCCTTAAAGACTCAGATGCTGATACCGATGATAGTAAAACTTGCACCAAAGCTGTTTTATTTAAGTCCTACACTCAAGCACTTTATGTTTAAAGTCAAATAAAATTCACATATTTGCAAACTCTTCAAAATGTTTTCATTTCCATATAGAGAGTGTAAGTTATTAAGCTTCGTGAACTAATAGCTCCTAATCACACAATCTCAACGTCAATTACATCTCATATCAAGAAAAACACACTTGTCAATCAGAATTGCATAACCTACGAAATTATTCCGACTAATTGGATTTCTGCTCTAACGAGCTTTGTATGACATCCGTACGTTATGGTTTCGTGAAAGTTAGTCGGAAAAGAAATGACATAAAATTCCATAAGTGGAATTTAGTTCAAGTTTATGTTTATGTCCAACTTTATGGTTCAGATACCTACAATCGTGTGTAGTAGTTCCAATTTGCGGAACAGCTTGTTTTGAAGCAGTTTTTTTTATCGGTGCTACTCTTTCTCGAACGTGTTATGATACTTAATTGAGAGATTATCATGGATAATGACATCAGATTAAACGTTCTCATCTAATACTTTGCTTATTACGGATATTATTGACAGATTTCAAAGTTGGTTTTAAGTATCGTGCCTGTAATTGACATTAGGGATAAATGTCAGTTTCATTGCGAATGATGTCACGCGGCAAGATTTCGCATTTTGTTTTTAGCGGTTGACAGAAAAACCCACATGCGATGTTGAATAATTTAGATGATTCAAACATTCCCCGACCTACTTCACGCACATTAACCCGACGCATAAATCATCATGTCGTTTTTTAATGCTGGATTATTGCAACCGACGAACTCCATCGTCACCTCCTGATCGATTGCAGTAGCTCGCCTTAAATTATTAACTCCGAAATTGGAATTTTTTCGTATTCTCCATAATCGCTACATCCAATACTCACCAGCACTCATCTGAGTAGCTGAGTGGCGTGCATGTATAATTCATAATCGATAGCAATTAATAGTGCCCGAGGAATCCGACTTTACCAACAATAGTGTCTGCTTGACGAATGACCTATGGCTAGTATTTTCTTTAAATGCGTTGCTATAGCTATATGTTCGCTCCGTTAATATGCTACGAAATTCATGTTTATGACATGTGTTATTCAACTTTTTGGCGGTCAAAATACAATTTGAAATTCAAATTAGTTTCATTCACGATTGGCATCAGGCCGATCAATCGATTTATGCAGTGTTCTTCTGGAATCAGCGTGGCTTGTGCCCGAAAAAGTGAAAGAATCGAATGAATCGAACGTCTGACAAGTGCCTAAGTAAAATTAATAACAAATTTATGTAATCAAGAGTCGAATGTTAGCATAAGGCGCTTTCGAAATCGATAGGAATGTAATAAAAGTCATATGTCAGCAGGTATGTATATTGTTGCATTTTTTTCGTGAATTTTTTTTTTTTACTGAAGAGTCATGTGCAGCAGATGCCACAACTGAAGGAGGAAGGAATGTGAAAGGCATCATAGTAATTATATGTTTCTTAGCTGGCATATAAATTAATGGAATATGGATATTATACCTTTCAAACTCGTGAGCTTAAATTTTTCCTGATTGAATAATGTATGCATCTGTAAGTACCAAAGTTCGCATGAACTAAATTGTTATGGAATTGCAAAGTCAAAAAATGCTTTTGAAATTGTCGTCATTTATGTTCACCTCAACTGATTTAATATAATCAAGCTAAAAAATCTCAAAGTCATTTCATTAGATTACATTGGTCAACAAAATTTTGCAACAAGAAAAATACTTACTAATTTTGAAATACCTACCTAACCTGAATACCAAATCGTATTTATTCTTATTTGATCAGATCTAGATTTTGTGTTTCAGTTATTATCAGTTAAATTCAATAATAATCGTTTTTTTACTTACAGTTACTAATTCAGATTGTTTTGTTTTGTTGTGTAGAGCGATTCCTAAACTATGTCAAGAAAGAGTAAAAATAATGCTGAAAAGTTCTGTTACATTTGTGGTGAAATTACTTTTATATGTCAACGGAGAAATTGAACACCATTAATAAAAAATATTGTGTGAAAATTATTTTGGCTTTTGTTCGACAACAAAATAAACAGTGGGTTCCTCATATCTGTTGTGTAACGTGCGTGGGACTTCTGACTTTATTTATCGATGCTTCAAAAACAAGTTTAAAGGCTGTTCTGTTACATAATGGTAATAGACTTTCTTCCATACCGATAGATCACGCTGCTAACATGAAAGAATCGTATGAAAATATGAAATTTATAAACATCAATGGAAACTTTGTGAAGATTTAATAAAAAATTTTGCCCTTCTTTTATGATTGCCACCTGGGAATACAATTTTCTGCTGTATTATTTGTGAGTGGGATAGTAGAGATAGAAAAACCATTATTTCAAGAAAAATTGGCCCAAAAGACCATCTCTTACTCCAGGATTGAAAAATGTGAAGCATGCTCCTTCAGTAAAACCAGATGATATATTTTTCACCTCTCCATATATAGCTTGGCCTGATGTAAAATTTTGCGAAAGCAATGGATCGAGATGGTGCTGAATTTTTATACCTAAAATAAAAATTTCCCAAAATCAGTGACGCCAAAATTAAAGAGGGCATATATGTAGGACCCCAAATCAGACAAGTGATGCACGATGAATCATTTAAAGAAATTCTCCACGATCTAGAAAACTCAGCTTGGGAATCATTTATAAAAATCACCAAAAATTTTCTCGGAAATCACCGATCAAATGACTTCGAAAATATAGTAGAGGAACTTTTAGTTAACTATAAGGCATAAGGCTGCAATTTGTAACTAAAAATACATTTTTTACATTCACATTTGGACTTTTCCCCCACAAATTTGGGTACATCAAGATATTTTTACAATAGAAATACGATACCAAGGTAAATTGAGTCAAAGAATGCTGGCAGATAATTGTTTGCGATTACAACGTGACGTTCTTGATGCAGAGTATAGGAAAAAGTCATAACGAAATACTTAAATTTATATTGTAGCATTGATTATAATCTAATATTTATTCAAAAATTTGTAGTTAAAAAATAATGAAAAATTCATTTTACAATAAAACTATTCGTATCCAAAATATTTGACTCCTAATTCTACTTTACTTGACCTTGTTCTTAACAAAATCAGCTACCATTTTTTTAAAAAAAACTTAAAAAATTAACTAACCTGAATATGAAAAAAATATATATATGTACATAACTAAGGGAAAAGATCATGTTGGAAAGATAATCATTAAATTATTCTAATTTTGAAAAGAATCACACATTAACCTAAGGTGTAAGCTTTGGAAATAAAGAATATATGCACTAACCCTACGAACCGTCAAAAAAGTTGCAAAGAACATTAGTATTGACCGCTTCAGACATGCAGACCTACTCAGACTCAAGGAAAATGCCAAAGTCAAAAAATCGCTCAAATTGATAACATTATTAGTAATAATGAATTTTTGACAGCAATTATTATGTCCAAGCAGGGTCATTATCATTTTTACTAACAATTTCCTATGCATGATTTGGACAACTGAAACCCAACTCGAGTATGCAAATTTTCATTAACATATCATGTTATTCAGGTGTCATATTTAAAATAAACTTGGTGTAAGAGTATATTGTATATTGTATGCATATTTGCAATTTTGGCCTACACGTTCAATAACACAACAGTGAGTAGGTAGACAAAAAGGCCAATCATATGGGATAAATATTTCATATTCTTCTCATTCAAAATGTTATTAGTTATTTTCATTTTGAAATACATCTAGTCTATCCATATTGCAAATTTAAAGTGGACTCAAGGTATATCAAAAGATATACAATAATTAAATGCTGTTGCAACTATACGAATGGACCATCTAATTCTCAAACATTGTGTTCATCCAAGGCGAACTAATTTTGAAATTGTTGATAGTACATTAAGCATGTGTAATATATCGAAACGTTTTACACATACTTCATTCTTTGTTAAAGCTTTTGAATGGAAAATAAATATTTCGATTTCCGCATCGATAAAATATGCTTGGAACTATTTGGAAAACATTTTTTTATAGTGCTCATAAATATCAAGAGGCTGAAAATGCTTTGAAATTTATATCTGATATATAATAAACAGCCCCCAATTTTATAAATTCCGAACCGTATAGTCAATGTTAAACTTATGCTTTGAGACGGAGTATGCTTTATTTCAAATTCGGACCCTGCACAGTTTAGTTTGGTTACACACAATTACCTGAGGTCGTTCCGCATGCATGCGTAACTATGGTTTTATTGTATTCTGAAATATGAATACTCCAAAACCCACAACAAAGTAAGAATTTTAAAAATTTTTAAATATTTTTTAGCTATGTATCGACACATTATATAAGTATGAATGAAAAGTATCTTCTATTAACAGTAAATAAGTGAGCATTATCTTAAAGAAATCCTTGAAGAGATAGATACGCCTGAATGTGGAATAACATTGAGTAAGCATAATTACACTAGGAGGGCTTCTACCCAATACTTCGAGTGTTTTCTAAAGTAGACACGAAAAGCTTTAAAATAATGTCTTCCAAGCTATGGTTATTGAATTCGCTCGAGGCAAATCAAAATCAAATGATATTTTAATAAACAAACCTTTCCCATTGCGATAACCAAGCTTTTCTCCAATCAACATGTAATCATATCGAGCCGTTCAATTATCTCGTACTCTCCCCTAAACTTAACCATGTGGTAACTTTTTAATTGGACTCACCAACTCCAAATATGCACTACATCATCAGACTTCTTCCTACAATTGCAGCACAAACAACAACATATTTAGTAGCGCTTGCGATTCGTTTGATGCAAAAGACAACAATCAAACAATGAAAGGTGAATAAACAAACAGATTGTCATCAACAGAAAATTTTTGTTTCGGTGTCCGGAAGCTCATCGAAACACCACTATATATGTAAGCCGTCACCAATATAATCATCGTCCTCGTTGGCTACCGAGCAAAGCTACCGGTACGGCATCAAAGTTTCCAGCATATGAGTATTCGCAAGCAAACGATGTGTTGTTTGTTTTGACTTTATCGAAGCTAATATTTGAACAAGTAATGTTTATGCTCGGTATGACTAAGTAAACAGTTATTACATTACATATTACATATCTCATAGAGCATAAATTTACACAAACTTTTGATAATGGCAATAAACATGACCGTGGCCTTGTCATACCTATCGAGCCAATTAGCTTGGTAAACTTTCACTGGGAACTGGTAAAGAAATGCATCCTCGACCTTTGTAGAATATATACATATGTATGCTTACAAATTTTGTGATGGACGTTCATCACGATCGATAATTATTCGTTGCATGACGAGCGACACAATCGACAGATTCAATGTATGTCATTTTGGAATTTGTGTAGTGTTTTTGCATAATTTTGTTCCGCACTTGCCCACATTGGACGCGTTATTACATTAAGCTGTAACTTTAAAAGGTATTTAATTGAAATTGATCAGGCACCAAATAGATAGTTAAATAAAGGAAAATGATGAATGTTAGTAGCCACAACCAGGATTTTTTATCCATTTTACACAAAAAATATTCAAAGAAAAGCTTCAACATAAATTCTTTTTTATACAAAATTAGGATAAAGCATAATTTAATACAGACTTTTTTAGGATGTTTAAAACTGTCTTCTAGAGCTAATAAAGTTAGAATGAGACTTAATGTGAACATATGTCTAACAAAATATTATTTTTCGTGGTGAAGTATTAAATGTCCATAATTTGTCGGTATAACAAAATTTCAATTTAAATACAATCAGAGACAAAGTAGGTGCATACTTTTTAATCCGAGCTTTAATACTGATTAATATTAATAATTAAATTAATATTAGTAATTAAAATTTCAACTGTTCATATATATTTTTCTTTAAATTTTATATGAATTTTGTTTCTCAATGTTTTTCTTTATGCTTTTCAGGTTTGAATCATCAAATGGATTAAATTTCATCATCAGTGTCAGGTTTAATTTTTCTTTCTGATTGTTTTATGTTGTGTTGTGTGCTGTATAGCTCTGAATAGGTGTCTGAGTTAAATCAGGGGTAAAGTGAGTCGCAGAACTAATCACTCAGTACTCGTATAGATAGATTGATTGTAAATGTGTGAATAAAGCTCTTTATCAGCTTCAACCCCTAGACCTGACCAGAGGTTGCCTTGGAGTTAATTTACTTTACTTATAACAGATGCGGCAAGCATCCTTATAATCGATTTTTTTCTAAAGTGTGAGATAGCGTTATGCATCTTTATTTAAAAAAATTATAAAATTTGAAGAAGAAAATATCCAAAAGTTGTTTAATTGAAAATCATCAATTATTCAAAACTAGATAGAATAGTAAAAATAATTAGTAAAAATAAAATTGTGCTGTCTGCGAGGTCTTAATAATCTTTCGTATCTCTGTCAAATTCGTCTTTTTCATTTTATGAATATATTAAACATAGTTTATAATTACATAAAAATACTGCCATTACGTTTAGTCTAGCCGCAAAACGAGACACAGGTTCGTATTGTAACGCAAGGTGACAGACGGTGACTTTCCCCGAACAGCCGAATATTTTGATGAAAATTAAAGTAAATAAAAACAATAATCTTTACAATTTTATTGTTGAAATAAAGTTTACTTAGTTATTGATAATATCTTCAGGTTTTTATGGCCATGATAGCACGCAGCTGTTATCCTAAACTGGAAATTGAGAATGATCGAGAAAGAGGTAAATTATTGTTTACCTGCTGTTCAAACTGATTGATTTGAAATAAGCCAGTACTCCTTTTTCATAGGCAGCTAATACATGGAATATTTCACGTGAAGCGGACAGCGAAAAATGGGGTTCTTTCATAATGATACTTTTAGAGGATATTTACGTGGATACTTAATTTTTTCTATGAGTTTTAGTTGCCGAGTTATGGGCTTCTGAAAAATTGACGAAAAATTTGAAAAGTTTTTTTTTATGCCGACTTTGAGACTAAAAAAAAATATTAAAAACTACTGGTCATCCCATTCTAAAACTGTTATGTATAAAACAGCATATGAAACTACTAAGATACTACTTATTCAGCGGCTGTCACTGATAACAACAATTTTTCACTCACTTAGGAAAACTCAGCAAATATGTATATCGGAAATATGTAAAAAACCTAATAATTTTTTTGTGACTATGTATATATTTTTTTTCAACAATTTTTTTTTATTTATAGTTTTATTGATCTTGGCTTTAAATAACATATTCAATAATTAACTATTTTACGAAAAAAAATTCATTTTTTAACTATCGTATAAGCGTGTTAATAAAAACCACAAATAATTTTACCCTAGATCAGCAGTATCATCAGAATCTTATATGCATTTGAGGTACTAAAAATTACGGGCAATATTCGGAAAATTGTTTTTGGTTTGCAGTTTATTGCGTTTTTAATTGTTCAGCTAGTTTCCTAAATGAAATAAGATTCTAGTCGTCGCTATACATTTTTTCTTTTTTAAACCAGACAATTGATACTGAAAAACTGAATGAAGCAGATTTATAAATTTTTGGCGTAGATTAAGTTGCTGTTATGGAGGCGACTTAAACTGCTCCTACATCGTAATTAAGTTTAAGCCCACATCATAAGCACTGCACCTACGAAGTAGCATCCAACAGTCAAATTGAAACTGTTTACGCGTCGAAATAAATGTCCAAATGAATATGGGCTCTACGAACAACCAGCAGCGGATATATACGCTCGAATCTACACCTGTTCCATCTATAAAATCTTCAATTGCTTCAGATTAGACTGACCACTTTTACTTTCATTTGAATGTGAATCATCGTTTAACGTGCGATCCCATCTCTTTTGGACTATAACTTGAATTTAAAGCAGCAGCTTCTCAAATGTCTACCTGGTATCTGCAGAGACTTGCTCATATAGACCCGTTCACATGGATCGACTTTTATTGTGAACTGGCAAACGTACGTACGTAATAGCTTATTATTCTGGCTTCACATCACCAGCATCAACATACGGTGGGTCCAGTGCGATCCGATCTTTAGTATGAACTGGAACGATCGTATCTGTAAGTAAATGTACATATTTGCTAAAAACGAAAGGTGCATTAAATGCTTGATAAAATAACTATATTTGATTTATGTATTATGGGTTGATCTATAATTTTTCAGCAATGCTGTTTGGTTTGACAATCAGAATATTTTATCGAGTAAGAAGAGGAAGATTTGAGTTTTGAAGTCTTTCTGCTTGCATTGGTAAGTAAAACCGTGAGTGATTGTGTTTTGTAAATATGGCTGCAAGTTGTCTTCAATTTTTTTTCCTGATATATTTTTTCTTAGTATTTTAAGTTCATATGCATAGGTTTATTATTTATAATTGTATATTTTTTTACTAAACCATCTTTTTATTTATAGTGGTCCCAAGCAGTAAATAAGAATGGCTTTTATGTAGGTATATTTTTTATAAGTACGGGTTTCGAAAATTTAAAATTGTAGCATCAATAACTTCTGCAACTGTCCACTAAAATGCATCAAAAAAAGTTCCCTATTTCATATGAGGATTCGACAATTTTTTTTTCTGCTCAGAGCTGCTGAATCAGGCAGATATGTTTTGAATGATATTCAAATTATGTATCGAGGGAAAATTTCAAGCATGAAATGCATAGCTTCTCGCAGTTCAAAATTTTGAATTCAATGTTAATATAAAAAGTTTACAAATTACCTATATGCATTACTTCCTCGCAATTACTCTAATACCCTTGACATTCGGCTTGTACCAGCTTTGGCTGAAATAAAACAATCAAATTTCAAACATTTTACTTGAGAAATATCAAGCGGATATTAGTCTTTGAAAAAAAAGCTAATACCCGCTAAAAACGTGATGAATCCGAGAGAAATCAACCGAAATTTCCTAATTTCCCGCGAACACTTTTCAAGGCTTATTATCAACAATAGATGCGTGCAAATAACAAAATTTTACACTATAAAATTTAACTAAATCGTCTCGACGTTAGCTTTCAGCATGTAATCGACTTCCAACCTTCATGCATCTAGTATATCAGAGCACAAGACAAAAAACCAAAAAGCAATACTACATAAGCTATTACAGAATTAGGTCAGTTTTTATGTAAACTGTGTAAATTGTTTAAGAGATAAAATTGGATGCCGTAACATTTCACATTCGGATGAAAAATGAACTGAATTAATGACCCATGAAATCAAAGTGTTTGAAGCTGTTTTGGAGATTTAGATAGTTTGTGAAAAATTAAAGTCTTCTATTGTTCTCTAAAGCATTATTTTTCGCGTAAGAAGAAATCCATAAAAAATATCATGCTAAGCGTGGAAATCGGTGTATTTGAAACGCCCTCATCAGCAATGAAAACTGAGCTTCAAAAGGTATTGCCAAAAAAAAAAAAAAAATCAGAGTAGACAAGCTATGATTTAAGCGATATTTATTACATCAAATTAGATGAGGCTGAGCTTGTAATCATCCAAAACCACTTAAGTCGTTTGTTACACCAAATTGGTGTGTGGGTAGAATATCAGCGATTTGAGATTTTTTCTTCTATAACTGCTTTAGTGTTTTTTTTAGAAATCACGTGTACGAATTTAGATCAAATCCATTTTGAAACATTGCTTGTTTTGACAATAAAGATTGGTTCGGCAATAATAGCTTAAGATGATTTTGGCGTAAACTTGCGCAGTAGATCGAACATACTTGTCGTGGGAATTTTTGAAAACTGGGCGGCAGCTATGATTTTAAACGACATTCAGATGATATATGTACGTGATCCGGTCGTCAATAAAAGCAGGTTTGAAGAAAAAACATTGCAAGTTTAAAATAAATGTACAAGTACTTGCGTATACTATATAATACTAATAGTGATGTACAGATGCCGACCATAGGCTTCCGATGGGGAAATAATAATCAGATTATGAAGACTTCTTGTTTCAGTGAAAATGAAAGTTGTTTTAAAGCAAAAACACGTCGGCTGAGGTATTCAGCCACTAAAGCTAGCCGTTGGCAGTGAATTCTGGATAAAGGTTTGGTGTTCGGCTTATGGGCATGGGCTCGTCTCTTGGTACACGGGATGCATAAGGGCGATGAAAAACGAAATATAATTGGAATCGACATTTTTCTCGACATCTCGACATCTTCTTGCAGTCATCATCAGGAAACTCTTCGAATGAGTTACTGGTTGTTCAACAGGTTTTTGTGGTTTATTTCGTAATTGTTTGTTTTAATATGGGTCAAATTGCCTTCAGAACGAGAAATGAAGGTTTTTCGATGCATGCCGCTTGTAATAATCATGGTTTGATGCATGTTATACTTCGAAATATTGTTTTGTTTCAAAAAAGTTTTTTTTATTTGGACACATTTTTCGATTATATAATAGTAAAAAATGAAGATGAGTCAATTACTTCGCCAAACAGTTCCAACTTGCAGTAATATGCACATATTTGAGGTTTGGAACTGTGATTCTTTTTCACAGGATGATAAAATGTGACTTGCTTTTTGTAAGACGTTGCCACTAGTTTTCACCTTGTTTCTGATTAATTACCGGTCATAGTCCTCAAGCAATGCACTGTTTTTTCTCATCACAGTCGACTCATCATTTTCATCTATCCATCTCTTCCGGTCTTTTTCCGAGATTGTGGAAACATTCATCTACATCTTCGATTCTTAAAAAAGGCAGCAGAGAAGTCATGCGCAATTTTAGACAAATTATTAAATTACCATTCGCCACCAAGCTCTTTGAAGCCATAATTGTCGAGGCGTATCTTTCCACTCTAAGACATTAATCTCGAGCTGCTAACATGTTTTTGTTAAATGTAAATCTACCACAACTAACTTTTTATTGCGAATCATTGCGATAGAAGAACGTAAACAAGTTGTCACGAAGGCTTTCGATAAGCTGGATCATGACATTCTTGCATGTAAATTGCATTTCTTAATAAGATTTTTGACTGGGTTAGATCTTATCTCTCAAATCGCAAACAGAACATTCGATTTAGTGGTATTTTATCCACTGACATAATAGCCATATCGAGTGTTCCACAAGAAAGTCACCTTGGGCCTATTTTTTTCGCTATTTATATTAACGATCAGGAGTCCTATTATGATTTGAATTCCGAAATCGGAGTTCGTAAAATTTTCCGATTCGCCAATGGCCGGAATTTCGGATTATGATCTATTCCGAAATCGAAATTTAATCCTCATTTAAAATTGGAGAAAAATTCACTCGAATGAGCTAAATCAATTCCAGATTTCAAATATATTTCCTATCAAGTGCATTAATAGCTATTTAAGTTTTAATCAGGGCTGTGGAGTCGGAGTCGTGGCTCTGTACATTTAAAGCGGAGTCGGAGTCGCATTCGACTCCGACTCCGCTTTAAATATACAGGGGGCACGACTCCGACTCCACAGCCCTGGTTTTAATACATGAGACGGAGTTTCAATTTTTCTTGCTAAAATTGTCTCTCTCTATCTATAGAAAATTGGCTTAGTATGATCGGACAGAAAAAACAAAAAATAAGCATTAAAATTTAATAAGTCGAAATAAGTTCAATTAACTATGGATCTTATTTCGATTTATTAAATAATAATGATTATTTTTTGTTTCCTCTATAATCCTATAAGAATATAATATCACGAGTTTCAAAATTAGCGGAAAAATTATGATCGATAATACACTGTGTCTACCAGCTACCCGAATTTTAGGTTTTACTTACGCATACCAACCCAACCCAAAAAAAATAAAAACAAAGAAATTTGATAATTAAAAATCCGGTAGGATCCACCAAAAATTCGGATACAAATGAGCTGTCGGAAAAATAAACGGCTTGCCATCGGAGTTGGCAATCTGAAGTTGCCGGATCCCCATGCAAATAGCGAATCATAATACGAAAATAAGAAATCGTATGGACTCCGATTTCGGATTTGGAATAATAATAGGCCACCTGGTCACCTTTACTCCAGGGTCCTCCAATTTTTTCCACGCTGCCGAGGCAAAAACAAAATCAAAACAGTATTGAAGATTGTTTGATCCTGCAATACAATGTGCCATATCTATCTAATTGGTGCTCTCTTAACCGAATTTCACTAAATGTTGACAAATATTCAGTTATTTCTTTCTCCCACAGATCATGTTCCATTAATTCAAATTAATTTTTAAATAGTACTCTATTAACTCGTTTTAATAAAGTTGGTAACCTAAGAGTATTATTAAACTCTGCTATTACTCTTAATGACTACGTTAACTCAATGGTAACAAAAGCTAACTCTACTCTTGGCTTCTTAAAACAACGATCTAAAGAATTCAAGGACACTCATATGGCAAAAATCCTATTCTGTAGAGATGTGCTAAACTGCTCTTTAACAGCGATTTTAATCGTAGTTGTGATCGTACTTTCGTGCGTACGAAAAACTGCTCGCTGTACTGCCTGCGACTGCCTGACTGTTATTGCCTGTATTACATGATTGCAATGAGATTGGGGTTTGCCAAGGTAACGAATATTTATGCTAGGAAAAGACATCAGGGTGTATGTAAATACGTTGTTTGTATATGCATATATTGGCACTTGCTAGCATATAGGTGATTTGTACATCATTACCTATTGTTGACCATAACAGGCTTATGTCAAAATCAACTTATCCTTTGAATTTCGTTTTCTACCGAGCATTTCATCGAAAGTTTCGGCAATGTAACGATTTTTCAAGCTGCCATCCGAACATTTTTCAAAACTAGGCAAATGTAAACTGAAATAACTGAAAAAAATTTTCAAGGTTTCGAAAATGTTATGATTATTAGGATGTGCGTAATAAAATATTACTATGAACGTACTTTTTATGCTTTCAATTTAATTTTGACAAATCTGTGAATAAAAAAAGGACTGACTTTTCATATTTTTTTATGTTTCATATACACTGAAAGAAAAATCTTGGTAAAGTCAACAATTTTCCTTAGTTGTTTTTGCGTCAACTACGGGCTATAGTTAAAACAACCATAAGAAAATTGTTGATTACTTTTATGCACCATGACGCGTGGTTGATAAACAAAAAAAAATTCATTCGGAGCGTGAAAAACGTCCAAATGTTGAAACCATTCTACTTTGCGTAGAATAATTCCAAAGACGTTGCTCACTGAATTACGTTTGTTGAAATCAACTATTGCAAAGTAGTTTAAGTACCATAAAAGCTGTTGATAATTCGAAACGTTGAAGTTTTGAGTGAATTGATGAATATTTTTCAATTGATCAACTATTTTTCGTGGCTATGAAACAATTAAAACAGTTGATTTCATGAACGTTGCAAAAGTTTTTGTATAACCAGAGCCAACTACTTTTATATCGTTAAATTAACTATATTGATATAGTAAAATAACTATTTTCCGTAGTTCGTTTAACGATTTTGAATGAATCGTTGCAATACTATTAAAAATAGTTGAACCAACCAAGTGTTTTTCTTTCAGTGTACTAATGTTTTTTTTTTGATTGGTTTTAAAAAATAAAGCAATGCATAACAACACTGAGAAAAATTTTCTTGGTTAATATTCCTATAATTTTATAGCACTGAGTTTGGGGGAAAAATGCATTCCTTCGCCGTAAAAGTTCGCATTATTATGTTCAACCACAATATACTTAAATGTATTTTTCATAGCAACATAGTAAAAGCAACATCAAGAATATCTTACTATGTGTAATGGCTGCCAACTATATATCAAAAGGTTCTGTTTACAGAAAAGTGTATGGTCGCTTGCCTCATAAATAACAACAAACTTGAATTTTCTTTATATGCATTGTTCATATTATTAAAATAATTTCAACCATACAATACGATATTCATTGCAAAAGGTATCGTAACGCTTCTGATCTAATGTTGTATCTACGTTCTAAGTGTTGTCTCCTATTCTATCATAGAAGTTTCATATGCCACATAGCAATTTCGGTGTTCCGTTCGATGTTCGATATACTTCATACTCATGTTATGCAGTGCAGTCCATATAATAAGTAGCACGTTGTGTGCAAATAATTATTAGAATTTATATCAGGAGCACATTTTCAGGTGGGAAAATGTTTTCTGGTATTTTTGTCCTCTTTTTTCCATTCTTTCTATTACTCCGTAGTAGGTGTTTCATAGTGGTAATGCCAAAGCTCAGGGGTTTACCCTTTGAAGTGAATGCTTAGCAATGGTGGCAGAAACACACATTTGAAAGATGTCGATACCAATTATTCCATTATTATTGAAGTGCCACTTTTTTTAGCTATTGGAATCGAAATAATTTTGTATGCATCAAAATAATTATTGTAATAAATACTATTGAGTATTTCTACGTTCGCTTAGATTCTCCGACGAAATTCTTATAACTTATGGGAACTTTAGCCATAAAATTATATTAAAATATCTTATAGCGTTCTACTATGCAACTATGGCTAAAAATACTATAAATGGGCACTGTTCACATATATTCTATGCATATGGGATAAGCGATACATAAAATTGGGTAAAATAAAATAATTTTTTTCCGTTTCCTAAGGATATAACATGATTTAATTTGAGCAAATATATTAAAAATATCAGTTTACAAACTTTTCTATTCGATAATCTCGTGCGATCTTTAAAATTATTATCAGCTTTGGGAAAGAGGCTTTCATTAAATGCGGTTGTTTCTAATACTTAAGTTCAAAAATTTATATTATATTTATGTATACTTTCTTGGTTTTATTCTTGTATTTTCCATCTTAATCCCCCGTGTCATTTGAACGCTGGCGATCTGAAAATATTCAGGTTGATTGAGTCAGTGGATGACTGTTCGCAGCTGCAGGATGACGTGTCTGCTCTGGACAACTGGTGCTCGGTCAATTGTATTAACTTTGATGTTGCTTAATGCTTCCAGATGTCCTTTATATGTAACTAATCCTACATCACATTTTCCTATTCCATCCTTGGCTCTTTCCTGAGTCGTATTGATAATTCTATGGACCTTGGTCTTGTGTTTAACTCTAAACTAAACTTTAATGTCCACATCTTTTGTGTCACATCCAAGGCCACGCGTTTGTACGGCATCATTTTTAGAGCGTAAGGATCTTTTACTGATATTTATTCGAGTGCAGGCCTGTACTTCTCCTTCCTGCGTAGTGTCCTCAAGTATTGTTGTTAAATTTGGTGTTTCCAATGTCGTCTCTTAATTGATGCTGTAGATTCTGGACAACGCAGATTTACTCGCTCACTCAAGTTCAGTATTCTCTACTGTGAGTATAGTATGCGTCTTTCCATATTTGAAACTCCTACCATCCTGTCACACAGAGTGTATTTAGGCGAGTGTGTTTAGGTGAATGGCTCCTGTACGTTCACGAACAGAAAACTGCACACTGAAAACATACATATGTACTCCAGTGTGCAATTTTCACAGTTTCAGTTTCGGGACCCGGTACGTTTTACCAAATCTTCATTAACCCTCAACATCCCATTTGCTCGTACTGATGCGTATTTTTACTCTCCACTTTTGTTTATTATCTGCCTGTGTTATACACTTTGAAAAAAATTAAGATCAAGTGTTTAATCTTACAAAATGAGTTAAATAAATTGCTGAATATCCAATTTCATCTCTGTGTTAAATTATGATTCTTTTTCATTTTCCGCCTTTTGTATATTTTGATTAATTTGAATTTATTATCTTTTTCCTCTTTCTTTATTCTTTTCTTCTTGAAGTTTTGTACTTTATTTTAATTTCATTTTTTTTTATTTCTTCTCTAGTTATTTAACTGGATTTGTGTGTGTTGATTTAAACAATAATAAATAAATAAATAGTATAAACATTATTTTAGTGATAATGTAGGTAAACGAAATTTTCTCATTTTTGAGCTCAAAAATGTTACATGTACAAATATCAATAAAATACAAAACAAAACAAAATATTACAGGAATAATGGGCAACCCCTTAAAAATGTATAGATCAATTCTTTATTATCATGTCTTTTACCTCTTTTGGGTATTTATTGTGAGGGTAAATGTGATTTATGTAAATACAAAAATTTGTCCACAAAAACGTCAATGTAAAACCATTAAAGCAATAAAACCACTAAAAATCCCAAAAACCCAGAACTAAGTTCTTTAATAGTTCTCACCACGTCTCACTACACAAATTCATTTTCAATAGTATCTATACTTGGATGGTATCTATCTTTAATCAGGCAAAGCATCCAGGATCAGCGCTAAGCAATACCGAAACAGATAGCATCTTTGTGAATATGAAGCCCACAACACAGAATAGAAAAGAAAGTAAATGAACAGATGAGTGGATAGTTGGCCAGTAGTTGGGAGTAGTTGGGTGTAGTTGGACAGCTTGAGCAAAAAGTGACTGTTTTTTTTTTTCAAAAAACTGTCTGATTAGTAGTAGTAATCGAACAGTCACATCTCTACTATTCTGCTCTCTGGTTTGATCGATCCTAGAATATGGAAGTTTGATGTCGTCTCCACAGTAAAAAGAGCATATAGATTGCATTGAGTCTATTCAAAAGAGATTCTTGGCTCGTTCGAATCATTCTTTCCACTGGTCGAATACTTTTCGTTCACCTTATAAAAAACCACTTGATATTATTGATCATGAAAACTCTTGAAACTTGATGTCAAATTTTCAAAGCTCAATTCGCTGCGAAGTCACTAGAATCATGAACTCTGAGTTTTTGTTATCTAAACTAAACCATAACTAACTTTCGTGTTGGCCATGGTGAGTGTCGTCATCAAAGCACTTTATCCATCCAGTTCCATAGGACAAATTGTGGATTAAATAAACCGACCTGCGCAATAGCCCGAAGCTTTAACTCAGCTTATCAAATGTTCGATTTTAATCATACCGTTGAACGGTTCAAATGTCGACTTATTCGTCCGATTAATTATTCTTAATAATTTCATTCATTATTATTCTGTAGCAATCATTTTGTTGAAGAAACATAAAAAAAAAAAATTGCTATACTAAAAATAATTTAGGATAAAATTACCAAGTAAATATCGCATTTTCAAAACAATTAGTCACAATCTCACCCTAAAATATTCGTTTCAGTTTTCAGTATTCATTTCAAGCAGCTATCGATTTGTTTTTAGGGACAAATTAAATCAAATTAATGCAACACATTTTACGATTTCGTTCCGGGTTAATAGCAGCCTTGTGATAAAATTCTTTTTATGGGTATCCGTAAGGCAACAGTCTACAATATATAGTATATAGAAGATCGAATCAAGTTTTTCTAAACGGTCTCAGCTATTTTGTATATTTTTCCTTGTTTATCATTATATACAATGTATACGCATCAATTCTTATAGAGAAAAAAACTGCCATAAAGGTCCACGCAGCTGTTGTAATGATGCTAAATTCAAAGCTCCAGGCTGCCTTATGACTTTCGGATAATCAAATCATTGCCCATAAATGCATTTTATTTTGCGACGAAATAAAATTACGTTACGAGCTACTGATAAGGTAGTAAATGTCTATTTTGGTTAATAGGCTGCCTGATTATTTTGCTAGAATGATTTGGTTTGAGAAGTTTATGATCGTTTACGGACCGCCACTTTTAATTACAACGCTAGCAAATGTTTAAGGGAGCCTTTTAAAAAGGCAGTATCATTTTTGTAACTCACTTTATGGAAGATAAACAAAGCGATTTTTGCTTTGTTTATTTTTTAGCTAAAATAAAATTTGAGAGTTGAAGCATAGTTAAATCATTTTAATTGAAATTTAATATGGTTGAATTCTATTCAGTATATAATATAACTAGCCAGTAGTAAAGTCCTCTGAACTTTAAAATTCTTCAAAATTGGTCATTTTTAACTTATGGTTTGTTTAGTAAGTATTTCGTTGTTTATTCAATCAACCTTTTTACTTTTCAATACACTTGTATCATTGGTATTTGCTAGAACTGTCCTACTAGCCGAATTACTGTTATTATGTACAGAACTTTTTTATTTCAGTCTTATCGCAAAAGGACGAAGAAATTGAAAATAATAAGAACAATTTGAATAAACCGAAAAAGTTGAAAGAACTACTTTTGAACTAAAACTACTGTTAAATCTGATTAGATTTTGAAAAAGTATAATTATTGGATGTGCTTCGAATATGTATATTAAAAGTCTTGTAATGTATTTGAATCAGCCAAGAATCATTCAAAGTGATTTGATTTCTGTTTTTCGTCAAAGATATATTCATTTCAGCAACGTTTTTCAAAAACAATATTAAATTATTTTATCACTAATACTTTGTTTCACTAGATGGCTTGACAGAATATTCGATGATAAATGCACTAAATACATGCAATATCAGTATTCATTTTTATTTAAACTAGGGGGCTTCGCCCCCTGCTCGCTTCGCTCACCAACCCTCAGACCATTTGCGATTTTAAATTGTACATTTTACTGGACGTATGTGACGTATGTACTAAAGCCGAGCGAAAATCAATAAAAGTTCACAGTCGCAGTACATATATATACATATATATATATATATATATATATATATATATATATATATATATATATATATATATATATATATATATATATATATATATATACATATATATATATATATATATATATATATATATATATATATATATATATATACATATATTTTGAGCACACTTTGAGCACCAGCGCGAAAACCCACTGGAAGATATGAATAATCGGCCATCTACTTTCGAGCATTCGCTTCTGCATGAGCTATCAATGGCCGAAATTAACAGCAACATGCCGAAATTGATCACAAAAGACATTGCTACGTCTCCTATCAAAGAATTGACTTCTACTGCAGCCAAGCCAATATATCAATTTGGTACATATTGGTCGAAAAATGAGTGGGACAGTCGAATTAAAAAAATAGAAAAACATAATAAAAATTGCCAATACGAAGGATCACGCTTCCATTTACCAGTTGATACCGACAAAGTAGCGTTCTTCGTGAAAGGAATTCCTCCCACTGCTGATCAAGGATGGCTGAATACGTTTCTCGAAACTGGATTCCACATCAATGATTATTTGATCACAAAACTACCACAACGGAAACACAACTCACAGAAGCGTTACAAGGTTTTAATTCCAACAAAATATGCCTGGATGTTCATGAGTTTGGACGGACGTAGCAGCAAATTCAACTCGAATGGCGTTACATTTTCTCCCTGGAAGAATCGAATGTCCAACAATAGCCGTAAGAAAGTACCAAATTCTGTAAGAAAAAATTGTATTTCAAATAATGTTCCTAATACCCGTAAATCTCCATCCATTCAAAATCCTCAAATTACTAATACTCGTAACATCCCATTAATACCACGATCCACTGTTGCTTCCGTTTCTTCTCTACTAAATACAAACAACAACGTAGCCAATATTAGCTCCTCTTTATCCTCTAGCCAGCTGGCCACCCATGTCGCCTCTACAGAAGCAACTACGAATACTACCTCTTTTGGCAATTTGATGACAACTGCTTCTCGTCGAAAAGCAGTCAACTCTGTTAGGCATTTATCCTAACATAACACCTTCTTTAAATGGACTCAGACTCTTTTACCACAATTGTAGTGGTATGAGAGGGAAATTAAATAAATTATATCTTGACGCAAAATCCTGCCACTTTAATTTACTCGCCTTCACAGAAACATGGCTAAATGATTCCCATAAGAATGAAGAGATCCTTGATAGCAGTTGGACAATTTACAGAAGCGATCGTGACTATTGTTCCACAGGTCAAACGCGAGGCGGTGGGGTTTTGCTGGCGGTTAGCAACACACTTTCAAGTGAGATTATTGACACCACCCCCAATGTATTGTTTCAACACCTTGTTATTCGTGTTTCTTTGAATAACCATTTCCTTTATATTAGTTTGGCCTATATTCCACCCAGATCGGACGAATCAGTTTACAACCATTTCTGTGAATTAATATCTTCCATTACAACGTCTCTGAATGAAAAAGACAAAATAATATTCCTAGGGGATTTCAATCGTCCCAACTTATGTTTTATCCCCGATGAAAACGACGCATTTCTTCTCCCTGTTAACCTCTCAGATTCTAATGATTTCAACCTTGTGAGTACTTTTTATGGCAACGATTTGCAGCAAGTCTCTCCAACTCCCAACCAAAACGGTCATTGGTTGGATCTTGTGTTTACAAACGCCTATGACGAAGTAGTGGTAAGTCCAACTAATGATGCAGAGCATCTCTTTTCAAATAGTTTACACCACACTGCACTATCAGTTGAACTTCCCACTCCTGATTCTATTTACTTAAAAACGTACAATAATTCAATTGTATACGACTTTCTTAACGCTGACTACGAAAGTATTCACCATGTACTTGACTCTATAGATTGGACGAATACTCTTTCAGCGCTAGATCTTGAGGAAGCCATTTCCACTTTTTACGATAAAATATTTGACGCCGTTGAAAGATATGTACCTAAGATTAAAAAAAAGAAAAAATTGTCTGAACCATGGCTTGATCGGGAACTTAGGCATTTGCGAAATCATAGAAACAAACTATATAAACGATTAAAGGAAAATATTGATGTTAATTCTACTATTCAGGAAGCTTATAATGAAGTAGTTAAGGAATTCTCGACAAAGTCTCGCGATGCTTATGCCAATTATATTAAGAAAACCGGTGAAAGTATAATCCACGACCCAAAAAAATTCTTTGATTTTGTAAATATGAAGCGGAAAGTCACCGGTTATCCATTGTCAATGTCCTATAATAATATCACCTCTGCTTCTCCTAAAGATATCTGCGATTTATTCGCAGATAATTTCCAGAGAATTTTCACTGTATCAGACCCATCTAACTCAAATGTTTCTCCTTCTAATTCAGCACCAACCACTTTTCTCAGCCAAATTAAAATTTCACGCGATGAAATACGTAAAGCTATCTTGGAGCTCGATTGCAACAAAGGCCCTGGTCCTGATCTCCTTCCACCGTCCTTCCTGCGTAGGTGCGTAGAGCAGCTAATAACACCCCTGCATATTTTCTTTGACAGGTCACTTTCATCCGGTGTTTTCCCATCCTGTTGGAAACTTTCATATGTGACCCCAATTTTCAAAAATGGCGATAGACGCTGCGTCGAAAATTACAGGGGCATTGCCATTTTATCTTCCATTCCAAAACTTTTTGAAAAGGTTGTATACAATAAACTTTCCCCACTAGTTGACTCCCGTCTGAATGAGCAACAGCATGGCTTTAGAAAAGGTCGCTCAACTATCACAAACTTGACAATCCTAGTTTCGGACGTTTTGTGTAAAATGGAAAAAGGCTATCAAATTGACGCAGTCTACACTGACTTTAGCAAAGCTTTCGACAGAGTTGACCATTCTATATTGATCCTTAAGCTGCACAAATTCGGGCTTGCCGGATCTTTACTAAGCTGGCTCAGTTCCTACCTCCACAACCGAATCCAACTCGTTAAGTTTCAAGGAATTTTATCAAAAAATATATTTGCTACCTCTGGTGTTCCACAAGGTAGTCATCTTGGCCCACTTCTCTTTAACATATTCATCTCGGATCTATCTGACGTCCTGTCAAACATACCTCACCTACTTTATGCAGACGACCTCAAACTGTACCACACCATTGAATCTAAATCTGATGCACTTTTCCTTCAATCCAAGCTTGATTCTCTTGTTCAATGGTGCAATATAAACAAGCTCTCGCTGAATATTGATAAGTGCCAAATTATAAGTTTTAGCCGTAAATGCACGGTTACGCAGAACACTTACTTTCTCGGCAACAACTTATTAGCTCGCGTTGATAGCGTTGTTGATCTCGGTGTTGTGATGGATGTGAAACTTCGTTTCACCTTGCACTACGACAAAATTCTTTCCCGTGCGAATAAGCAGCTCGGCTTTATTAAACGACGTGCCAAGGAGTTCAAAAACTTGTGGGCCACAAGATCATTATACACTGCACTTGTACGCCCTCTTCTTGAATACGCCTGTATTATTTGGAGCCCAGCCTTCGAAATTCACAATAACAGACTCGAGTCCATTCAAAAACAATTTTTACTTTTCGCCCTAAGAGATCTGTACAACCCTTACGATTTCGAAAATTTACCCCCATATGAGTTTAGATTGGGTCATTTAAACTTAACTTCACTTGCATCCAGAAGAATGATGATATCGGCCTGCTTCACATTTGACGTAATTAGAGGCGTTATAAGAGTTGAGTTCCTCAATAGTAAATTTGTGATAAATATCCCCTTAAGGAACACCAGGTCCAATCGTTTACTAAAGGAATATCCACATTCCACCATCTATGCAGCTAATGAGCCAGTGAATAGATGCTGCAGGGTCTTCAATGGCTTTAGCAACCTTTATTCCCCAACGATTTCCAAACTATCCTTCAAGTCTTCCCTTATCCAAGCCATTTGTACACCATAATTTTTAAGCTCTTATTTAATTATCGTTTTTAATTGTTTTTCTTTTATTTCATTGTTATTTTACTTATTTTCAATTTCAAACTTATATGTTTATTCAATTAGTTATTTATTTATGTGTTATTTATTTGTACCGTACACTTGCTTTTTAAAATAATTTATTTGTATGTATTTATATGTATGTATTTATGCCTTGTTTGGCTAATAAATAAATAAACATATATATATATATATATATATATATATATATATATATATATATATATATATATATATATATATATCTATATATATATATTTATATATATACATATATATATATATATATATATCTATATATATATATTTATATATATACATATATATATATATATATATATATATATATATATATATATATATATATATATATATATATATATATATATATATATATATATGTATATATATGTATATATACGTCGGATTTTGTACGTTTATGTGTCTACTATAAAAGAAAAATAAAAATATAATCCGACCAAATTTCCAAAACTTTTTTTATTAATGGAGAGATTAAAATACGAATCGTATTTTAGAGCAGGATTCTTATATGAAAACAATTTTTTTGAACTATAAATCTATAATATTCAGCCGTTTTAAAAGAAAATCTTAAAAATGAAAAAAAAACATCATTTTGGTAGCTTCAACAAACTACATAAATTTAAATTTTGGCTTAAAGACATTTCTCCAGTATGTTCTAATTTCAACGAACATATTAAAGATCAATTATTTATGCAAAGTATCTTCGGTAATTGAAAATGCAGTTTAATTTTTGGTAATTAATATTGTCAGGACAATAGTAAAACACGGTTTACTTGTTTTTTTGAATAGAATCGAAAAATAGCAATAAGAAAAGGCAATATACCAAAATATATATCAAAATATATATCATTAAGCTTAGTAGATCTCCCTGGAAACATTTTTTTTCTTTTGTCCTTCTAATTTGACCTGTATACGTTAATCATAGTGCCTTATACCTCTCTGAAAAGGGGAATATTCATGTGAATGGGGAAATAGGTAGTCAGATTTTTCACGAAAGGTTTCATGACAACAGTTACAAATAAAGGTATGCATTTTTTGTGGGACATTTATCACATCGACATGCAAAAATTGTCACAGAGGGTTCATGTAATTGCTTTCCAAACTTGAAGCACGTCAAAACTTACAACCATGCCAAAAACACACAATTTTTCACTGCAAGTTGTTTAAAGTAAAAATAATTTTATGAAACATCTATGACAATTTGAAGGTAATTATTACAATAGCAGGCAAGCTCTATAAAAAATAATGCATCTAGCTCACCGTTTTGGAGAAAAACTGCACGCAAACTGTAAAAACAAATTTTGAGAAAAATATGTTTGTAGTTTTACAAAAATTCACAGTCATTCATTACAAGGACTTAGAAATACTTTTTTTGGGGCGCTTATAATTTTTCCGGCACAAAAGCGGTTCAGTTCTATGCAAAAGAGGAATGTGGAATACAATAAAATAAACAAAATCAAAATTGATTTTTTGAAGTATCTGATTTTAAGAAGAAAAAAAAACGAAATTTGAAGTTCGGACGATCTTAACTTCTTTTGTTGCCAATAAGCGGCAAAAATCAGTTTGCTCTCATACTTTGAATTTGAATTTGTAATTTTTTAAGAAATTTGGAAATTAAGAAAAAATATAGGATCATGTTTAATCTTTTTAACAAATTATAGGATCATGTTTTCGAAAATCAAGCATATTTTGAAAAAATAGACAACGTATAAATTAAGGCTAAGGAGAAATTAATTGCCATAAGTTTACAACCATCAATTTACAGCAGGATTCGAGCGCAGAGAGACTATTATTAAGGAAAATATTTTTCGAGGAATATTTTTTTCGAGCCTTGTTTAATTATAATTTTCAAAAAGGTTCATAATATCTTTTGTGATTAAAATTACATTAAAGCTTTTTATTTTTGCCTGCGCATTGACTTGACATTGATCGCAAACTGAAAACTATTTATACATTGCGAAAGAGAAAAAACAGCTTCTTATAATGCAATACAAAATAATTTTTAAAGAAATCCAGGGTTTCAAAACAAATGCTCGCTAGTTAAAACCAAAACATTTATTATCTCCCTTCAATATATAGAAAGAAGCCCCAACAGCGAAACTTCGAAAATTTCATTTAAATCGCATTGTTTGAAATTACTTGCATTGATGATTTTATGATTTAATGAGGCAAAGAGTTTTAACAATTTTTTTCAATATTGATAAAGAAGGAATGAATAGAATTTATTCAAACTTTAGGAATATTTTATGCCAATACTTAAAAGCTTTTTTTGTGGAAGCATAGAAAATACGTCACTGCTTTTCAAAGGTCAATCTCAGACATTGCAGTTTACCATCAGATAGATGGTAGCTATCATTTGAAATCAATACGATAAGAAGGTTATTTTAAAAACTTGATTTTCTTTCTACATTAACCTAGTTTGGTCCATATTCTAGAATAATTTTAACATAAATATATGGAAATGTTTTTACTAAAAATCGATTTCGGAAATGGCCTAAACTGTTCCCACCTCACAATTGTCAGCGAAATAAATCAAATTATTTTGAAATTTATTTCCAAATTGGAAGAGTTTTAAAAAAATGTATAAAATGCATCATAAGTTTTTATGGGAAATTTCTCTTCTCGCTGAAAACTTACGTGAAATTTCGATACACATTACTTATTTTTATACGTATATTTTTAAAAGAGAATTTTCCTCATTAGTGATTTCCTGCTCCCGAAATGTTTTTTTTTAAATTTCCATATCAAATTTGTGAGGAATTAATTATTTGGTTGAAATTGGCCAAGAACCATATCCTTAACTCCGAGTTAGACTTGATTTTTGAATGATGTATTAATATCATTAATTAATCAATAATTAATTAGTTACTCAATAATTAATCAATACTTGGATCATCTAGAGAGAAAAATATGAAAGTAAGAAAAAAATCAAATAAAATTGAAAGTTTTTTACTTTTCGTATAAATTGATAAGCTATTAAAAATATTTTTTAGATGTACGGGTCAAATGGTCGCTGTCTCCATATTTTCAACAGGTTTTATAAATTAACTTTTCCACCAAGTGTTTTGAAAAAAAAGAATGTTTAAAATATAAACTCAAAAATGTGAACTTAGAAAATAAATTCATTACCTTTGAGTTTATAGGAAACTAATTTTCGGTGCACAGAATTTCTACATTGCAATCAGAATCAAGCTTTTGCTCAAAAAGGTATTTATCATATGTAAATTTTTATGAAAATTTCTCGCAATTTCTCGTAAATTTTAAAACTTTTCAGCTTTTTAGGCTCAAAATCAAATTTGAACTTATAAATTAGGCTGTTGTGCGCCAAAAACCATATTACTAAAGTCATTTTGCACTTAACATAAAGCTAACGTATGAGTCATTCGTTGGGAAATTCAGTTGTTTAGATGGATAATTATGATTGCAAGTAATATAAGATTTAACATTTTCTAATTAAACTACATTGTGAGAATATATTTTGTGAATTAAAATACAAACCACCACTCAAAAATATGATTTATATTTATTAATTAAACATTGGAAATTGCATTACGTTCTTGTAAGACTCGGCACAAACTTTTATGTGAAACATCATAGCTTCTCACGTATTTTAAAATCTTTTTACGACAATAATTTGGGCTTATCTTGCCATTTTAATTGAATTTTCAGAGTGCGGACAATTTTCTATAAGCCTAGTGAGAGAGCAAATCATTTTTCTGTATTGAATTAAGCATATTTAGAATGCAATAAAAAGATGAATAATTGGAAAATCAACATGATAAACAGCGTGAAAATATCTGTAGTATCTATAAATTTTGATAATTTGTGTAAAACTAGTTATCAATTGAGCAGGAATTGAACTTAAATGTTTATTTAAAGCTGAAACTATGCAGCGCAAATAACACAAGACTGGACTAAGGAGCTTCCAGATGAATCAAAAGCATTCAAAAGTCAAAAGAATCATTTCGTCGTATAAACGTTTCAAATAGCACTCAAATTCGCAGTGTTAATAAAACATAATCCCGGATTGATTTTCGTGTGACTATTCAAATGTATCGATTTCAAAAATGAAGATTACAGCATTTAATAGGTTTTATGTAAAAATTGTATTGTATATAAAAGATAAACCAAAACGTGTGTTCAATAAAAGAACTCGACACATATTTACAAAATGAGAGGTTAATATTTTACATGTCTAGATTGACAATATTTTATCTAATGCAACCCATTGGAATTGAAATCAAAAGATACGCATTATTTTAAAAATGAAGTTGCAAGCGCGTAAAAAGGATCAGTGATAAATGTCAGTAATAGGTAAAACTCAACCACCGGCCATATATGACAAAACAGCTTACATTCGTTGGCATTTAGTCATAGATTTTTTGATCAACTATAAGTTTCGGAAACAAAGTCTCATTTTCCTTTCAACCCACTAGCCCCTATTCCATATTTCACAGCATTACACCATTCCGTTTTACATCATTTTTTACACTTTCACTGCACACAACTATATATTGTCCTAATTAGCTGCTAAATCTATGCAAAACAAAACAAACCATAAATCATATTACCAAACCGACTTGGAAACTGCGAGATTTAGTCTTGTTTATTGGGAGCAATCATAAAACTCATAGGCAGGCTTGCATTATGTTTGTTGCTATCAACTGCAGGTCAGCTTTGTGACGCGGATAAAAAAATATGGATCCACAAGTCATTTGCGTGCCATCAAAATCTACTACAAGAAACAAATTGAGCTAATTGCATGCTTTCAAATGTTTCGTGATAGTGCTTAGTGTGTACGCTGCAAAACGTTAGAGGATGTTTCACTAAACGTCGCACAACGAACGCACACTGCTCCCATTCGAGAGGAAAAAAATACTGAGGCACCTCATGATGGCATTTGCGGTCTTCCGATTCGACCTTCAGTCGATTTCATGTGCATGTTAATTAAAATATTCACAATAATTAGTTTTCCCACAGCTACATAAATTTAAAGCCACGAGCGTGACTGAAAAAAGAGAGAGTAATTAACTCGTAATGCCCTTTATTAAGTGCGGTAGTTTTAACGTCACATCGATCGTGCCACCGAGCTCCTGTGGTAAGTCATCCCCCTGGCCCAACCTGACTGACACTCAAGTTGCATAAGATTCCCGCAAAGTTGGTTATGGTAATTAGGAGAAATATTGGGTTTTCAGGGCATTATTATTTCTGATGGAGCATGGTGTTATGGCAGCCAGCTGTAGATGAAGAACATAAGCTTAATGGTAAGATGTGAAAATGATGGCGGGAAAACTTTGCACATTCGCAACTCGCATCGCCGAACGTACTAGCAGAGCAAGAGCAGGGTAAAGTTTGTCCGGAAAACTTCTAGTATGAGCACAGTTTGATTTATAAAGTGCGTATGATAAGTTTCTCCATAGTGCTAAGTCAGTCATGTGCAGAAATAGCGTTCGTAATGCAAATTTCTGATAACAATTCGTGAATGTTGCGAAGTTCGGATGCTGGCGGTGGCGCGTTTTATGAGCTCGAATACACTGCATGTCTCTTAATAAACAAAACTACTAGCGAAGCAAAGCAATTTCAGAATAATTCTGTGGATATTCCGGGCTCACAGCTGCATCGTGAAAATGTGTCTTCCTTTCACAACACGAAATTGCTTTTACCTTAATGCTCGCACCAATGATAGTTGGGAGCTCTTCGATTCGATTCGTTATGCGGTGGCGATTGGGAAAATGAGAAAACCACTACTGTAGAGCAGTTACAACTTTCCCAACAACTGTATTATACCATAGACAAAACAAGTCCTAGATTCCGAGCTGAATTTCCTCGACGTTTAAATGCTGGAAAATAGAAATAAACGAAAAACGAAATGAATTGTGGAAAATTCGTCAAGGGAAAAATACCAGAAAAAATTCAAACCACTAGCGCTGGTTTCGTAGTCTCGTCCACTGTGTCTTTTATTCACTTCGGAATCTTGTCGCAACAATGTCCCTAATTGAATCAAATTACTATTCACTTTCATCAGCGTAAAGGGTTGTGCATTTTCCCGGCAAAGAATGGTGTCCGGTTGGTGAGTCGGGTCGATAATATTGTTGTCTTGTAAAACTGTTTCAAACCCAGTGGCGTTGAAAAATTCAGGAGACTTGACGAGAGTTTGTGTTGAAAATAAATATAAAAATTCTCAGACTAATAGAGTATGAATTAAACTTTTTGGAATTGCGAAATGTCTGACTTTGTCAGGAATGCAAATATTTTTTCATCACATTTCTTTCTTGAATGAAGTTGGCTGGAATATATTAAAGCTTTCATTAGATTGAAGATTTAAATATTTCTTTAAAAACTAAGTTTCCTTGTTTCGGCTTGAAACAACATTCTTTGCCTCTTTTGATTTTTGTTAAATGGATTGGTATTATTGAATGAGTAATTTATAAATGAATTTAAATTTATCCATACAGCTCTATTTAATTAGTCATTGCTAAATAACTATCAATTAATGTATTTTATTTAACTCAAGAACAGCCACTGCGTCCTTGCCGAATCAACTAACCATTTGTCTTGTCCGTATCACATTTTTCGTCACTTTCAGTAATTCTATTCACTACCACGAAATCCAGGACAGTTCGCTTTACGTTTTTTGCTCCCTGGACAGTCGGTACCGTATTTTGTTTGCCATCACATCTAAAGCTTCGCAATAACTTAAGGTTTACTGTACACATATTTTTGCAAATGGCCACTACTTAAACCTTTTCGGAACTTGATGTTGTTTCTGCCACTGTGCATTGTCGTTACTACTAAGCCGACTCGTATTTCGTCCTTTTAAATTTTATTAAGTATTCGCATCTTGTTTCATTCTATTCGGGTTTTTTTAAAGTGTGTTTTCAGCAGAATACTATATATTTAAAGTTGAAAAGGAAAAACGAGAAATACCATTAGGCTCTTATGATTGCGCCCTGGACATAAAAACCAAAACAGCATCGTCCTGTTAAGTGAATTGCCCAGCGCTGAGGTGTACGCTAAAAACTACGGCATACGGTCTTGTATAAAGTGTGTAATTTTATTCGAATTTTATGGAAAGTGAATATCATGCACTTAGGACCATCTCGATGCACGAGGAGCTGCAAGTGGTTAAATAAGAGCCATTACTGGATTAATTGTGCGGCGGAACGTTTACTGGAGTAACCATGAGTACACACTCGTAAATCCATTTAATCTGTGCCCGAGCAATAAGATTCTTTGCCGAGTTTAAAAGCTCAACCGAAAATTGGAAGCAGGGAAAGTGAATTTCGAGTCGAACTTATTTGTCATTTATAAGAGTTTTCGAGAGGTTTTCGATCGTATTTCGAGATTGGCTATCGTCATCATTGTCTACTCAAATACGATTTTATATTGCAGTGAGATATGAGAAAGAGTTGCCATTCGTTAAATTTGTAAAATATTCTAGTTTGTTCTTTGAAAAGAAGGAACCAAAATTATTATTTGTTACTTACTATTAGCAGACAAATGCACTAATAAAGTTCTGTATCTTAATCGGCTACTGGCTTTGTAATTTTCCCTGAGATAAATATCCTTTTCATTTTTAGGTGGTGATCAACTGTCTTACATGAAATTTCAATGACTTTATTTAAATGCATGTTTTCTATGCCTAACTCAAAGTTGATCAGCAATAAACTTTTAAAGCTAATGACTATACTATGTTGGCCAGCTTGTTTTTATTGCTATTTGAATTTTTTTATTCTTTTTATCTTAAGGCTGGTACTGAGTTCGAGTTCACGTGAAATTTTGACATGTTTCCATTATCTGGTCATTCTTTCGAGCGAAAATTTTGACAACGGAGAAAAGCAGAGACACTGCTCATTCTTGACGGATAAAATGTCAAGAATTTCACTTTTCGATCGATTTTCTTATTGGAAAGTCATTTGCACTGCTCAATTTTCAAATTGAAACACTAAATGTCACTTTTTCGCTCGAAAGAATGAACTGCACAAACTAAATTGGCGTGAAATGATTGACAACATGTTTCAGTGTCATCTATGTTTTCAAAGCGAAAGCAACTTCAAAGCAACTTTTCATGCTAAGAACACAGTACCAAACTTGCTTATTTTCAAGCGAAATTTTCGCCGAAACAGATTTCGTGCGAAATTTTGTATGAAAATTTCGCGTGAAATCGAACTCAGTACTATGCTTTACATTCTAATATTATTTCGCAACAGCCAGATTTACCTAGATTTACCAGATGAGGGTCTGGCAGCAAATCGATTAAGATTTGGTGGCTATCACTGGCGAAGCGTCGATTCCTTCCGGCTTCCCTTTCGAAAACATCGACCTACTTCAGATTTTACAAAACATGAATGCATCTTAAACATGTACATACATGAAATTTCAAATGACTAAAGATCATATACCGTCTGCTGCATAATACGATAACGTGAAAACTCCCATTCATAAGCCGAAATTTTCCGGCTTGCAAATTCTTATTTGCGAGCCACTAGAGGCTTTGGCCAAATGTGTATTGCCTTGTTTCTGCCTTTTTTCGTTCTTTGCTGAAATGCTAGCATCGTCTCGCTTTAACAGATGAAAAATAAACCGTGATCGATCGGCTTACGAATGGTTCTAGAGAAAAAAATTTCGATCGGTTCATTCAATATTACCGTTGTACTATTTTTATGTGAACGTTACTTTCAATAGTTGTATTGCTCACATAAAGTACAGCACGTAAATATTATATATTTGAGATATGAGTATGAAGATGCAATTTTACTTTAAAAACTAAAATTTATCTTATGTTAGTTTTAGAAATGAATTTTTCCGTGCTAAGTTAAAAGTCATAGCCCTCGAACAATCGATATTTGTCAAAAAATTAAATATATTTAGCTTCGAAAGGGAAAATCGGTTTTTTTATTAAAATATTTTTTTTACAAGCTAGGAAAAATTGGTACACATTAAAAACAACCACAATGCAGTTTTTGGGCTAATATCATGATGTAATAGAACGCACTGAACTCTGATTTTGTAACCTGCCAACAATTTGTTTCTGAAGCATATTTATAAACAAATCGTCTAATATTATTATCACATCTCCAGAATGTAGCACTTTTCCTTAGTTAGAAAGTCTTAGCTCTATTTTTACTACGCCAAAAAGGGAAATCTCATGCTGGCAGAACTGTAAATCAACTAAGTTTAAACATGTTCATGCAAGGTCCGCTAATGTTTCCGTATAGTGATTAAAAGATTCATTCCTATGAGCTAGATCCTCAGTTTTTGCGAGAGTTTGCAATAAGAAAGTTTAACTGAAATAAAAAAGAGACTGAAACAATTCGTACCTTGAATGATTTAAGATTTGATTTAAGGTGATTTAGAAATTACAAGGACTATCATAATTTACAATGTAATATATTTTAACGAAAATGTTGTTTCAAGTGAATTTGTTTCTAATTTTTAGTAAATTATATCAAAGAAATGTCTCTTAATGTTAACAACTTTGTTTTCTCCTTGGGACGTTGTCCTATTCACTTAGCATCAAACATTGCTTGACATTCTCTGCACTTATGAAAAGAACAAAAGCTATCTAATCAGTGAAGTCATTTTTTGGAAGTGCAAAGTTTTTATTGCGTGCCAAATAGGTAATATGAAAATTCAAATTTCCTGGAAACCACAAAAATGGAGCTAAGAATTTTTAACTAAGGACTGCAGAATTCCTGTCTTGCGTTAAACTCTTTCATGATACATATTCTGCGTAAAATTGTTTTCATCTTTCTAATTACATAATATTTCATGAAACGCAGGAATCACGAAATTAAAGAAAACTATATAAAACTATTTGTCGTGGAAAATCTGAAACTTGATATTTTTAATATGATTTTAAAAATATTAGAAGTATAAGTCGCAAAATATTAAAAGTATAAGTCGCAAAACAGTCTGAAAGTATAATAAATGAAAAATTGTCTATACATCCTCATGTTAACGGTTGACAGTTTTCGCTACTTTTTCATTTCAGCCGCTTTATCTCTAAAATATTTCTAAATTTTATGGGTGAAAAATAGCTGCTTTCAATTTTTTTCATTTAGCGTTTTGCAGGCTCAGAAAGACGTTTTTTCAGTGCTTCTTTTTTACAAACATTATTTACATTAAAATGGTTTCATATATATTGAAGGTGACCCTGTAAAAACTGCTCACTAATTTATTGATATACATGTGCTTATCATTTTTTTTTAAATACGATTTTTTACATTGTGTTCGAGTCCTGACAGTGCCATGGCTGCAAGTGTGAATGCGTGTGATTCTCTATCAGGATGGCAAATGGGCTCAAACTGGTGGCCTAATGCTGGCCACGTTCCCGGCAGCCCTCTTCACTAACCTAACCTAACACTGTCTGTAAGTGTGACAAGAATTAAATAGAAATTAGTAAGTCTGACAAACATCAGCATGCCAAACATAATTATTATACGTATATATAATGGTGGATAATTATTCGGCTTCCCTCCATCGATATTTCACCCCACGCCACTGGTGGCTATGCCCCATTTTTGGCGAAAATATGTTTAATGCGTTGAAATACAGATTTGAATGCGTTGATTTTTCGCAGTGTAAGGGTTAAATTTCCAGAATTTGAGCGGACCTAGGCTCAAGGTAAATAAGAGTGAAATTGGTATAAAAGAGAATTCTAACTTGAAGTTTGCATACTGGAATGTAAAAGACAGCACTAAACATAGTTAACAGAATTATTTTCGTGACTGAGCCCGATAGAACTCTTGATTCAACAGGTCCTTTGAGAAAATCTGCTCTATAAACTCTAACATAATACTGTCTGTTGGTGACGAAGCTTGCAACGAAGCTACTAATCTTTGCCGGAAATCTAGACTTGTTCAACTCAAACAGAAGGCCCCTGTGTCGCACGGAATCGAAAGCCTTCTCGATGCTTAATGTTGAATGTACAACGTTTTGTTTATTCAAATGGAACACAGTTCGATCATAAAATTACGAGGTTGCGTGTTGCGTTCAACGCTTGCTTTCAAAGCTAAACTGGTATGTAGGAATGGCTTCGGAATAGATTTTGTTATTCCCATCGAAATTTTTTCCATTTTCCCCAAATTAGGAAGGAAAGAGATTGAAGATATTTACTGGCCCCTGTTTTGTGCTTCATATGGATGGGAACAAACCTGGCCATTTTCCATGTGTCACAAAGAACACCGTTATTCAAGGTGAAAAGAATTGTGAGAACAATAATCAAGGCGAAGTAACTGTTGATGCTAATACCAAAATTTTATTAGCATAGCCTTATAAATTTTAAACGAAATAGCCATGTAAGCTCCGAAAATTTCGATCCCACGTCTTGTAATTCAGAATAAGACAATATTATTATTTTTTAAATGAATTAATAATTGTCTGATATGCAAATAGAAATTTGGGGGCGATTCATATAATTTTTCAGTGTAATTTAATCCAGATTAAAGCATAATTTTGGTGCATTTTGGATAGGTGCCCAAAAAAAGCAATACATACTTCACTTGCATACTTTTCTAATTTTGATATTTTGAACAACAGTATGTATGCAAAATAATTGTAATAATTGCCTCTGTTTGTATTCTCTTGGCTTTCTAATCTTTTCAACACAACTTTTGTGAAGCAATGAAAACAGCCGTGATCATAATGATCGCCAAGCGTGATAAAAACTCATCGCAAGTGGGGCCATACCGAACTATTAGTCTGTTACTCTGCGCCTCTAATATTTCCGATAAAATTCTTCTGAGACAACTTCATTCATTACTTGAAATAGCACGCTATCACAGCACCGTTTAACCGGTCCATCGAATCATGTCAGATATTTAAATATCATTTGAAAATAAGAATAACTGTTCAGCAGTCGTTTTAGACATAACTTAAGCCTTCAATTAAGCCGAAGAGCTACCATAAAGTGTTCTCCTCCTACCTAAAACGGCCCATAGACACGGAGATCTGGTCGTCGACTTGGTTGCAGATATGCAATATCTGCGACCAAATGCATTGTCTGTGGGCTAGTCTCAGATCTAGTTTGTTCGCAAATATCGCAAGTTTCCAACCAAGTCGGCAACCAGATCTCCGTATCTGTGGGCCATTTAACTAACTTCACAGTGCAGAGCAGATACAAAAGCTTCTCTTAAGATAAACATCTTGAATATGCTGGTGTACCTCAACGAAGTTTATTAGGATCCTTATTCTACATAATCTTCCTACTTGATCTCCCGATAAGACACAAAACAACTACAGCTACCTTTGTAGGCGAGATCGCCATTTTTGCACTGATTCAGATTCAGCTTTTGCATCCCCAATCACTTCTTGAAGAATGGCTGGCAAAATGGAGAATCAAAATAAATAAAATCGAATGAACCTACGTTAGTTTCACATTGCTCAAACTAACTTGCCCTTCAGTCTACCTCTACAATGTACCAATAACTCAAGGTATCGAACTACAGTATCTGAGAACACACCTTGAGAGGAGTCTCACCTAGAAACGGCACTTTGAAGCTACAAATCGAATAAGGGGTAACACCTATGTGGAACGCTGTTTTCGAGGGTGATTTTTTGCATTTTTTTCCAAGGAAACTTTATATTTGATTAAAGAAATAATTACATGGCTTTATTATACATGCTTTGAAGTATACAAATTAATTTTTACAACGTCCTAAAAGACAAAATGGCGGCTATACCAGGCTACGAGCATCAGACGATTTTTCAAAGATGCCTCAACGGCCCGCAACTTTTCGTCGTCGCAAATGGTCTGAAACACAAAAATCAAAATCAAATCAAATTTTCTTAAAGTTTGAACTAAAAGCAAGGAAAGTACGTACGGGTTTTCAAAAATATTGAATTTTGAAAGATTGGCGTACGGTTTTCCAAAAAAAAATTCTTGGTAAAAAAAAATCGTACAAAATCAGCCGTAAAAATGAATTTATCAATTTATCAACAAAATCTTACGTATTTCCCTAGAAAATGATGTTGTAAAGCTCGCTCCAAAATTTCAAATTGATCGGATAAAAAATGGCTGAATAATCGTGCGGGCCGTATCAAAAAATGTGGTTTCTTGAAAAACGCATTTAAAGTTTGAAAACAAAGGGCGGCTTTTTCCCTTTTCTTGTTTTCGCTTTGTTGATTTATTGCCTTTTTTTTTGGCAAATGTTGGTCTACTACCTGTCATACTGAATAATAATTTACTAATGAGAAAAGTCGCTAACGGATACCTGTGGTAGGTATAAGGACTTTGGAGCAGAGCGTGCCATGCGCGCGCCGCATATGCCCCGACCGCACGGTGGGGCGTCCAACGTTTATGCTCATAACTCGGGAAAAAATTTTATTATTGAAAATAACTTTGAAAATAACTTAAGATGTTATTCTAGACATGTTTCCCTGCCATTTAAGCAAAAACAAAAAAATAGATTTTTTTGAAATTTCTACATAGGTGAAATTTCTACATAGGTATTTCTACATGTTGTTGAAATTTCTACATCAATTTCAAGTAGATGCTTAAAAGCAAATTAAAATTCTCTTTCTCGACTTTGAAGTGCTTGTCTACAAGTTTGTCCTGAAGCCAGTCTGTTCCTCTGGAACATTAACATCGTCCAGAAGACCCAATCAAGAATGCTTAGAACCGCATTGTACTTTCGTAGCTTTAGTATCTGCAAAAGCCTGCGGATTGAAGCAACTGTAGAGAAAATCAAAAACGGCAGTGGAAAATATATTCCCACTCAGCAAGCTACCCAAAAAAATACTAGCCCATTGCAAATATCAGTGATTTAAAAATAACTGACCCCGTAGTCCTTCCACCTCTAATATGCAGCAAACAACTTTGTGTAGTCACTTTTAATCTCTTTCACGGTACGAAACTCAAAAATACTAATCTCTCTCATTTTATGTCACTAAGTAAATTTCGTCCAAAATGTGCACCTCCTCAACTATTAGCAGTGTATATCATATGTTCTAGTTAATAAGACTCTACAACTAATTGAAATTTCTCGTACGAAAGTAACAGGTTATAAAGCTATTTTTTTAAGAAAAATGTTTTTGCTCTACATTTATTATTGAAAATTCGTTCCATTATTTTTCATTTGTATGCATTTCCAGCTACAATCAAATCTACAACTTCAATAGTAAGCACCACCATTTTCAATTTTGCGTTTGTGATTTTATTTAGATTATTTTCAGTTCAAGACATATGAATCAGTGACAAATAAATTTTGAAATTTAATTTTGTTTTCAGGTCATCAATTTTTACAAAATATATTCTAAAAACAATTTTTTTTAAAACTCCAGTGCCTAAAAACCACTACAAATATAAATGATATCTTTACTAAATTCATTTATTGTACTCACCACGAATGGTCCGGTCGTGAAACCTATTATAGGCGTGTTACTTTACTCCTCTATCCATTACAGAACAGAACAGACGCATTGGAAACAAGAACAACTCCTGCAGCAGTGAATTCACTGGGACAGAATTCTGTACTGCATAGGTAGTTCATGAGCAGAATATGCAAATAGTTCATGAGTAGTTACGTCTTTTTTGCTGTGAGGTGGTTTTGGTTTTTTCAAGGTTATGTTGAATGTTTTGGTAGTTAGGAAATTAGATAAAGCCCTCATAATGTGTAGAAAGCTAAAATAGGCAATTTTCTGTTAGTTCCTTTTATATTTTCTATCGATTGTGGTAAATGATTTTCGTTATTGTCTCCCTTTATTTTCAACTGTTTTGCACCACTACAGCGAATGTAGTAACCTTTAACAAATGTACCAGCTGTTCTGTTCTCGACCGGTTTTTTTTGCACCTCTGTTCTATTTTGTTCAGCACCGGAGCAAAAAACGCACCTCATATTAAAATATCCAAACGAATTTAATGAAAGCATTTCTCAGTGCACAAATGGTTTGAATTTTGTGACGATGACTACGCCGGAATCTGGCGGGGTAGGAAAACTTTCAGAGCTACCAGCCACGAAAATTTCAATTGCTTAGAAATTCAAACAGCTGTTGCTTGTTTTCATTATAAAATTCTTATCAAACGTAAGTTAAATAGTTGCATTTCTTGGCCGATCGAAAAAGTTTACCATTTTCAGAAAAATCAACCTTTCTTGTTTATTTGCATCGTATCACATGAAATTTTGTAGAGGAGTTTCGGAAATGGTGGGTTTGGGAAGATGCTTAGGGTTGCTACCATTAGTCATATTGCAAATTTAGCGTGTTAGCAACTCAAAAATTTATTAGTGCCACTTCGTAGAGCAAAAATGACCAAACTCATCGTTGCTGAGAGCCCTATACTAAGTTTTCTAGCCAAAAATCTGACAAATTTGGCTCAAATCGGGACCAACCACCTGTATGAATTTTGTTTTTCACTGATGACTGTATTGGAAGTTGTAGGAGAAAAAAGTGTTTTTTTACTGACAATAATTCAAGGGATGCCAAAGTTAAAGGAATATTGACATGTTCAAATAATTTCTATCAGAACTGCTACTTAAAATCAAAGTGACCTGTGAATTTCAGAGTGCTCTGATGATCCGACTGTTAGCTCTCGTGAGGATGATTTTCAAGTGCTCAAAAGGTAGTTTGATGAAGGGCTACAGTTTTGGCACGCGGAATTTCGAAAATTTGAGGCGGAGAAGGCATTTAATCTATACAATTTTTGTATTTAATTCAAAATATGATATTAAGGATTTTTTTCGTGTGCTTACTGCACCTATCAAGTTGCCCACACATTCACACAAAATAACACATGTCTTTTCCTGGGCTGTATCAATACGTCCTAAATCAATATTTGATAATAAATATTTTCTTACTTTTAGACACTCTACGTCCTTAAAGCTGGCAAAACGTACAAAGTGTTATTAAAGTCAAAAGTAAAACATTATTTACTTTCATTTCGCAAACGTATATATTTTTAGATACTTCTTTCCATAGAAAAATAGGTGTATCTGGAAATTCCGTATAATAATCGAAGCCACCAAATCGTTAACGATATCTTTGTTTTGACGTGACATATATCTAGTCCTTATTTGCACTTACATCTTACGAAAATGGCTCGATCGTATAACGCACTGGAGAAAAAGAAATATGGTTTCCGGCAAAGTGATTCCTATATTGATTGTCTTCCAAAATCAGTACAAATTTGAATGTTTGGAAGAAGTTTAATCGAAAATTATCCTAAAGATTATCCAAGAATCCAAGTTTTTTTTGCCTTTCAAATATACTATAATTTAACTTTATATACGAACGCATAAGTTAGATTTAGTTTAAAATAGATAGAAATGAAGAAACTGCCCATAATACCGGATTTTTTTTGAATGTGGTTACTAAATCTAGTGAAACAAGTAAACACGTGGCTTCGTAATAAATGAATAAATCTTCAGAAATATATTCTTGAAAAATATTGTGATACATAAGGAAAAACAGCCAGCAAATGCTTCCATTAAAATTCCACTGAAATCATACTTGGAATTCCTGAGTTGAGTAAATATCTTCGCAACGACCATTTATGCTTGCTTATTCGAGCTGTTTATACATGCATATGCATGTTTATTATTGCAATAATGAGATATCCCACTGAGCTAATTAAACCCTTTCAATCAGTGTTAATTTTAATTTACATTATTAGCCAACCGAAAAACCGAACACAAACACCCGCCAGCCACCAACACCCATCGGCTACGACAACCCTCTCCCACACGAACATCATCAACGATGAATACTTATACCTTGGTTGCTTCCTAATCCTCAGGATGCCTTAATCCTTTTGTGCGGTTTTGTGGTTATCTGCGCTAAGCTTTAAACCGTCACAGATATTTCAGGGAACGAGCCGAGCAGCAGTCATAATGCCTCGCTCGACCACTCTATGGCCGATGGATGTTCATGCTTCTCGTGATTTTGTTGATGTCGACGAAGCTGACTGACTACTGAGTGGCAATGGCAGCAATGGTAAGTTGGCGATAGCGACAACGATGCTGGGCGATGATGATGATAATCATGATGACGATGGAAATGATAGCAATGACGGCTTAAACGAAGGCTTTTAGGCGAAATTAAATTTTCGACTGCTCTCTGAAATAACTTTGAAAATATTCCAAAAGCTTTTAAACTTATTAGTCGAACGGTTTCGAAATTGCAGACGCAGCTTCAGTAAATACAAGTGTATTTAAGTATGTAGGAACGTGCATTTTGGTAAGTTCATTCGAAATTATTTGCTAATCTGGTCGTTATTTGACAAAGCGGAATATCATCAGTGATCATTGAACGTTGAATAAGTTAAATTTTCGGTATTTTAGTGTGTTATTTACAACAGTTTTAAATTTTTAGTAGCATATGAAGATTTAAAACTTAAATTTAGTTAACTAGACAAGATAAATAATTGATTTTGTAGCTTTTGGATTGTTTTGATCTGGCAAAGCTCAGTAGCTATGCAAAAACGTTTCTTAAGGGTACACTTCTGAGCTAGAGTTTCAAAATATGCATTACATTAGATTGATTTCTTGATAAAAAAATAAGGAGCTTTCAATGAGTTTTTAATGCACTGGTAGCTGAGAGTTGAATTTTGACAAGACCATTGTCGCATATTGAATCCAATAACGAAACCACATGGTTAGACAAATAGACTTGAAGGCATAGTGATTACTTTTAAAGCATTTCAAATCAAGTCTATTTTTTCGAATAGGCATTCCATAAAATTTCTAAATTTTTGAAACCGATTTTTTTTAAATAAATAATTTAAATAATAAAATTAAACTATGAAATTGTTTTCTTAATTTGTAAATAATAGTAAATTTGTAAAAGTTCCTTTACATGTGTTAATATGACTCCCAAATAAAAACTCTTCGTATTGAGCATCCTATTTAAAAAAAAGGCATGTGTATCAAACAAAAATTCTATTGAAACCCACAGGACATTTTTAAGGTGGATAAAAATAAATAGTACAAAAGAAATGTCGTAAAACTGTACGGGCAAAAGGATCTATAATATATGATATCGCATGTTTAAAAAAGTATTTCTACATTCTTTGAACAGGAAAGCAAGGAACTTACGATGGATGTATACGATGGCAAAAAACTCAAAAACTCAATTTTGGCTGATGTAATATTCCGTAGCAAACAGCGAGCTGAGCGATTGGGATGAAGTAAGTTTGTAAGTAAGTTGCAATTAAAGTGACAAACTCCGTTATTGTCAATCGGATATGAACACTTTCGACACATTCATGTCAAGAGTTCTTAAAATGAAATGACTAACTGGGGTAGATCGAAACGTTTTACAAAGGATATCACTAAGAACCATACTTGTTTTCTTGCATGATGATAATTAATTAGATAATCTTTTGTAAGATATGTAATCACAAAATCTTTGTTACAACAGCTCATAAATGACATGACTAACAGGTCAATTTTGACGCGTATATAAAAACTAGCGAATCTAATCAAATTTCTTCTTACTTCTGGGGCATTTCACTTGAAGCGGACAGCAAAAAAAAGTCGAGGTTCTGGATTTCGTTCATATTATGCATAATGGTACTTCTAGAAAATATGAACGTGGATACGCAATTTTTTTTGTATGAGGTTTAGTTGCCGAGATATGGGCTTATGAATAATTGACAAAATTCATGAAAGGTTTTTTGGAAGCGTATTCTGAGATCCGAAAAAAAATCTAAAAAACATTAAACATACTAGAAAATTCACAGTCCTTTTTAATTTTGAAATTAGATTTGACAAACTATTTTTTTTCCTGTGTAAAACTGGAAGTAAATACTTCAACTTGTTATTTGAATAATTTGGACCAAGATAATTTTGTTTATTTTTATAACAAAACAAAACTTAAAGTACACTTATTTTATGACAAAAGTTTTAGAATAGGATGGCCAGTAGTTTAGGAGGCAGGTGAATTTAAATACATAAAAGTCGTATCAAGCTTGGTACCGAGAGCTTGCTTGGTACAGCTAGTTGGCTCAAAAACGAAAATTGATATATCAATGTGATTAATAGCGCTATCTCTTATTTGAAAAAGGATTTATTTTCTCATAAGAACCTAATTAAAGTAGATGACGCCTATATAGTGTATACGACGCCAAGCCATTTCGAATTTCCCGTATTTTTTTTTAGTTATTGTTCAGCGCTTGCAGTGACTATTACTTTCGTTGATAAGCTAAATGATTTGAAATTTTAGCGGACGGTTAAAGACCTAAGAAAAATTCCAAGAATATTAGCAGCAAAGAAATTATGTGAAAGCTACAGAGAAAAACTGATCGTAGAAACACCTCCAGTAATTAGAAAAAGAACCGGTTTAAGAAACCAAGGTAGAACTGTAAAAATTGTGAAATAAACTCATTTTTCCAGAAACATGTATTTTTTTTAATTAAGTAAAATAAAATTAGTAATTTTCCATATTTTATATATAATAGTTTTACTAGAAATGTTTTGTTTCCACGCTCATTAGCTGTCCCAAGCTAGCTCTCGGTACAACGCCTCATACGACTTTTATATATTTAAATTCACCTACCTCCTAAACTACTGGCCATCCCATTCTAAAACTTTTATCATAAAATAAGTGCACTTTAGGCTTTGTTTTGATATAAAAATAAACAAAATTAGCGTGGTCCAAATTACTAAGATAACGAGTTGAAGTGTTTACTTTCGGTTTTACACAGGAAAAAAATTGTTTTTCAAATCTTATTTCTAAATTAAAAAAAAAAACAGTTAATTTTCTAACCAATTAGTATTTTTAATGTTTTTTTAGATCTGTTTTCGAATATTTAAATCCGCTTCGAAAAAAAACGTTTCATTAATTTTGTCAATTATTCAGCTTTAGCCCATAGCTCAGCAACTAAACCTCATAGAAAAAAAATTGCGTATCCACGCTCATATCTTCTACAAGTACCATTATGTATAATATGAACGAAATCCAGAACCTTGACTTTTTTTCATTGCCCGCTTCACGTGAAATGCCCCTTTTTCAAAACTAAACATGTTAATACAAAGACCGATTTTGTGGCAGATACCAATATTAAGAGGATAAACGGTGCTTTTCCTCAGTGTCTATCAATCTGATGGACTCTTGTTAACATCGAGGACTGATATAAACTACGGAAGAAGGCAAACTATCTTTGAAATGTCATTATATGCCAAAAAATTGAAATATATGAAGCATCCAAAGGAAACAATTGGTTTTTAAATTAAAATATTTCATTTCAATATTTATGTGATATATTTTTTTGTCTTCTTACAATTGGGCCTGCAATCAAAATTTCAGTACCCTTACTATATTTATTTCTGAGATTTCTGCCTTATATCACCCTTTGCTAAAAACACAAAAACATATGCTTGACAATATTTTGAGAAACATATATGCATACATGTATAATTGATGACCAAATTTATACATGAATACCGCAAGGATTTAAAAAATTACGATCGAGAGATTTTCAAATCAATAGTTCCTAAATTGAGTTTACACACTGAGGTGGTTAATTTTTTAAAAAAGACAATTCAATAGTCAATTTTCAAGAAATTATTATGGCTTATAATTTTATAAATTTTTTAAAATGTTGTAATCCTATTCAGCGAATCCTGTCATTTTTATTTAATTCATTTGAGCATGGTTCTAAATTTTCGATGTTCAAAATTTCGGCATTCGATAGTAAAAAAGAGAACATAAATTTCTAATTATCGACGGTGAAAGTTTCGAAAATAGGATTGAAAGGACTATCGAACTTCATTATGCAAGAAAAAGATTATTTTTTCATTCTCAATTATTATTTTTACCAATCGTTTTTTTTAAATCAACTGACGTAATTTTGCTGTCGTGCCTAAATTTTTCTGTCGTGATATTGATATTTTTGATCGGTAACAGTCAATAAAGCTTTGGTAAAGAGTAAATAAAATAACATGTCACATGAACGTGGGTATGCCCAATAATTTTTTTAGAGGTTTCTTATAAATAAGTTATACATTTTTCTTTATCAATTTTGTGGCCTAAATGACACCCATAGGAGTTTATCCCCATTATCATGTTGCTCAGCCGTGTTTCGTGCATTGCTTTTACGGACGAACACTTAAGTTTGGTTTAACCAGTCGCTGTATGGAGCAACCAGTTTAGATTTCAAGCTTCACTTGCATCCAGTATGCAAAAAACCTTTGATAAAGGATTAAAACGTAATTTGTTAAGGGGGGAGATACATGTAACTGCTAAAACAAAAACGATTTTTTTTATTGCATCAAAGTGTTCGAAATACTCTTAAAATATACCAAAAAAAGTTTTGAAGCGATATTTGTATTAGTTCTCGAGTTATAGCCAGTTATAGACAGCGCGGCGTTCCCCAGGTCGGTGGAGCTTTAGAACTTTAAAGGCGTTTTTCTCAAAGTAGTATTTTTTCAATTTCCGTACAAGATATCTCAAAAAATATTGAACCTATTCGGCTCAAATTTATATCACATGTACAAAAGAGTATTATCTCATCGTTGAACCTACATTTTCTTGTAATTTCGAAAAAAAAATTAGTTTATCAATGTTTAAAACGTGATTTTTTTGAAAAAAAAATCGATTTTTTTTTTAATCTAATATTTATGTAAAAATTTGATTTTTTTTCTAAATTTTATTGGTTCACCTATGAATTATAGATCTCATTAGCATATTTTTTTTCTCTGAACGTTGCAAGTTTCTCGGAAAAGGCGTTAAGTTGTACGAGGCTGTTTTTGATGCGTTTTTTTCATTTGCTCGCATCGCCTCCATTTTGTGTTAAAATGTTATTAAAAAAATATTTTCATTTACTATAAGATATGTACTTTGAGAATTTAATATTAAAAATTTTCTGAATAAACAATATATATATTTTAAGTCAATCTGAAATTAGCAATTTCTTTTCCATTTTACATGTATTTCCCCCCTTAAGTCATGGGTTTTTAGATTATCAACGTTCAGCAGAGAATGCGTCACGGCTTGAAAAAATTGACAAGTTTACTCAGTTTCGGATTAACTGCCCTTAAAAAGTAGCCATATATACAATCGTTGAAACGAATATTTGATGTTTGTACCTAAAACGAAAAAATAAAACATTTTGATTCAAAATGTTAAATTCGACGACCTACTTCGCACTTTTGAAAACTTGCGTGGGGCCTAATTACAGCTTCTAGTTGCAGTTAAAAATAATTGTTTTTAGAACTTAAGTTTTTAACAATTACTATGTCATAGGTTTCGTGAATGTAAGTCTGAGAAAACGCAGTTAAAAATTTCAAATAATTGGAAAAAGTACATAGTTTTACTATGGCTTGGAACCATTATTAATAAGTTACGACTAATGTTTAAACACTTAAAACATTAAAAATGTCTTCAACTTGAAGTTCCATGCTAACAGAATATTACAAACAAAAGAATTTCTAGCAAAATAACACTTTTCATGTCAGAGAAATTTGCGTGCAGTGATAACTATAATGGCGCAATTACGCTCTCTCCGAGACATGGAGTGTGTAAATTGTTTCCTCGTTGGCTCTTGCCTGATTTATGAAGGTATTATAAGCGTGTTATGGCGGTGCTGAGTGTTTATGACCATCTCGTGCTACTTCGAAGCCGCTCAAAATGATGTCGGTTTTACGTACTGAGTCAAAAAGATTTGAAAAAAGGTCTGGTGGTGGCTCCGATGTTATTTATAAAACTATTTAGTTTGCCTATGAAATTATGCGCAAGTCGCATCATATCGGGCAAGATATATATTTACGGATGGGTACGTGGCGCACTGTTCGAATGTTTGTAAACAAATTTTTGAACGGAGAAAATGCTCAATACCTGCATAATTTTACCATTTAAATTTCACGCCACGCAGAAGGGTGCAAAGTTTAATGACTAAGTTACAGTCAACGCAGCCTACCGCGGTGAACAAAATCGTGAAGTTAGACTGCAACGCGCCGAAATGCCAAACGCCCGACGACAATTTTTAGATTACAATTCAGCTCAGTTGTTGAAATCGAAATTCAAACGATTTCTCCTACTAAATCCACTTTTATTTAACGATATAATTGAAATTTCAATTCAAGTTCAAATCAAAATTCAACTTTCCACCGTCGTAAATGTCAAATGCTTGGCTGCGTAAAAGTTGAAACCATTTCAACTTGAACTGCGCTTAGCTGCGTCGTGTCGACGTAGAATGTGCTCACTACCAGTGCAGTCGTTTTGAAAATTTTCAGGGGAGTATATTTCCTAATCCAAACGGAGTACTTTACATTAAAAGGGAGTACAATAGTTTTTTATGTAATGCTAGTCAAACAGAGACTATGAGTTTAGACTTGCTGGTTTCATGTAAGTTGGATGAATAAAGGTCCAATCAGTTATAGCTGGTTACGCGACGTATATGAGCCATGCCATGCAAAGCATATGTTGCACCCAAACACAAATATCGGAACTGCCAGAAAAGTTGTATGCATATTGGGCAAGTTTTTGGTTTTTTTATTGGGCAAGTTTGTTATGAGTTGTCCGTATGTGAAGTGGTGGTGAGATAAGATTTTAGAAACAACGTTTTCTGGTCGCAGATGTTTTCAGTGTTTTATGGATTTTAACGTTAAAGCTCTCCTCAAATTGGCTGTATCCCGTTTAGAACTGTGGAAAAAACTATAAATATTGCGGGCAAAGACTTCAATGTGCTGGGGCAGTTTTTTTTCGGGTGCTGGTCATATACAGGTCACAACACACAAATTTGGAAAATCTATTTCAAGGAAGGATCTGACACCTTGCTTGTTTCCCATCATAGCCGAAGCTTCGTCTGAAGCGAATTTCACTAAGTTTTTCAAAGAAATATTTAAATCGTTGAAATGCTTTGGCAAATTGTAATATATTGACTTCGCATCATATTGAGAGTGCCGGTGATATATATATATATACATATACATATATATATATATATATATATATATATATATATATATATATATATATATATATATATATATATATATATATATATATATATATATATATATATATATATATATATATATATATATGTATATACATATATATATATATATATATATATATATATATATATATATATATATATATATATATATATATATATATATATATGTATGTATCAGTGGCGTGACAATTTACCGAAGGGAAGCAATTGGTTGATGTCCATGGTTGATTACGCTTTCCGCAAATTTGTTACGTGTAATAGAACCCCTCTGTAAAAGCACCCAGGAATTACTAACGGGGACGTGAGAGTAGGCATTCCCCATTCTTATGAAAATAAAAGTTCACAGTCCTTCACACAATAAGAAACCATATCAATATTTATGAGTAAAATAATAACATTCCCAGAACTTGAAATATGATATTTTTGCAAGTGCCCAAACTTCGAAGAATTGAACAGGTTTAAAAATATGATATCTTGAGATTATTTTAACGATTATGCTATCAATTATTTCGACATAAGCACTTGTCAAAAATGGAACAACATTCTCATTGTTTTCAATTATGCACCTTGCTGTTTTACGACTTTGTGATGTTTCGCAAATCGACCACAATTCGTTCCCAATGTCCGTGAAACTGTTTCTTAAAGATTGTATTAGATCTGAATAATATACAGTATATTAATTTGTTAGGACTGAAATATATCCAATAGTATGTATTTTTTTTTTAGCAAAAACATTAAACAGAAAAAAGAATTTTTAATCTGTGCGGCTGTGATGCGGCTGCGGTGTGGTTGCGGTTGCGGTGCGGTTGCGGTGCGGTTGCGGTGCGGTTGCGGTGCGGCTGCGGTTGCGTTGCGGTTGCGGTGCGGCTGCGGTGCGGTTGCGGTGCGGTTGCGGTTGCGGTTGCGGTGCGGTTGCGGTGCGGTTGCGGTGCGGTTGCGGTGCGGCTGCGGTGCGGTTGCGGTGCGGTTGCGGTGCGGTTGCGGTGCGGTTGCGGTGCGGTTGCGGTGCGGTTGCGGTGCGGTTGCGGTGCGGTTGCGGTGCGGCTGCGGTGCGGCTGCGGTTGCGGCTGCGGTGCGGTTGCGGTGCGGTTGCGGTGCGGCTGCGGTGCGGCTGCGGTGCGGTTGCGGTGCGGTTGCGGTGCGGCTGCGGTGCGGTTGCGGTGCGGTTGCGGTGCGGTTGCGGTGCGGTTGCGGTGCGGTTGCGGTGCGGTTGCGGTGCGGCTGCGGTGCGGCTGCGGTTGCGGCTGCGGTGCGGTTGCGGTGCGGTTGCGGTGCGGCTGCGGTGCGGTTGCGGTGCGGTTGCGGTGCGGTTGCGGTGCGGTTGCGGTGCGGTTGCGGTGCGGTTGCGGTGCGGTTGCGGTGCGGTTGCGGTGCGGTTGCGCTGCGGTTGCGGTGCGGCTGCGGTGCGGTTGCGGTGCGGCTGCGGTGCGGTTGCGGTGCGGCTGCGGTGCGGTTGCGGTGCGGCTGCGGTGCGGCTGCGGTGCGGTTGCGGTGCGGCTGCGGTTGCGGTGTGGCTGCGGTTGCGTTGCGGTTGCGGTTGCGGTGCGGCTGCGGTGCGGTTGCGGTTGCGGCTGCGGTTTGGTTGCGGTGCGGTTGCGGTGCGGCTGCGGTGCGGTTGCGGTGCGACTGCGGTGCGGCTGCGGTGCGGTTGCGGTTGCGGTGCGGTTGCGGTGCGGTTGCGGTGCGGCTGCGGTGCGGTTGCGGTGCGGTTGCGGTGCGGTTGCGGTGCGGTTGCGGTGCGGCTGCGGTGCGGCTGCGGTGCTGTTGCGGTGCGGTTGCGGTGCGGCTGCGGTGCGGTTGCGGTGCGGCTGCGGTGCGGTTGCGGTGCGGTTGCGGTGCGGCTGCGGTGCGGTTGCGGTGCGGTTGCAGTGCGGTTGCAGTGCTGGGTGCGGTGCGGTTGCGGTGCGGTTGCGGTGCGGCTGCGGTGCGATTGCGGTGCGGTTGCGGTGCGGCTGCGGTGCGGTTGCGGTGCGGTTGCGGTGCGGTTGCGGTGCGGTTGCGGTGCGGCTGCGGTGCGGTTGCGGTGCGGTTGCGGTGCGGTTGCGGTGCGGTTGCGGTGCGGCTGCGGTGCGGTTGCGGTGCGGTTGCGGTGCGGTTGCGGTGCGGTTGCGGTGCGGTTGCGGTGCGGTTGCGGTGCGGCTGCGGAGCGGTTGCGGTGCGGTTGCGGTGCGGTTGCGGTGCGGTTGCGGTGCGGTTGCGGTGCGGTTGCGGTGCGGCTGCGGTTGCGGCTGCGGTGCGGTTGCGGTGCGGCTGCGGTGCGGCTGCGGTTTGGTTGCGGTGCGGTTGCGGTGCGGCTGCGGTGCGGTTGCGGTGCGGTTGCGGTGCGGTTGCGGTGCGGCTGCGGTTGCGGCTGCGGTGCGGTTGCGGTGCGGCTGCGGTGCGGCTGCGGTTTGGTTGCGGTGCGGTTGCGGTGCGGCTGCGGTGCGGTTGCGGTGCGACTGCGGTGCGGCTGCGGTGCGGTTGCGGTTGCGGTGCGGTTGCGGTGCGGCTGCGGTGCGGTTGCGGTGCGGCTGCGGTGCGGTTGCGGTGCGGTTGCGGTGCGGTTGCGGTGCGGTTGCGGTGCGGCTGCGGTGCGGCTGCGGTGCTGTTGCGGTGCGGTTGCGGTGCGGCTGCGGTGCGGTTGCGGTGCGGCTGCGGTGCGGTTGCGGTGCGGTTGCGGTGCGGCTGCGGTGCGGTTGCGGTGCGGTTGCAGTGCGGTTGCGGTGCGGCTGCGGTGCGGCTGCGGTGCGGTTGCGGTGCGGTTGCGGTGCGGCTGCGGTGCGGTTGCGGTGCGACTGCGGTGCGGCTGCGGTGCGGTTGCGGTTGCGGTGCGGTTGCGGTGCGGCTGCGGTGCGGTTGCGGTGCGGCTGCGGTGCGGTTGCGGTGCGGTTGCGGTGCGGTTGCGGTGCGGTTGCGGTGCGGCTGCGGTGCGGCTGCGGTGCTGTTGCGGTGCGGTTGCGGTGCGGCTGCGGTGCGGTTGCGGTGCGGCTGCGGTGCGGTTGCGGTGCGGTTGCGGTGCGGCTGCGGTGCGGTTGCGGTGCGGTTGCAGTGCGGTTGCGGTGCGGCTGCGGTGCGGCTGCGGTGCGGTTGCGGTGCGGTTGCGGTGCGGCTGCGGTGCGGTTGCGGTGCGGTTGCAGTGCGGTTGCGGTGCGGTTGCGGTGCGGCTGCGGTGCGGCTGCGGTGCTGTTGCGGTGCGGTTGCGGTGCGGCTGCGGTGCGGCTGCGGTGCGGTTGCGGTGCGGCTGCGGTGCGGTTGCGGTGCGGTTGCGGTGCGGTTGCGGTGCGGCTGCGGTGCGGTTGCGGTGCGGCTGCGGTGCGGCTGCGGTGCGGCTGCGGTGCGGTTGCGGTGCGGCTGCGGTGCGGTTGCGGTGCGGCTGCGGTGCGGTTGCGGTGCGGTTGCGGTGCGGTTGCGATGCGGCTGCGGTGCGGCTGCGGTGCTGTTGCGGTGCGGCTGCGGTGCGGTTGCGGTGCGGTTGCGGTTGCGGCTGCGGTGCGGTTGCGGTGCGGTTGCGGTGCGGCTGCGGTGCGGCTGCGGTGCGGTTGCGGTGCGGTTGCGGTGCGGCTGCGGTGCGACTGCGGTGCGGTTGCGGTGCGGTTGCGGTGCGGTTGCGGTGCGGCTGCGGTGCGGTTGCGGTGCGGTTGCGGTGCGGTTGCGGTGCGGCTGCGGTGCGGTTGCGGTGCGGTTGCGGTGCGGCTGCGGTGCGGTTGCGGTGCGGTTGCGATGCGGCTGCGGTTGCAGTGCGGTCGCAGTGTGGTATGCGGTGCGGTTGCGGTGCGGTTGCGGTTGCGGTGCGGTTGCGGTGCGGTTGCGGTGCGGTTGCGGTGCGGCTGCGGTGCGGTTGCGGTGCGGCTGCGGTGCGGTTGCGGTGTGGTTGCGGTGCGGCTGCGGTGCGGTTGCGGTGCGGTTGCGGTGCGGTTGCGGTGCGGTTGCGGTGCGGCTGCGGTGCGACTGCGGTGCGGTTGCGGTGCGGCTGCGGTGCGGTTGCGGTGCGGCTGCGGTGCGACTGCGGTGCGGTTGCGGTGCGGTTGCGGTGCGGTTGCGGTGCGGCTGCGGTGCGGTTGCGGTGCGGCTGCGGTGCGGTTGCGGTGCGGCTGCGGTGCGGTTGCGGTGCGGTTGCGGTGCGGTTGCGGTGCGGTTGCGGTGCGGCTGCGGTGCGGCTGCGGTGCGGCTGCGGTGCGGTTGCGGTGCGGTTGCGGTGCGGTTGCGGTGCGGTTGCGGTGCGGTTGCGGTGCGGGAGCGGTGCGGTTGCGGTGCAGTTGCGGTGCGGTTGCGGTGCGGTTGCGGTGCGGTTGCGGTGCGGTTGCGGTGTGGTTGCGGTGCGGCTGCGGTGCGGTTGCGGTGCGGTTGCGGTGCGGTTGCGTTGCGGTTGCGGTGCGGCTGCGGTGCGGTTGCGGTGCGGTTGCGGTGCGGTTGCGGTTGCGGCTGCGGTGCGGTTGCGGTGCGGCTGCGGTGCGGCTGCGGTGCGGTTGCGGTGCGGCTGCGGTGCGGTTGCGGTTTGGTTGCGGTGCGGTTGCGGTGCGGTTACGGTGCGGTTGCGGTGCGGCTGCGGTGCGGCTGCGGTGCGGTTGCGGTGCGGCTGCGGTGCGGTTGCGGTGCGGTTGCGGTGCGGTTGTGGTGCGGCTGCGGTGCGGTTGCGGTGCGGCTGCGGTGCGGTTGCGGTGCGGTTGCGGTGCGGTTGCGGTGCGGTTGCGGTTGCGGCTGCGGTGCGGTTGCCGTGCGGCTGCGGTGCGGTTGCGGTGCGGTTGCGGTGCGGTTGCGGTGCGGTTGCGGCTGCGGTGCGGTTGCGGTGCGGTTGCGGTGCGGCTGCGGTGCGGTTGCGGTGCGGTTGCGGTGCGGTTGCGGTGCGGTTGCGGTGCGGTTGCGGTGCGGTTGCGGTGCGGCTGCGGTATGGTTGCGGTGCGGTTGCGGTGCGGTTGCGTTGCGGTTGCGGTGCGGCTGCGGTGCGGTTGCGGTGCGGTTGCGGTGCGGTTGTGGTTGCGGCTGCGGTGCGGTTACGGTGCGGCTGCGGTGCGGCTGCGGTGCGGTTGCGGTGCGGCTGCGGGTCGGTTGCGGTGCGGCTGCGGTGTGGTTGCGGTGCGGTTGCGGTGCGGCTGCGATGCGGCTGCGGTGCGGTTGCGGTGCGGCTGCGGTTGCGGTGCGGTTGCGGTGCGGTTGCGGTACGGCTGCGGTGCGGCTGCGGTTGCGGCTGCGGTGCGGTTGCGGTGCGGCTGCGGTGCGGCTGCGGTGCGGTTGCGGTGCGGTTGCGGTGCGGCTGCGGTGCGGTTGCGGTGCGGCTGCGGTGTGGCTGCGGTGCGGTTGCGGTGCGGTTGCGGTGCGGCTGCGGTTGCGGCTGCGGTGCGGCTGCGGTTGCAGCTGCGGTGCGGTTGCGGTGCGGCTGCGGTGCGGCTGCGGTGCGGTTGCGTTGCGGTTGCGGTGCGGTTGCGGTGCGGTTGCGGTGCGGTTGCGGTGCGGTTGCGGTACGGTTGCGGTGCGGCTGCGGTGCGGCTGCGGTTGCGGCTGCGTTGCGGTTGCGGTGCGGTTGCGGTGCGGCTGCGGTGCGGCTGCGGTGTGGTTGCGGTGCGGTTGCGGTGCGGCTGCGGTGCGTTTGCGGTGCGGTTGTGTTGCGGTTGCGGTGCGGTTGCGGTGCGGTTGCGGTGCGGCTGCGGTGCGGTTGCGGTGCGGCTGCGGTTGCGGCTGCGGTGCGGTTGCGGTGCGGATGCGGTGCGGTAGCGGTGCGGTTGTGGTGCGGCTGCGGTGCGGTTGCGGTGCGGCTGCGGTGCGGTTGCGGTGCGGCTGCGGTGCGGTTGCGGTGCGGTTGCGGTGCGACTGCGGTGCGACTGCGGTGCGGTTGCGGTGCGGTTGCGGTGCGGTTGCGGTGCGGTTGCGGTGCGGTTGCGGTGCGGTTGCGATGCGGCTGCGGTTGCAGTGCGGTCGCGGTGCGGTGCGGTTGCGGTGCGGCTGCGGTGCGGTTGCGGTGCGGCTGCGGTTGCGGCTGCGGTGCGGTTGCGGTGCGGCTGCGGTGCGGTAGCGGTGCGGTTGTGGTGCGGCTGCGGTGCGGTTGCGGTGCGGCTGCGGTGCGGTTGCGGTGCGGCTGCGGTGCGGTTGCGGTGCGGTTGCGGTGCGACTGCGGTGCGACTGCGGTGCGGTTGCGGTGCGGTTGCGGTGCGGTTGCGATGCGGCTGCGGTTGCAGTGCGGTCGCGGTGTGGTATGCGGTGCGGCTGCGGTGCGGTTGCGGTGCGGTTGCGGTGCGGTTGCGGTGCGGTTGCGGTGCGGTTGCGGTGCGACTGCGGTGCGACTGCGGTGCGGTTGCGGTGCGGTTGCGGTGCGGTTGCGGTGCGGCTGCGGTTGCAGTGCGGTCGCGGTGTGGTATGCGGTGTGGTATGCGGTACGGTAAGCGGTATGGTAAGCGTTACGGTTTTGCGGTACGGTATGCGGTATGGTTTTGCAGTACGGTAAGCGGTACATTAAGCGATATGGTAAGCGGTACGGTATGCGATACGGGAAGCGGTATGGTAAGCGGGACGGTATGTGGTACGGTATGAAGTACTGTATGCGGTTTGGTTTGCGGTACGGTAAGCGGTACGGTATACTGTACGGTATGCCGTACGGTATGTGGTACGGTATGCGGTACGGTATGCGGTACGGTATGCGGTACGGTAAGCGGTATGGAAAAATAGGCAGCAATAAGCTGATGCGAATGTTTAGTAAAATTTTCCGGGAGGAATTTACTACTGAATTGACTTATTTGTGCATAGTATTTATTTAAGACCCCGTTTTAAATATACTATATATGTGTATATACATATATTAGTAGAATACAACTTAAAGCTTTTTGCTGCTGAATTAGTCTGGAATTAAAAACTGTTTCGAATTTCCAATATAAGTAAGTACTGATCCTTGCAGACTAGCTCCACTTACATTGATTCCCACGAGCCGCCACTGCTTCTAGTCTTTTTCTTAGAATTAGAGAGTGGATGCCGTAAAAGTTCACGTCGAAATTGGGTTTCTATGACATGTACTAACCAACAATATTTCAAATTTGGTATTTGAAAACAGTATGTATGAGCATTAAATGTGTTCTCAATGAAAAGGGAGTACTTTGAAATTGAAGGGAGTACAGTAGTACGGCAACTGAAAATGGAGTACAAATACTCCGATCGGAGTACAACGACAGCACTGCTCACTACTATGGAAAACCCATATGATTCAACTTTTCTGACAGCTTGGCTGCGCTTGACTACGGTAGACACCGTTGCAGTGTGCTTCAGCGGTGAGTGTATAGATATGCATATCGTGTAGGTAGGTAGGTATCCTTTCATAAGATAATCGATGTTCACACTATGTCTTGCTGAACGTGTTGTCGACTGTTTTGCTGATGCCCTCATGAAACATTCGTCCTACGTGTAATTGCGGCATAACGAGCAGTATTTAGATGTGTAAACTCTCGATGCAGAAAATGAATTGTGTGTTCTATGGAATTGCAGTTTCTTTTGTTCTCGTACTTTCAGTCATTAGCCTCGTATATTACCAGGACCGACTTAGAGTGACTTGGCTTGGAACGGATTGAAATGAAACTTCAAAGTAGGTTTTTGGTGTGACTGGATTAAAGTGGATTAACGGAATAAAATGCAGCTAGTTCTACTAAAGTGACGTATATCGCATCGTAATGTCACATACAGTGGCTCACAAAAGTCAACATACAGCATGTAAAAACACGAATATGGTACAGTGGAAAAAGAGAGAATGCAATGAAAACGTAAAAGTAGCTTTATTGGCATTAAAAATAAGTTTCATAACATAACAATAAAGAAAATCCGAACACAGAAAGAAATAAGCCATGAAAACTAAGAAAATTCATCCATCGAAAGTCAGCATACACTACGACCCATGTTTCGAAAAGAACGAGAATGACCAAAAAACGTGAGCTCAATACTTTGTAGGCCCTCCACCAGCCTTAATAACAGCTTCTAAACGCCTTCGCATCGAGCGAACGAGATTTCCGGTAATTTCGGATGGAATATTCATCCAGGTACACAGCAGAGCAGATTTCAGGGTCTCTTTGCTAGTAATAGTTGCTCTTACGGCTGGTTCACGAATTCTGCGATCCAATTCCTCTCATAAATGCTCTATAGGGTTTAAATCGGGAGACTGAGACGGAATGTGAAGCTGATGAGGGATGTTATACAGCAACCATTCCTTGCCACTTCTAGCTGTATGTTTTGGATCATTGTCCTGCTGAAAGATCCAACCTGGCTGTGGGCCCAATTTCTGCACACAAGGTATCAAATCGCCTCGCAATATGTTCAAATACATGAATTGATCCATAGTACCATCAATAAAATGTAATTGCCAAACACCAGCGGCCGACATACAGCCCCATACGAGGACTGACCCTTCATCGTGTTTCACTGTAGGACGCACATTCTTCTTTGCCAATGCTTTGTTCCGCTTCCTCCACACGTATCCGCGCCCGTCAGAGCCATAAATATTATACTTGCTCTCATCACTAAACATAACTTGATTCCAAACATTTTCGTCCTTATTAAGATGCAGGCGAGCGAAGTCAAGCCTCTTCTTTTCATTAACTGGAGAAATGAAAGGTTTTCTGCGCGGAACTCTACCGTTATAGCCCATATTACGCAAAACTCTACGTATTGTTTCTGGACTCACTTGCTTCCCTGTTGCCTTTGCAAGTGCAGTGGCCATTGCCGGAGCACTTTTTTGTGGCTCCTTACTTATTTTCCGTAACAAGTCTCTCTCATCTCTCTTACTTAAGGATTTTGGTCTACCTGTTCGTTGTTTATTTTGTATTCTCCTCTCCGTTTCCGCTTTCCGTATGATCGTTTGCACCGTTGCCCAGCTTCTTCCAACTATTTTAGCAATTTCCCTTCCACTCGTTCACTAAGGACGATTTTTCGCACTTCCAAACTCGTTTCCTTCCGTGTACTCATTTTTAAGCATTAAAGGCACCCAAATCACTTTAGTTTGATCGACTTGCAATGTACTAATGTTTATCTTTGTATATTAACACGGTAGTAATCTTTATCGCAGTATGAGTCATCGCTTAGACTGATTCTTTTGAATTTTCTGTGGTGTATGCTGACTTTTGTTTCCTCACTTTCAGTGGAATTTCTTGTTATTTACTATGTATATGTGTATATATATGTATATTCTCATTGATTCTGTGTAAAATAGATTACAATGTCTCTGATATTCCTTATAAGTTCGTTTTTCACCCGTCTTTTCATTGTTGTTCCACCTATATGTTGCCAATTCCGCGTTTTTAAGCGGTGTATGCTGACTTTTGTGAGCAACAGTATATGAATAGAACTCAAGTGGGCTTCACAGTTTTCAATCCTCAATCGCTCGATCCGCGTCTTTTAACGCCCAAGTCGATCTAATACAGTAAAATTTTGTGATCAGATCGACTTATCTCAAATCAATTCAATGCGCGTATACAACGTGGTTTGACTAATCCTAAGCCAGTTTGAAACCACGTTATAAATGAGGCTAGTGAACTTTACTGCATTTTCCTGAATCATGTGGTAGGGAAATTAATGAAAAGTACGGGAACGCTCTCATTGCATTTCCTGAAAATTGACAGCCAAAAAGGTCAGTTTTCGGTTTTTGGGAGAACAATAGTGATGCTAAAGTCACCCTAAGTGGTGATAAGTTATTGCCACAAAAATATTCCACCATCATACGCAAAAAAATATGTTGCTTGCCGCGCACATTTGAAAATAGTTACTCGCGCCACACCTTTTGACACTTTTCAGTATTTTTCAGTAGCTCAGATCCTACAGAAATTTACTGAAAGAGGCAAAATTTTCAGATTTTAGTAAAACGGCTTCATTGCAATTGATCGCAATTATTTGCAATTAATTGAAGTACGGAAACATACCTATGTAGTATGTTTGCCCGTAAGTAATAAACCGAGGGGTGATGTCATAATTTTAGCGTCAATATTTTAACTGTGTGATGACTGCATTGGAAGTTACAGGGATGGCAAAATCTTTGTTATTGCCATCTATTAAATTGTAGATGTTTATCACATGAAAATTAAATGATAGTATATTTTTGTACGAAAATTCTCTTAATTTCGATAGGGGCGTTTACAATTTTCTTTAGTAAAAATGTTCATATCTTTTTCACCAGCAAAAATTTAAGTTGTGTCTTCAAATTTTCAAAATAAAGGTCATTTAATCGCTGAGCCCTTTCTCCTTTGCGAGGTACTTCACTCCATTCTCTTTTGTGAGAAGCTAGAAATAATCAAAGTTTAATGTGAATCATTGCTGCAGTTCGATGTGAATCTTAGGACTAGCAGCTTTCACATCTGGGTGAAATCAAGTCCTGCTGATTTGACTCTCGTAAAAAAATTATTACGAAATGCTGTCCTCAAGCCACCCAGCTCATTGACGGTATTGAAAGATAGATGTTATTAAAATGTCTTTGCTACGTAGTTCATGGCTACAATTTTAAAAAAAACTTAATATTTCATGTCAACTTAACCTACTCTTATATGTATGGAAGATTTATAAATAAATTGATTTACCTACAATCAACTACAATCAACAATTCGATGTGCTAATGAATGTTACGACCGGCTTCCAGAATACACCATCTTCATAGTATTGGAATTTACTTTCGGATACCATAAAATTCATATCCATGAATTCTGCACTGAGGTGACGCAAATTGGGCAAAGGTCTACCTTGCCACTCACATGAAACATAATAGCCATTTGCTCGAAAATCTTCTCCCAAACTGTTTGATCGTCAAAATTTGTATGCAAATAGTACTTGTTTTACCAATGGTAATATTTGCGATGTCTTGTTGATATTAGACAGACACATTCGATTTGTGCTGCAAATAGTTAAGTGTGATATTATTTTTACGAATTGTATCCAAACGCGATGTTTTTTTTGCAAAATTTGTATGCATAAGCTGCTCCAAAAGTAAATTTAAATATTTTACAATTTCTTTAAAAAATTGAAATAAATTATCTATTTTATTATTTATTTTATTTTTTTGTAATATATCGATATGATTTTGTTGAAATATGTATATCTGGCTTTTTAAGGGAAAATAAGCTTTTGATTAAAATATTTAGTTTTGAAAGTCAGAAATAATCAAAATTAAATTTTTTAAAGTTTTTATGAACAGAACTGGAATTTTTAACGAAAATATGGCGGCAGAATGCAATTAAGTAAATTAAATTGAAACGATTTATTTTGTTTGATTAACATAGCATTACATTTCGTTACTATTTATAATATTTGATGCAGGTATTTTATTCACCTTTCATAGTTCTGTTGGTTAAATTAAACTTCCTTAATTATTTGAAAAAAAAAAACAAAGTTTATTGAAAAACAGAACCAGTTATTGATACACCCTGTGCATAGTATATTTATTTATTCCGAAATTTGCTTCAGTTTTCGAAATGTATTCAACGTGTTCATGGAAAAATTCACGTAACTTAACTACATACGCCTGATCGAATTTAACGTATTTCCATTTCTATTCAAAAATGTGGTCTTCAATCGGCCTTCTTATCTATAAAATTTCTTGCGTGATCGAACTCGAAATCATTTATCAAAAATCCTCAATGAAATTGTCAATGAGCACCCGCCCATGATTTTACACCCCCTCAAGCAATAATCGTAATGCGGACACCTAATCCAATTAGCATTAAAGGTTCAATTTAATGAGCTTAACTGCAGACCATTACAAGAAATCCTATTACAAATCTGCAATCTTGATAATTGCAGCAACGTATGCAGATACGATCGGATGCCGCCAAAGATATGTACCTAATCAGGTGCTAATCTGAGAGGTGTTTAGATATTGCCTCTCTCCACATGCCTCAAGTACTATCGTGTATTTCAATTCAAATCCGAATCGATATTAAATTATTCATTAGCACGAGTACACTTACATGCATCCTAAGTACTACTGTCAAAATGCATCTGATGTCGGCTTCGAAACCAATTTACTTTGCTGATTGCTAAGAGTGCGTCAGAAATTTTCTCGCAAACATGGAAAGCCCCGGAGAACTGGTCCGATTCAAGGCCATGGTGAATTTTGTGGTTCTAACTAAGTCAAGCTTTTGCAGTTCGGTGACACAATTAGGATCACTTAATGCAACTCGCTTCAGGTGTGCTGATATTTCTCGATGAAGCAGTTCATGCGGCGACCTGTGCGTGTTCGAAAAAATGCCAAAGCCTGCAGATACTCGGGTTGTAAAATCTTTGCACTGTGCATCTTATTATTGTTAACGCCAAATGCTTCAAGTAGGTTTTCTTGTACGGTAAACAACCACGACAGGTACGAGTGTCATGCCAGCATCGTTGCATGCTTGAGAGGAAAACAGTTGCGAATACGGTGGCAAAGTTCGGACTAGTGAAGGAGAAGTTGCACTTGCTGTGAAATGGCGATGAGACTTTCGTTCGTAGTTGATTATATGCAGTCGAATCGTTCATTGTTCTAAAGAAATATCTACAAAATAGTGCGCTGAAGTTGCCTAAATCGTTCTTGGATCGCTCGGTGTTTCGTTTCTAATTGTATTTTTGCCGGTGTAATTCAGTTTAATCAAATCTAAGTGAAGTTATACAATTCAATGTGAGCCCCAGGTGTGTGCCGCTAATCTCTAGGGCATTAAAGTTTTAATTGTACCTGAAAGAAAGTGTTTGCTAAGTGTTTAGTTCACGACAAACTTTGTTTACTTGCGGATTATTGCCGAAATGTATTTTGTTTTATGTTTGCAATAATCTTTATGTGTATGGGCTGGTTTTCAGTAGCAAAAGGTAAGTATGTTACGAATACTTCCGAAATTAAATTGGTTAAGTTAATATAGACTTTTGATGAATGAGTTGTGTAAAACTTAAGACGACTGGTGACTCCATTTAACTGAACTTTAAATTGTCTGATCATTTGAGGAATGGAAGTTGCCATTGGGCGTCAAAGGAGAACAAATAAATGCTTATTCTTTATTGTTGCTATAAACTCAGTGATTGATCGCAGCAAGTCAAATGAAATCCAAGTTGATCTTGTAGAGTAAAGTAGAACAATGCTCAGGATTAAAATTATAATCACAATTACTTCGTTTTTTTAGTTCATTCAACTATTAATAGTCAATTGGGTCGAAATCAGATTTAAAAAAAACTCTGAATCTGGGCATGAACCAGAAGAACATAAGCATGAATCTCTTACCCTTTCTGAAACACTAACTCAAACTTGTTTAAGTGGCTTTTCTGATTGCTGTCCTTTATCGAACGGAAAATCAACACGAAAATTACCCTCCATGTTACACGCACAGCATTTCCATCAACGTCGAACCGGTATTTGGGCTATCCAGATGCTTTGACTCGAAAACACTCGTTAAATAGATCTGACCATTTCTAAATCATCCGCTTTTGTAAATACTGTTTTTCCGATCAAATCTCTTAAGCCCTCTTAGAGTCTTCCCATTCTCTCTGATATTTCGGCCTTTCCTTGAAATATTATATTATGTGCATCAATCTTGTCAGTATTGTGTTTATTGAACAGTGCGTTACTGAATCAACAGTAACTGAATCAACTGCCAGAAACTGGTCTTGTCTGCCTTCAAAATGCAAGTGTCACACTATCAAGGTGAAGCTGTCTACAATCATACCGCAAGAGCTAAAATATTTTCGCTATTCCTCTTATTTGGTCTGCAAGATCAGAAAGAAAATTATGTTGGAATGAAATAAAAGCAGTGATCAATATGACACAGTCTAAACTAAATTGATCGTTGGTGTAAAACTAAGGTAGCAAAATGCAAAATCTAATGTAAAGGAATGAGAAAAAAAATACGTGTCCTAAAATTCGATTCCCTCTTCATACGAACTTAGCAAATACTCTCATAAATTTAAGGTCCTTTATGTTTCAAACGAAATTATTTGTAATCATTGTTTAATTAACGAATGTTGGCTTGCTAAAATAACATAAATAAAGCTGTTTCTTTCGAATCTTAAAATTTCACCTTATGAAAATTCCCGGTTAAATTAAAAACACCAGAGCAAGTTCAATTCACCAATTTATTCAATTTTTAATATTTCCAGCACACTTTCTAATCTCAAATTCTAAAACTTTCTACTTTTCGGTTAAATACTTGATTTAAACGACACGATTTCAAATTTTAACTACTTTCTAATTTCGAAAAAACGATTTACAATGCGAATGGTTTCAAAGGTTGACGATGTACTAACTTTTACTTCAAATTTCTATTCTAACCTTTACTTTTTGAAAAATAACTGGATAGTGAAAATTTCGGTATATTCCAGCTTTGAACAATTACTGGTTTTTGAATTTTCACTATCCAATTTTACAATTTAAAACACAGCATTAAATTTCCCGATCAGCTGTCTGTCTATCTGCCCATCTGTCTCCGTTGTCAAAGTGACAACGTCAATTCATTGTTGAACATCCTCCCCCCGCTGGTCCGACAGGATCAGGATTACCACCTATAAATATATGCTTAATAATGTTTTACATCGATATTGAATTACCGATCATAAACTCCTTGTTGATACATTGGTCCGTTAAGTATATGCGTTATAGTCCAGAAAAATTATGGATTACTGGAGTCGAAAACCATACGTTAAAGATGTTAGTGTTGCCTGTGGCATTTACTCCGAACAGACAAATAACATCCAGCAACCAAGGGTTATATTAACGTGGCGCCCTGACTCGCCACCTCGAACAAAAGATTGGAAGGAAATTAGGAAAAAGGGTTTGGTATGGTATAATGACGTTGAACAGAGATTGAGATAACTATGCATACTTTAAATTAAGGTTAATTCATTTGATTCAATTATTATTATTAATTCGATGTCAATTGTTTTGTTTTTTTTTTTTTTATTCCAAGTGTTGTCTCTTCATTTATCTCGAACGGGTTAATCGATTCATCAATTCATTAGTTTATCGTTAATACTTGATATTACAGTCCGAATTTCATAAGTATATTTGATACGTTATTAATTCAATAATGAAGTTCAAGTTCTTGTTGTGATCGGTAGTAACGCAATTTTTGATATAGGTCGTTTATAAATTTTGCCATTTGAGAACACGGAAACCACTCGCCCTAATGAATCTTTTCCAGGATGAAGTTCAATTATTTTTGCTAACGGCCATTTATAGGATACCACTCTTTCGTCCTTTAATATACAAATATCACCAACACGCGGGTTTATTTCTTTGTTAAGCCATTTCGGACGTGATTGCAGGCGATTCAAATATTCAATTTTCCATCTGTTCCAGAAGTCCTGTGTCAAACGTTGAACATACTGCCATCTATCCAAATAATTCACCTTTATGGCTGTGAAATCTTGTTCAGGTGGTGTAAGTATTGCTCTTCCGATTAGAAAATGAGCTGGAGTGAGCACTTCGATGTCTGTAGGGTCATCTGATAAAGGGTATAAAGGCCGGGAGTTGAGGCAAGCTTCAATTTTTACTAACACGGTTGACATTTCCTCAAAAGTTAATGCTGCTCCTCCAACAATTCGACGTAAGTGCTGTTTAATCGACTTCACTCCGGCCTCCCACAGTCCACCAAAATGTGGAGAAGCAGGAGGGTTGAAATGCCAAATGATATTTTCATTGGCGAGTACTTCTGCAGCATAATGAGTGTTTCCTTTCACGATGCGTCGCAATTCCGCGCAAGCTCCGATGAAATTAGTACCGCAGTCGCTGCATATGTGGTTACAAAGTCCTCGACGTCCCATAAATCGACGCAGTGCTGCGAGAAACGCTGCTGTAGACAAATCGCTGACGAATTCGATGTGAATAGCCTTGACTGCTAGACATATGAATATTGCGATGTATCCCTTGTGTATTTTGTATCCACGTCCTCGTCTGTCGCGATACTCAATTGGACCGCAGTAATCGACACCCGTATGCGTGAATGGACTGGACATATTTACTCTAGGTGCTGGTAAGCTTCCCATCAATTGGGTTAATATTTGCGGCTTTGCCCGGAAACATTTTACACATTTGCGTATTTCCCGCTTAATAGTATTACGAGCGTCTAAAATCCAATACCGTCTTCTAATCATATTCAACATCAGCTGCGTTTGTCCATGTAAAGTGTTTTGATGCGTTTGATGTATTAATAACTCCACTAATTTTCCTCTTTTACGTAAAATGATTTGATGCTTAGCGTCGTATGGCAAAGTTGCGTTGTTTAACCGTCCGCCAATTCTCAATATTCCAGTACCATCTATAAACGGGTTCAAATTCCTGAGAAGGCTGTGATTTCCAATGACCTTTCCATTTCGTAATGTCGAGATTTCTTTTTCAAATTCCTTTGATTGAGTGTATCTTAACCAGAAATTAAACGATTGCTGTAATTCGATTGTTGTTAAATGTCCGCTATAATTAGATTGTTTCGATATGTGAGCAAAGAAACGGAAGCAATAGGCTGTTACTCGTATCAAACGAGACAAAGTTGAAAATTTATCTAACAAAGTGTCGAGGTCTGGGTTACATTCATTAACAACATGAACTAACAGAGTATTTTTGCATTCCAGTTTAGTATTCCAGGAATTGGTACTGCGGGGCCAATTACTAGAATCCTGAGTCAACCAGCTGGGTCCATGCCACCACAAATTATTGTCGAAGATTTCAGAAGCATGGATTCCGCGGGATGCTAAATCAGCGGGATTTTGATTGGATGGAACATGACGCCAAGGAGTATTCCCAACGTGGTTCAAAATTTCCGTGGTTCGATTGGCGACGAAAACTGTCCATCGAGTTGGATGATCTCTTAGCCATGCAAGCACGATTTCGGAATCAGTCCATAACGAAGTACTGATACTCATCAAATTCAATGCAAGTTTTACCTTCGCAATTAATTTTACCAACAGTACTGCTCCACATAATTCCAGTCGTGGTATTGAAACCGTTCGTAAGGGAGCCACCTTAGATTTGGATATTAGAAGATGCGCATGAACTTCGTCATCACGTCGAATAACAAGATATACTACTGCTGCGTAAGCTTTTGATGAGGCGTCGCTAAATCCATGTAACTCCAAATTCGATTGCTTTGTGTAGTTTACCCACCTAGGTATTCTTAGATTTCCAAGAGTTAGTAATTTAGTTCTAAAATCGATCCAGGTTCTATGTAATTCATCTTCTAAAGGCTCGTCCCATGTCAAACCATGTAACCAAAGTGACTGCAACAAAATTTTAGCGGTTATCATAATGGGAGATAGCCAGCCTAAAGGATCGTAGAGCCTGGCAATATCTGACAATACTTGCCGCTTTGAATATGCATTGCTTTCTTCACTTAGTTTAACGCGATAACTAAGTTGGTCAGTTAGTGGATGCCACATAATTCCTAACGATTTATAACTTTGGTCTAAATTCAAATCCAAAGACATTTGCATTTCCAAATCTTCGACAGGCACACCATCTAAAATTCGCATATCATTACTAATCCATTTGCGAAGATGAAAGCCTCCAGATTGCAAAAGTTCAAATATTTCTTTCCGCTTACTGATTGTTTTTTCCAAATCTTCTTCTCCTGATAACAGATCGTCTACGTAAAATTCATTCATCACCGAGTCGTCTGCATTGGGATATCTAAAACGTTCATCTTCTGCCAGTTTTCTCAAAGTTCTAATGGCCAAAAACGGTGCACAACTTGTACCAAATGTTACCGTGGTCAATGCGTAATCTTTTATTTCTTCGGATGGATTGGACCTCCACAAAATTCGTTGAAATTGTGCATCTTTCGAGTGCAAGTTTATCTGACGATACATTTTTGCTATATCAGCAACAAAAGCAAAGCGGTGCCATCTCCATTTCATCAACACGGTCATGAGGTCGTTTTGAATAGCTGGACCAGCAAACAAAGTTTCGTTCAATGATATACCAGAGGTTGTTTTTCTCGAGGCTTCGAAAACGACTCGACATCTTGTTGTGCTGCTTTCCTTTTGGATTGCATGGTGTGGTAAGTAATGCGCAACACATTGACGTTGATCTCCTTTGAATATATGCTCATTAATATCGCTTACTAGCTTCATGTGGCCTAGATCCAAATATTCCTGAATGCAATTAGTGTATTCTTTTTTTTAAGTTTTCATCCTTTTGAAAACGCTTTTCTAACAATGAAAAACTAGACAAAGCTGTGGCTCTTGAGGATCCCAAGGAATTTCGGCATTCGATGCTTTTGAACGGCAATTTCACAGAGTAACGACCCGATTTGTCCCGAGATGTAGTTTCCACAAAGAATGATTCGCAAAATTCTTCCTCTTTAGTTGGAATTCGGTTTGGTTGCACTTCCTCTAATTCCCAGAACTTCTTCAATTGCTCATTGACTTCCACATCAGCGTTTGTTTCTACTTTGAAACTTTGAACCGTCGACACGACTGCATTTTCTATTTGTCCAGATATCACCCAGCCTAATGTTGTGTTCTGTGCTATTGGTCCTGCGACTAGTTTCATCATTTCCCCTAGCATCACATTGCCTACAACGTCGGCTCCTAATAAAACGTCAATGCGGCAAGGACGGTCGAAGAACGGATCGGCGAGCTGCAAGTGTTTTATTTGGTCCCAATCCGATGTCAACACTGCTTTGTTAGGAATTGAATTGGTCAATTTATCTAGTATGTATGCGTCGAAATCCAATACGCCTCCTGTTCGAGTGTGCATGCTGATATGTACTATTCCCTTTACTTTAGTTGGATCAGAGGTTCCGATTCCAGACACATTTACTTTGGCTGACTTTCTGGTTAAACCCAATTGTTGCACGGCAGATTCTGTAATTAAAGAAACCTGTGATCCCTGATCCAGCAGCGCTCTTAATGTGACAAGACCCATGGGAGAGTGCAAAGTAACGACAGCTGTGGCTAGAAAAACTTCTCGTCGGTTCAATGTGTTAATGCTATGTACATGCAAGTGTTCCGCTTGTGATGTTGATGACAATAGATTGGTTGCACTGTTGGCCGATGGATCATCTCGATGCAGAAGTGTATTATGTGACCTTTGACACTTCAAACATTTGAATCTGCTAGAACAATTTATCAATAAGTGTCCTCTATCCAGGCAATTCAGACATAGCCCATTTCGTTTAACGATATCGAATTTGTTAGGATGGGGCAGTTGTTTAAATTGTGCACAATGAACTAAACGGTGAGGACCTCGACAATGAACACATAAAGGTGACGAATGTGTTTGTACTGAATGCACATTGCGAGTATGGGATTGAGTTCGAAATTGCTTAGATCGATCGATCCCGGAAGCTTCTAAAGCACGAAATCTTTGATTTAAAAAGGTTTTCAACTCATCAAACGAAGGCAATTTGGTGGTTAATGCTTGGTTTTGCTCCCACAGCTGACGGGTTTCTTGAGGTAATCGTTGGGTTGTCAGATACACCACTACGTATTGCCATAAATCCCCTAAATTTAAATTTTCAATTGATTGAACACATTCAACAGTACGATCAACAAGACCTTTCAATGCAGTAGCGGATTCGGATGCATTACCAATGCATTAAATTGAGCATTTAACAACACTCTTTGGTTGTCATATCGCTCATTTAACAAGTTCCACGCGGACTCATAATTTGCTCCAGTTATGGCAAAATGTCGGAGTAAATTTTCCGCTTTACCACCTAGACTGCATTTTAAATAATGCAGCTTTTCCACTTGTGATAACCAAGCCCGACCATGGATAGTTGACACAAAAAGATCCTTAAATGGCACCCAATCTTCATAATTTCCCGTAAATTTAGGTAAGTTTATCCGAGGAAGTTTCAAATCTAATTCATCAGTTTTTGTTTGCACTTGCGTCTTTGTGGTCTGCTTGCCTTCAACCCCCTGCGCCCCTTGCAATAATTCTTCCAATTCCGATTGGAAATTTAGATGAAGATTTTCAAATTTATCGAAGTCTTCAGTAAAATACGGCAATTCCACAATCTTCTCATTCACTTGTTCCAAAATCTGCTCATGGGTCTCCAAGAAGCGCTCGTAAAGAGCTTGTATTTTGCTAAGCAAAGATTGGTAATAACCCGTTGTTTTCCGTGCTTTGGAATCTTTACGATAATTTACTTGCCATCTTGCAAGTTGATCACATGCGATCTTTTGTCGTACAATAAGATTCTGCACGTCAGCCATTTAAGGGGTTACCCCCACTTGTAGCGCAATAAAATAGGTCATTTTCATGAATTTATTTTGACAAAACTACGAAATGTTTTTAAACGACTGTTATATTTTCTTAAAGAACATACTTTGAACACCTTTCACTAATTTTTTTATTGAAAAATATTACATGATTTAATTACAAATGGCCGTCAAAACAATGGAATTTTAATTTTCACCTTTTGCGGTGACCAAAATTGTGTCGAACTGGATCATCTGAAACAACAAATAGTGATGGACTTACTTAAATAACAGAATAAACTAGTATTTGATCGAAGGATTTAAAACAATATCCATTTTTCGCAAAATGGCGGACAGTCAAAGTTAATATTTCGATTTTCACTTAAAAAAATGGTCGTCATTTTGCTATAAAACGGCCATTTTTAATTAAAAAAATAAATCGAACGATCAAACACTACATTTTTATGTATTAAATAAGCCTGCTAAGTTTCAAAAAGATCGGCTCAGTAGTTTTCGAGTAATTTTGGTCACCGACTTCAAAGATGTCATTTCGAGAAAAACGTGTTTATAAGTATAAGTAACGGTTGTATAAGCAACAGTTTCTTCTCTTTCAACGCTCATATCTCGGGTAATTATGTTTGGATCGACTTGAAATTTGAAGGACGTATTCTTAGATAGTTATACTTAAAAAAATTGCAACAAAAAAAAACGAAAAACTTAAAAGTTACAAGTGGGGGTAACCCCTTAAGTGTGATTGAAAAGTGCACAATAAGGATTACAAAGAATGTACAGTTGTATACGAACAAAGGTTACTAACCGTGGCAGAGATTCAACCGTTATGGCGGAAGGGAAATACCGTGAATTCAGCACGTTCTTACAAATTCCCGTTAACACGGAGTACGAATCAAAAGCTGCCGATACTTTTCACAATTTTATTGCACTTTTCGAATTCGCCGCAAATTGCAAATTTATATGCCCAATATAAATGCACAAATACCGAATGTATATCTGATATATTGGTTGAATTCCGAATCTAATTGATTTAGCTAAATGCCACTATATTTCCAGATTCCAGTATATTGGTTTGAATTATGCACCAAATTTATTCACTTCACTTGTTTGTGTGAGCAATTCAAATGATCTTTCAAATTATTCAAATTTCAATTATATGAATAGTATAATATCAATTTCAAGTAATGCACAACGATGTGTTACAGTTATGCGTTCAAATAATTTAATTTGTATTAACCTGTATGCATAGTTACATAAAAAGGAAAAAGGAAAGGACTTACTCAGTGCTCAAATAAGGAAAAATCTTGCCAATTGTCTCACAAACCACTTTTACCGATATTGACTCGCGACACGATCCGGCTCGAAGGACCAAAATGTTTCTTTCGAATCTTAAAATTTCACCTTATGAAAATTCCCGGTTAAATTAAAAACACCAGAGCAAGTTCAATTCACCAATTTATTCAATTTTTAATATTTCCAGAACACTTTCTAATCTCAAATTCTAAAACTTTCTACTTTTCGGTTAAATACTTGATTTAAACGACACGATTTCAAATTTTAACTACTTTCTAATTTCGAAAAAACGATTTACAATGCGAATGGTTTCAAAGGTTGACGATGTACTAACTTTTACTTCAAATTTCTATTCTAACCTTTACTTTTTGAAAAATAACTGGATAGTGAAAATTTCGGTATATTCCAGCTTTGAACAATTACTGGTTTTTGAATTTCCACTATCCAATTTTACAATTTAAAACACAGCATTAAATTTCCCGATCAGCTGTCTGTCTATCTGCCCATCTGTCTCCGTTGTCAAAGTGACAACGTCAATTCATTGTTGAACAAAAGCATTGAGAAATCCAGGGAAGTTTGAGTCGTTTACCATATGTACTTATTAAATAGACAACAGTCGAGATATGAATCCAAGCAAAGAATCAAACATGAATCAAGAAAAAGGCGCTCAAAACAAATATTATACATTAATTAATATACTAATCCAGTCTATTAATAGGATCAAAGACTTACAAACTTATCGCTTCGATTTCGTTGAAGAACTAAACTAATATTTTTCAGGATTTTGTGTTTGATTTGTGAAGATAATGGTTGTGTAAGTCAAATCAACGGCTTCCAAAAGCTATAACCCACATAAAAGCATATATTTTTTGATCAGAGACTCTAAGTTGAAAGGAATGTAGGAACGGAGTGTGCATGTCGTACAGTCTCTATGGACCAGTGAACGAAAAAAAAACCTTATCGTACTGTACCGTACATTTATGACGCCCGTACGCAAACACTTTCACTACGAAAACTACACATACCCTACCTCAGTCTGTAATGTTTGCGAACATGTAAACAACCGATATACCGAACGAAACAGACACGATGCAAATGCACGCTACGATTGAATACTGTACGGTACAATGTCCACAAACTTTATCCTCCTCAATACGGTATGTGTACGCCTACACAGCCCGTACACAAACGGTGTACACTAAACGTACTGTACGTTTAGTGTACTTTTGCAGTTCATTTATATGAACAGGAAAAAAATACCGATAAAAGTGATAATGCCGTACCCGAAATGAATTGATTATGCTCTCCTGTGAAGTTTAATATTTTTGACTCAGTGCTTTCACTTCTAAAGTGTTTTTCCTTTTTATGTAAATGAACTGCAAATGTACACTAAACGTACGGTACGTTAAGTGTACACCGTTTGTGCGTACCGTATTGAAAAGGATAAGGTTTGTGGACATTGTACCGTACAATATTCAATCGTAGCGTAGATTTGCATTGTGTCTGTTTCTGCCGGTATATCGGTTGTGTACATGTTCGCAAACATTACGGACTGAGGTAGGGTATGTGTACTTTTCGCGTACAGTACGCTTAAGGTATGGTAATTTTTCGTTCACTGCTATGGACAGCTAGTTCAAACGTGCATTTTATCTAAACTTTATCTCATATTCGTAGAACACATTTTGATACTAGGCTGAAAAGACATCGTTTGCCCCCTGACAGGCTGTTGAGCAACTAAAATTGCCTATTAAATGTGTTTTCAATGTATGATGCAGATCAAAAGGATTTCCAGTTTTTGTCATAAGAAATTGTTAACGGATAGCTTTTAGCGGATAAAAAATCTTTACACCACTTATTATACAGCTAATTTCAGGGAGGTTTTTCAATAATGTAATTTGGGTTGAGATTTCATTAGCATAGTACACCTAACTATTTTCTGAAATATCAGCTATCTTAGCCAACTAATATGCTTGAAATATTTCAGAGGGAATATTAATTCATGTGAATGGACGATATCAAGCCATTGATAACAGACATTCACATCAATTAAATAAAAAACACCCTAAGCCTAATTTGTGAAAAAAATTTTTATTTTTCAAACAATGAGCAGTGTTTAGTATGCAATTTACATTCGGATTCAATTACATAAAAAAGTAATAAAAAACAACTAAATTCAAAAAAAATCTTTCGAATTGGGCGATGTTTCAAATTTCAGTTAATTTCATTTTTTTGCTCTTGTATGTTGCGTTCAGTATTTATGCAATTTATTATAATCGAAGATATATATATATATATATATATATATATATATATATATATATATATATATATATATATATATATATATATATATATATATATATATATATATATATATATATTAATTTTCAAAAAAATAATTTGCCAATCTTTATAAAACAAGTATTTGCTCTATCGATTTGATTTCTTTTTAATTTTATTTTTCATGTTACTGTTGAAATATTAGCGAAAATAGGTTTGGCATCAAATATTGTTTGATGTTAATAGTTGCTATATGGTTGGAAAATTATTGCAATTCATCACATGGAGACAGATGTTCGGAAAATTTATCACTTCAGAAAAGTAATCGGAAATGAAATCACGCAGCTTCTCCGGCAGCCAATATTTTTTTGCACATTTCAATCAAAAAAAGTATTACTGGTGTCCTTAAACAGCCTAGGGCAAGCTAAGCAAGTGATAAAACTTAAGTTTTTTTTTTACAGAAAACGTGGAATAAAATAGTGAAACTATTTATGGATTCCCTTGTAAATGTTTAATTTCTCTAATTTCAATATCAAAGAATTTTTCCTACATATTTTGAAAAATACTCAAATTTTGCGCTATATGACTCAATACGAAAAAATACGACAAACTTTCCGGATATCCAGGAGTTGACCGTATGTCAGCGTTTGTTTATTTTATTAAATATTTCGGGAAAACCAATAGGTAGTTCAACGTTATGGTAAAATAATGTTAATCTTTTTGTAGCTAATAGATTCATAGGAGTATATTATTTATAAATGAGGAGAAATGATAGCCTTGAAGCATGTAAAATTTAATTGAAATAATTTTTTTTAAATAAATTACTTAAAAAAATATATTTAAATTAAATAAATTGTAATACATCGCAAAAAATCAAGACAACTATGAGCATGTAAAAGTTTTAGCGCATAGGAAATAGAAACACTGATTTTCGAAGAAAAGCAGAATCGTGTAAATCATGAATGCATGTTCGTCCAAACGTAGCCCTTATTACAACCAAACTGTATCCAATAACTGTATCCGGTTAATCGGATGACTGCATCAAAACTGATGGGGAAAAAGGTTTCTAGGGTTACCGATTGCACGAATTACAAAACTTAGGGGAGTAAAACACTTGTCGCTTATTCTCATCAAAGGATGTTTATTATTATAATGAAACACATCAGTGCTGGTAATACATTACAAAAACTGCATAGCTGTTTCACGAGAAAGCCAAACTACCCTGACTTCATTGAAAGTTACAGGGATAGAAAGAAAGATGCTTGGGGCTGCCATCCAAAAAATTGAACACTGGAAAAATTTAATATGCAAAAATTTATAGATGTTACTCAGATGAGTTTATAATGGTAGCATCTGTTGGAACGAAAATAACAGAAATGCTTAGAGCTGGCAACCTTTTCCTAGCACCTCAGCCAAAAGTATACGAAACCTGCTTGAAACAAACCAAAGATCTGGTTGGTCAGAGTTTCCGATGACGGCGGTTAAAGTTATAGGTGAATAAGGCTATCCTAATTTTTCAGTCAATTTTTTATCAAACTTAGATTAGAGTAAAGTCCGTCTATTGTGTGAAATTCCTTAAAATCTTATGAATACGTCGAAAATTATAGGGCATAAAGTATTTATTTTTAAAGTGATTTTTCAAGAAGAACCACTGCCACAGGCTTTCTTCCATTTTCAAATCGTGGACCTGCCAATACTTAAGGTTAATACGTTCTGTAAATTTTATATTGATCTGACAATCCGCTGGTGAGTTCTCGTGAACAAAAATTGAGAGTGGTCAAAATTGAGGTAATTCCTGAAGGGTTATTGTTCTTGTGCGTCACAAAATATTGAAAATTTCAATTTAACTAAAGAGTGACAATTTTTCAGGAAGGTCAATGGATGGAAGGATTTTTTCTCACGTATTTGCATTAGCTACAGAGTTGCACTTATAAAAAATTATAAAAAATGTATATAGTTAATATGCTCTGTAAATTTCGTCATGGTACAATATTTCTGTCAGATCTAATGCCAAATTGTAATTTGAAAATAAAATCCATCTCTACTTTCAGGTACTCAGCGCCCATAAATAGTTAAATATTTCCAAGTATTTATGATAAACATGTTAAAAGTATTAATAGTTTTCATGCCAAAATATTTTCTTTTCTGCCTCCACCCTAGTAATAAGGATATCTTAATTTTAACATAGATCTATCACTTATATACACCTATGCCCTCCGAAAATTTCAACCAATAGGACCACATACTCTAGAGATTATCTTCTTGAATCTATTATTAATTTTCTTCGAAAATCAGTAAGAAATAATAAACGTGTTTAAGCTTTTTTTCCATTAGGTCGTTTGAAAGTTACCATAACGATGTTTTAAAAAAACCCTAGCGCATCAGAACCGCTAGAAACACTAATGTTCGAAGAAGAGCAGAGGATTTGTGCAGATTTTGAGTGTGTATTCTACCACTACTTACTCTTCCTACTTAAAACTAATACATCCTAAGTAATAATAGAATCTAAGCTAATATTAATCTCGGTGACTTCATCGAAAGTTACTGCGGTAGAAAGGTGTTTAGGGTTGCCATCCGAAAAGTTTCCAGAGCTTAGAAAATTCAAACAATGTTTACTTATTTTCATTGCAAATGTTTGCGATGAAAATACTTAATGCAAGTATTTATTGGAACGAAAATAACAAAAAGTACTAGTGCTAGCAGCCCTTAACTAGCACCGAAGCCAAAAATATGTCGCATCTGCCTTACGTTAAAGTCAACCAGCTCTGAGAATTTCGTATTGATCCGATGACAGCATTGGAAGTTATAGGGATGCAAAGAAATTTCAGGTTACCATTCGCAAAAGTTTTCAAGTTTTCTAGATCTTAATATTTGGTGTTTATTTTCCCTATAAGATCACTACGATTTGAAAATACTATGCTAAAACCGCTTACTAAAGGTACACCAAGAAAATACAAAAACAACAATAGCTGGCAACTCTATCATTTTATTGAGCTAAAATTTATACTAAATATTACCTACAATAAGATTAATTTGTCCTATGAATTTCGTTATGATACCATGACTGGACTGGAAGCTATAGGGCAAAGAGCTTTATTTTTCTTAAAGAATTTTTAAAATTTAATGCACAAAAATTATCATTGCTGGCAGCTCCAACCGAATTTTTCCAACAAATTTCTACCAAACGTGGTTTAAAGTAAAGTTCAGCTACTGTGTGAATTTCGTCAAAATCGAACGACTGAATAAGAATTTATAGGGCTAAAAGCAGTTAACTTTTTTAGTGATTTTTCAAGATGGCACCACTGGCACGGAATCGCCCGCATTTCAAAATCACTTCTACCAAACCTGCTCCTATTTAAGACCAATACATTTTGTAAATTTCAAGTAATTCTGCTTATCGGATCGAGAGTTTCCGTGAACAGAAGTTTTTGATGCTAAAAACATAGGTAAATTGGGTATGGGGGAAACCAGGCGTGCCCGTTGTACCATATCAAATTTTTTACTTTGGCTATGTAAACAAAGCATAAGATTTCCATATGAGTGGCTTTTTTTTGAAGAAGCGGCATTTTTTCAAGAGAGACGATGATTTGGAGGTTTTCACTTTCAGTGCCTGCCCTAGCTACAGGGTTACCAGTTCGCTCATTTAAAGATACAAAAATTTACAACTAAATAATACCAATACGTCCTGAAAATTTCGTAATAATTGAATAACTCTGTCAAAAGTAATCGTAATTTAAAAATTTTCAAATTTTCCCGTTCTCTTTTTAGGCACCTAGCGCACACATGGGGTTAAAAAATTCCAAAACATTATGTGATTTGCATTTAAAACACGTTCGAAATTTATTTCGTCAAATTTATTGTTGCAAAAATTATTTGTGTACGGAATAATAGGTATATTAAAAATATCACTAAAATGGCCGCCGGCGCCAAAGGGTTAAGAATAATTGACATTAAGTGAAACTTGGTCCTATCCTGCATATACACCAATGTATCCTGAATGTTTCAACTTAATCGGATGGCGCGTTCTCGAGATTATCTCACTGAAATTTTTTGAAGATATATATATATATATATATATATATATATATATATATATATATATATATATATATATATATATATATATATATATATATATATATATATATATATATATATATATATATATCCTTAACAAAGATAATGACCCTTTTACAAAGATAATGAAGACGCCAACCAGAGTTTTTTTCTAAAGTTTTCTCTGGGAATAATTCTTAACGACAAGAAACAGGTGATATCATCTGAAGACGATAGTTTATAATGAAGTGCTTTCCCTTATACCAATATTTTATTGTCTGGGAAGTACGAAGTTAACATATATTGAGGAGAATTGATGCACACGTACCGTGCATTTTGAATGAGTGATGGAGAGAGTGGAAGGAAGGCGGTAAATATATATATATATATATATATATATATATATATATATATATATATATATATATATATATATATATATATATATATATATATATATATATATATATATATATATATATATATATATATATATATATATATATATATATATATATATATATATATATATGGAAATATGAAATTTTGGCCGAATCAATTTTAATAAGAATGTTCTTCGAACATTAGTAAATAAAATATGTTTCTCCACCTCTCTGTACTCGAAAAGCTTAAATTTTTAGTACTCACCTTGTTTCAAAAGATCGCTTTCAAGTCAAGAAAGATTTTTTAGATTTTTTAACTGATTGCACCGCAGCCAAAAATAATCTTGTTTCTTCTTCCTTGTTTGAACATTTGACATGAACATTTGGTTTCGGGAATGGAAAGCTAAGAGGAACCGGTTTAAAAATTCAAAGAATTGGCGGTTTCAGAGCAATACATTTTTTTTGCAAATATTTTAATTTGCGAAAGTATTCAAAGTATTGAAGGCTCTAATGTTTACAAAAATTTAAAGCTTGGTGTTTTTAAAACGAGATTTTTTTTAAAAAAGTCTTTCAGTTTTAAATAAATCTCAAAGTATCTATAATTTTGTACATTTTCGTCTTCAGTTTTCAAGAAAATTTTTAAAAATTGCTTAAATACTATAGAACCAAGTTCTATGCAACTAAAGTAAGGATACGGTATTACTTATTAAAGAAAAACGAATGTTTCTTTGAATTTCTTTTTTGATTTGATAAACAGTTTCATGTGTTTAATTATTTTAACATTGATAATCATATAAAATTAGAGATGTACTTATTTGTAAATGTGTACATCCATATAACGATATGATATTGCGAAAAACAGGAGATAAATATGTATTTGTGTGCTTTAAGTACTGATCAAAATTTTTGTGTTAAACCAAAATTAATTGTGATGTTTCCTTAAACATTGGAAGCCAATGTAGAAGAACATGTCTATTTGAGCCATTTTACGCACTCTGGAGCCGTTCCTCATTTGCACTTAATTTTAAAACCGATGAAGTTAATATAGTACAGATCAGACTCTTATTTTAAAAACCAATTATCCATTTATTTATTTTTATATTTTTTCTCTGTGATTTCTGAATTCATAGGAATACAAAAACAAAATAACTTGCTGATGTAAAAGCCTATAAAACTGGGCAAAATATTGTTTCTTTTTGATCGACGATAATATTTTGGAGCAGATTTTAGAGCCTTTTTGGCAATCTAAATCCATTTATCGTAGAATTTCGTATCTTGTTTAATTTGGTGGGCATTCGACAGCATGCTGGATTCCTTGCAAGTACATATCATCTTGTACTGTTTTTACTATTTAATTTTATTTAAATTGAAAAATATGAATATTGTTCATATCAAATAAAATTAAAAATTACATTTAACTTAAAAATTTTTAATCTAACTAACCTAAATTTAAAATAAAATATAAAATATAAATATAATAATAGATAATAATAAATATAAAATATGTTAGGGTGGCTGGCTTCTATAGTTTTTTTATAATTTTATGCTCGCCTTAGTTTGATCTTGTGCGCTAAATATATCGCTTACCCTGTGCCGCGGCTGGCGTTATCTTCTAACTCAATTAGTTATTTTGAAAAATTTCAAGAGATGAATTTACAAGGAGTGTTTCATAAATACGGTGATCATTGGCTCTTGAGAGAAGTTTACACATGCGCCCATTTTTTACGTTTACACATTCGCCCGGTTTTTAGATGACAGGAGTGAAATCATCAATAAAGAGGCAAACTATCAATAAGAATAATTCAAAATTTTGTTTTACGGATGAATTGAATAAAAATAAACATTTGAGGATGCAAACGTTTTTTTGTATTCTGAATGTACTGAATTTGGGATGCTAAAATTTTCCGTTTGCCTTTAGTTGCGTTTGAAGTCAATGCTTGAAATCAATGTGATTTATTTCCCACATTAGGGATTCCTTTGTATTTTAGTTGAAACAGTCGAGAAATAATTTTAATATTTTAAATACTGTTGCCTTGAAGTCCATTATTTTGGAAAAAAAAAATCATTTACAGACACTGATGAATCGTACTCAAAGATACGTAGGCTCGTTTCGCAATACGCACAAACAATTATTCGGCAGGTATCAATTTCCTTTTGTCCACTCATTACATGCTGAGTGAATGCACCAACAAACTCATGGGACCTTCACACATAGCTAGATGTGCGTTTGCACTTACTACCACTGTTTACAGAATTTGCATTTTCATTAATTTTCATTTGTGTAATACCAATTCGCGATGCTTTTTAACCTTCAAATTGCTTTCCACTTTCCAACGCCTTTTTGGCGCTAATGTGCCATAACATACCTCCCTAATGTTAACCAAACCATTATGGTTTCTGATTTATTACCTCTAAAGAAAGCACAAACTTGCCACTTAAAACGCCACATTTCGTATGTTTAATGAATAACGCAACGCAAAGTGATAATTTTCATTTCAAATCTACGTCTTCGAACCGAGATAAATTTAAATACTTAGCTTCAGGTATATGACACCTGCAAATCTTAACTACTGCCAGGAAACAATCGACCCAGTAAGCGAATGTGTGTAAGTTTGTCACGAATCGCTTGACGCTACAGACCTGGCAGCGATTGACCCTAGCGCACTTGGTATGCCATTCATATGGTGCATTATGTACCTCTATGCATTTCCACGTTTATTTTCGTTTCAAATGCACTACAGTCGATGCATTCACATATGCAGCTTAGTGTGTACATGCATAATATGTGTATGCCTGTTTTGCATGATTCTGTCGAACTCATTGTGTTTTCACGAAAATAAAGCTGCATAGAAACGAAGTTGTAGGCGAATAGCTGGCGTTTTGTTAAATCGAATTATCGCAGCATAAAATTTCACCGAACGGAATGCACGTATGAATAAATTAGCCAATTTATTTCAATTTATTTAAGAGAAGATTTGTACGTGATGGCAGATAACAATGTTTTGATAATTGTAATCTGGGAAGCGGTGTATTGGATGCAGCTTGTTGGTTTTTTTGTGAATATGTTGGATAAAGTGGAAACTGATTTGAATTTCGCAGTATATATGCAATTTTAAAACTGTATAAATTTTGTCGGAGTTACTCTAAAATGCTGAAAAATTTACATATTAAAATAAATAAATCTTGATTGCTAGTCATACATTCAATTTGTAAATTTTATGGTTCCACTAGTTTATACGAGTCTTGTTGTTCGATCATTAAATTCATCCAAATAAGCCAATTTTATTGAGTAGAAGCTGTTTAAAATGGATTCAATAGAATCGGTTATTTAGTTAAATTTGTAGTAACTAGCATATTCAAAATTGATTTGGGTATTCATATAATTTTAAAGATTGACTCAGTGCTGTTGAAATTCTCGTTTATCTATTTTGAATTTTTTTTTGGCAGTTTCCAATTATTAAAATTTTTGTGAAGTTTCAATAAAAATGCGTCAGTTTCTTTCAAATCGATGGTCTTAGCGAAAAATGTAGTGAAGAAAGTTTCAAAACTTTATTAGTCTTTTACCATTAGGACGGCTTTGGCTCCTTAAAGAGATATTGCTGAGGTAGTCAATCAAATTAAAATTATTTCAGTACAATCGGCCATTGAAGTTTTCCATAGCCGATTGTAAGTAGCTTTAGAAAATGATATATACAATTTTATCATTCGAAATGATTCATTCATTTTTCGAAAAAATTATTTTGAATGTTATGGATACCATTTTGAAAATTCAGTCAAGTTTTCCGTCGCACATGGTGACACATTAGCCCACCAAGGCGTTTATAAATCAAAGGAAATTGCAATAGCCAGCTTACTCAAATTACCTTGGAATATTTTCAACATTAAATCGTGACTTTTAAAAAGAATGTGTCAGCATGTTTTTCGTGATTCCTCGGTAATGGATTTATAGCGTAGATACATCAAAAGATACCTTGGTGAACTGAATATATTAAGGTATCTTCTTGCATTTGTTATTCAAAGCATGAGTGAGACATTCACGAACCTAAAATTCACTGAAATTACTCATATTTCATTTAAAAAAATTGTTTGATCTTTACAAAATAATAAAAAAATTAAATAATCTCCTTTTTAAAAAGCTCATAAATAGTTATCGCTATATTTTTGGCTGAAATTGAATTAAAATTTAATACCAAGCTGGTATTTTGTTTAGTTTTTTGTGCGAATTTTCACAACTTGTATTTACTATGTAATAGTTACAATTCGAAGTAGTAAACAGCATTATTGAATAAAGTTTATGCGCTAAACTTTTCGGAATCAAATATCATTTAAGAAATAATTTTTGGAGCTATTAATTCAATATATTTCAATTACATTTTATTTAACTTTGATTTATCATATTTTAATATATCTTATTGTGCTTGTTGTTTATTTTATTTCAATGCTATTAGAGTTATTTATTTATTTATTTCCATTTTAACAGGGTCGATCCCACTTACAAAAACAGAATAAATTAGAAAAAATATATGAAAACCCATAAATAATTCATAAAATTTTCAATTTAAATACTTCAAATTCAAAAAAGGCGCATGAAGATATCAATACAACAATAGCAAAGTATAATGTAATCAAAATAAGCACAAGAAATGCAATAATTAATCTAAAAAAGACGAATTCAGAAACAATAATGTATAGAAGCTTAGTGAAAGATAAAAAATCTTCACAAATTTCAAGAATTAAGGTTTGATTTGTCTTCTAAATCGAAAGATGTTTAGCGGTAAAGGACCAAGTTGTAGTTCGTTGTGTCTCCTAGAAATACGCAATAACGGCGAGTGAAAAAAAAACATTTGTTCGCACAAACGGTATCGAAAACACTGACTTTGATCTCCCGAAGCGATTGGCATTTCGTAGTGAAAGCTGAGAACCGTGGTTAGATAGCAGAGGAAGTGGAGTAGCCCAATTTGCAGACACTCATTAAGGAACATTCTTCGAAACTGTAAAGACGAAATTTGGAGTAAAGACAAACGATCACTATACTCACAAAAAGGTATGTGAAATTTAAATAATAATGGACGTGTAAACCTACGCTGAAAGCACTTCACAGCATCATTTAAATAGTTAGAGTAGAGAGACCACACTTGACAACAGTATTCAAGGATGCTAAGCACAAGTAAAAAGAACAGATGAAAGGGAAGTAGTGATGCTCGTAAAACGAGTGAAAGACCTGAAGGCAGAATCGGACAAACGAGAGGCGTCGGAAGCTATGTATGCAGTCTACTTACCAAATTGAAGTTTTGAGTCAGCAAGGTCTGAGTCACATCAAGGTCCTTAAAATTGTCGACGGCCCGGATAAGGAATAGGTAAAAAAAACTATACGAGACTTTACAATTATAAAACATCTGATGACAGATATGAATACGTTCAGAGTAAGAAACGTAACTAAAAAGATCATTCTATAGCTAGTGACAATCAACGAGCAATTTAATTGCTCTGAGCATCTTGGAATCATCAGCGAATAGAATGCAGGGAGAATGGGTAAGAGAAGGGCTATTTATCATTGATAAATAACAGGAATAGTAAGGCATCTAGTACTGAGCCCTGAGAAACATCAGAAAAAAGCTAGTATAGTGAAGAGATACAAGAATTCATAGATGCAACACAGCTACAATCAGAAACAAATGATCAGAGCCAGAACATGAAAACATCAGACACCCCACAACCTTTAAGCTTTACAAGAAGAAGCTTATGGTCAACAGAGTTGAAAGCCTTTGTAAAATCTTTATATACTACATTAACTTGCTTCTGTTAGTCTAAAGCAGAAATTAGTAAAGGCTAAGAAGTTACAGGTGGAATATCTGCACTTCATAAACCAATGTTCCTGAAGAACATGAAAAGGATGAAAGATAAAAAGTAGCTTATTGTTGACGACTTTTTTAAGTACTTTACTAATAAAGCAAGAAAGAAGGAAAACGGGACAATAATTGGTATACGTATGTATGCGTCGGATAAATATGAGCAGACCAGAGTGAAAAGAGCCCTAATGTTGGAAATAATAGACAGATGAACACACAGAGTCGAAGAAAATGATTTGGCGAACAGGTTCGGGATACCGTCGAGAGCACAACTAACATTAACACTATGTCAATCAAGTAAGGACTCAATTTTTAGGGAGTTGGTTTGAATTAAAGAGACAGACGACGGAGGAGAACAAAATAACTCGTAAGACATAATCGGATTTTGCTGGGAAAAGAAAGAGAAAAAATATTCTGGAAAAACATAACAAATTTCCCGTGCATTAGAAGCAGTGGCATCTTTAAGGATCTTAAAATCGGGGAAGCGGTGGGACTTTTTCGAGGAATGGACGTAAGACCAAAAAGCGGTTGCTAGAATGTATAAAGTACTCAATGCGGCTGAAGTGATGTTGCATAGCATGTTTGAAGTCAGTTTTGGCGGCTGATCAGAGCTTTGAGAACTCAAAGCAATCAACATAATAGCCCGAAGCACGCTACTTATCATTTGCCTTGATAATAATGCGGAAATAAAAGAGACGATTGGGCGAAGTGAAGTGAGAGATAAGGCTAGCCTGAGTGATGATTACAATGTGGAAGACAGTCAACGACCTACACTTCTGAAAAATTTGATGAATTAAAATTAAATTATGATCTAAAAGTATGAGCATTAGGTGCCATATTGACTTACGGACAAGTCAATGTGGCACCCAATTACTAAACGATGAAAAAAGGTTGTTACTACGTCGCGCAGTAATTGGGGATGAAAATAGAAACTCCGAACCCAACTAATGCTTTTGAGCCGAGCATTGCAGGAAAAATGGCCTCAATTTGAGTAAAGACACGACTAAATCATGGTGAGGCACAACAACGCTCGGTGTGTACAACCTTTGTATAAACTTTGAAATGGGAGATCCTACTCGACCCGCCTTATTCACCAGATATCGTTCCTTCCGAAATTCATTTGTTCCGATGAATGACTTATGGCTTGGTTGAACTGCACTTTGGTTTTAAGACGGTTTAAAAATCGAGTCATTTTTTCAAAGCAAAATCTGTATGCTTTCCGAAAGATGAGAAAAACTTGTCGCTGGCGATCGAGAATATTTCAAAGAATACGGAATCATTCTTGTTAATAAATGCATTTTACTTTTTCACAATAAAGTCTAAAATTTGTAAAATACAGAGTTATTTATTTGTACTCCCAATAGTTTCTACGTAACATTGAGATTTTTTCAATAAAAATGTATATATTGCTTACCAACCGCATCATATTTAATTCCAAGCAAGTCAAATGTGACAATTTGAATTTACCGGTAAATTGAATCATGATTCGGGAATGAATGATGAAGCTGAATATATTTGTCTGAAATATTTTGAAGTGCATACTTTTTGGATCGAAAAAAGAATTAGACTTGATATCAAATAAATTTTATATAATATAATGTATATATATAAACATATCTATTTACATATTATATTATATTAATATAAAATGTAAATAAAATAAAAATGTAATAAAAGTATTTTCAATTCATTTCATTGTGTTTTTTTCAAATCTTTCCGCCGATGTTTACTTTGAATATTATTTGTTTTCTTTTCTGTATGAGGAGTTGAGTTTAAATGAAATTATTTTAAAATAGATTATCAAACTATGAAAGGCAAAAGGCTATTTATTTTTCAAATCGCAACATATCATTTCTTCTGAGAAGTCGTTAAATCAAAAGTGGGTGGCTGTTCCATCAAACAAATGACTTAAAAACTGCGTGGGCGTTGTTCTGCCTGAAAGAATTCACTTTCCATGATTTATGTCTCAACATTTTGTCAATAAATAACAAAATAAGTAATTGGATTTTAAGACCTCACTTTTTGTTTTATTTTAACTCAAAAAATTATCAACGCTTTTACAAGCCTTTAGCTCCTTGCATCGCAAATGCCTAAAGCCATTCATCACTTAATCTACATTCTTAAAATGCCATCAACAAAGCATTAGCACACACTATCATCAAACTCCCGTTGGAAAAGACAAAGATTTAGTATTCGCATGCCTCCCATTGTACAAACACTTTACAGTCGCCTCCGATTTACGACCATTCTGCCATACCGACAAAGAAAACTACGGCATACAATTCTTTTTTCTCTCCTTTAGTCAGCAATCGATTTATTCATACGATCTTTAAGAACGCCTGCTACTGTTTTGCAAGTGAAATCTATTTTCCGAGGCTGTGCGTCAAGCATGAAAGACAACTATCCATTTGCACGATAGTCCCATAATCTTGCCTTCTTCAGGGAGGAAAATTTCATTCCATCACTTATTTTCGCATACGGATTTCGAAAAAGTTCCGAGCATAAAAGCATGATGCAAAGAAATAAATTTCCATGCCTAGAGGATCTTACGGATGTTTTTATAGCTACAAAAATGCATGGAAGGAAGTTTTTCGTTTTCCTTAAAATTATCCGCTGTGAATGTTGAAATTTAGGATAAGAAAATTGTGCATGAATGATTTGAGATAATTTTTTTGTGGAAATAGTGAGCTATGAAAAGATAAAATGAAATTGGTTTGAGTAAAATTTCAAAGAGCTATTTTTCAATAAAATTGCAATTAAATAATAAGTTCGAAAATTGGTATATAGCTATTTGTAAATAACTATTGAGATAAATAGTAGTTTTAGCGTTATTTACATGTTTTAACTCATGACAATTGATGCATTTGGGTGAACATTTTTTCCTCAAAATTAAATAGTAATATCGAAGTGGCTTCGAATCGAAAATGCACTGTATATTTTCAGTTCTTTTGGCAAACACACAAAAAATATTTAGAGTGAACAGTCCAAATGACCTGAGTCCATTTGGCTTGAGTACATTTGGTTTAAGTCCAATTTAGCTCGCCATTCACGATAGAGCCTCGATCCAGTCAGTCCATTTCATTTTCTGTCATTAATTTAGACAAAAATATAGATAAATTTTAAGAAAAAACTATTTTTAATCTATTAATGGATCAGAAGCATAAGGAGGAGTTTTTTTGCAATTGCAACTTGCATCTACATAAAGCATCGATAGTCTAAAATGAAGTGGCGAAAATTGTAAATTTGGTAAAAGAACTCACACTTGAGCCTTCTGATTGGCAGAATTATTTAAGAATGGATGATACGACATATAACTCGTTGCTATAGTTGGCCACCCCATTTATCAAACGAAAGGATACAAATATGGGGCAAACTATCATTCCTCACGAAAGATTGGCCGCTACTTTGCGGTACTTAGCAAGCGGTTGCAGGCTTTGGGTCAAATAATATAATATACATTCATGTTATTCGATGACTCCCAAAACAAAATCATGGCCACCAACATCCATTATGCTGAATTTTTCGATTAAATAAAATAATCACAGAAACAGTCAATGAGCTTGTTACAGGTCAGCGTGCAAAGCCAGTCTGCCACGTTGTTTGGACTGAGTCTTCAACACATACGACTAGTCCATTTTATGGATTGTCCAAATTCGCCCTACTATTTTCCCACACACGGTCGTTCCAAAAAATGGACTTCGATTAATTGGAAATCCAATTTGGTTCCTTGAGTCCATGAGTCCTTCCCAGGGGCGAATTTGCCACTAGGCCCGGGCCTAGAGCGGCAAATTTCGAGGGCGGCAAATTTCGGGGGCTGCAAATTTTCGAGTTTTTTGGGGGGCAGTATTTTTTCTGTCGTAGATGTACATATATCTGAGTTGAATGAGCCTAACACCTCAAGCCAACCGAATTCTCTAAAAAATCAATGCAGGCGAAAATTCACCTCTGATAAATTTTTTCGATCACGGTAAAGGACCAAAGAAACTCAAAAATACCTAAAAAAAAAAAAAAAGTACCTAAAAAGTATCTGAAAATACCTAAAAAGAGCCTAAAAAGACCTAAAAAGATCTTAAAAAGAACCCAAATAATACCTCTTCAATTTCGGAAAAGCTTATCAGAGGTAAATATTTCCGCGCATTGATTTTTCAGACAACTTTTTTTTATTATTATGGTACAGGGTATATCAACTACATGCAAATCTCTTTATTTTTTATGTGTTTTTTAAATTGTACTTCATTACTGAAATTAATTTCTATAAAAGTTTTTCTATAAAATGAAATCTAGAATATCATAGGTCAAAATATTTCTGGTTCATCCTTAACTAATAACATATCGAACATTAAGTTATAGTAGTCGAGTTCATAGTTGATCTCCAGTCAAGTGCGGAAGCAAACTTTGAACTGAATAATAAACATACTTATAAAAATATGACCGAAGACGTTGGAATTATATGCGATGTAAAGGTGTATACGGTTTTGGAGTGTTAAAAATTGGTATTTGTGGATTCTTTTTTTTATGTACTTTTAGGCTCTTTGCCGTGTGTGTATTTTAATAATTATTTGTGTAGCAAGGGCGCAGTAATAGGGAACTCTGACGAGCGAACCGGTGCCGGTTTTTTCTGATATTTCTCTTTTGGGAGCTCGAGCACAACGAAAAACAGCGAAGTATTCTAGGGAATCGAAAAAAATCGCCCATTGTCACATATATTATAATTCACGAAAAGGGCGGCAAATATTTCTCAGGCCTAGGGCGGCAAAATGGTCAAATCCGCCCCTGGTCCTTCCGAGTTATCTTACACACGGTGAGATTTTGGCCTGGCCTCAGGCCATTTGGACTGATAGACTGTTCGGCCTTAATAATCAATAATAAGCACGAAATTTGTGGGTGAGTGGTGAGAACCCAAAAATAAGGGGGAAAAAACACAAAAACAATTGCAGATAAAACTAAGTCGTGAAAATGCAGTTTAAAATAGATGCACACATGTTTGGCAAAATAAAACTATGAAGAGTAACAGAAAGATGGATACAGCCAAACTTTAAGAGCAACCATACCGATGTAAAAGTACATACCGCAATAAATAATACCTAGCATTAAATTTATATGTACCACATTAGCGAATCAAATAAAAGTATATCAGCTCGAAGAAAATAAATAAATATCAAGAACATAAACTCATAATAAAAGGAGTTTGGAGGGAAATAGGAGAAAATCGAAAACTATAATGGAACATTTTAAATAGAATAAAGAGTACTAGGAACTCTCCAAAAATTTAGCTTGCACAGCAAAAAAAAATGGTATACTTGACTTAATACATTTGTTGAAGATGTTTTAGGTAGCTTGAACATTGATATATGGAAGAATAAAAAATGATAAACAATGAGCAACTATTCGGAAACTAAAAAGGCTGCAATTAAAACCAGTGGTTTATTGAGAAACAATGCGACTCAAAAGGCAGCACAGAACCGAGTACTTTAAGCCACGTTCATTCAATTGAAAAATCCTGGTTAAACTGGGCACATAAAAGCAAACCGCAGTCTTTTTTTTTATTATTTAAAAGTCTTGAATGAAGATTTAGTCAAAAATATGAACATTTGGTTCATATTTAAAAACCATGATATTTGTCAGTGCATTGGACTCATTCCAAAAAACTATAGAGGTGAACTTGGTTTTTTTAATGAAAAATTTTGCATTTCAATGAACAATATTTTAAGCATATTTATTTAAATGACAAATCATATTATTCGGAAATTCCCCAAAGACACCCGCTAAGGATTTTTCAAAAAGTATTTCACTTCAATGAAATAAATAAATAGAGATCATATAAGAATAAAAAAATCAGCATATATTTTTAAAGAAATTCAACTTTATGTTTAGAGGACGTTAAAATTGATGATTTTTCATACGCTTTGGCAAACAGTTTGGAACATGAAAAGCGATTTAATTTCGAGGAAAAATGCCTTTAAAAGATAACTGATCCTTTATTTCCTTTGAAGACCACGCCAAATGGCAAATTATGAATTGCTGTAACAGCAAAGTATTATCCTCCTTTTTAACAGTAGTGGAACGGCTTTACTTTTCACTGTCCGAAAAGCCAATGAGAAACGGCATTCTTCTGGTCATTATAAATGCCTCAACGCCATTACGATCTCCGATAGATATCAGCTCCTGATTATCCAAGTCTTCTGTCATCAACTATACGGTAAAATAGCCTTGAGTTTACCTGAATAACTTTTGGACTTTGCAATGCACCACATTCGTTTCAGTGAGTTATTCTGCTTGATCCATCTCTTCCCAAGACTTACCGTTCACCTAGAACATCAGTTTAAACGATTTGCGAACCGTGAACAAATGTTGCTTTTTTCAACCTACGGCCAAACTCTTATATCATGCGGTTTAAGCTTTCTTCCAATAAGATTTAGGCAATATCAACAGCCAGCCTGACACGGTAAATGTTTTCAGGAAGTTTGAAGAAATTGTCAACTTATGTGATCATTCTTTCTCCTCACAGCGGGGATCCAGCAGCTATGTAACGTCTACATTAATGCCTCTAAAAAGATAGAACCAAACAGCAATATGCAAGGTATGAATTTTTGTAGCATTACTGGACTCATTACTCTGCTCTTTTTGGAAAGTATAGTTTGCGTGTTCGATAATTCATATCAATTGAAACAATTGGCTGTAGTGACAAATTCCAAATTAGTTTGACAGCCAGGAAAATAAAATGGGATGAGAATCGTTAAACTTCAATGCTGTCAACAGATTTTTCGTCCTCTGATTCGAAATATGCTTGAAATATATTTTAAAATTTAATTAACCTTATCCTACTTTGCTAGCGTTCAAATCAAAATTTGAAATTTGAAATGACTAAGGTTTAACTTATTGCTGCCAACCGTGTAGGATAGTTTGTCGCAGGATAGTTTGATTGCAAGCTGATTAGGGTCTCTTCTTTCAGTACAAAAAAATTCAACTTTTGTATACCACTCAAAGAGTTTCATGGGACCTACCAAATTTACCTTCAGGAAAAATACAAAATACACCATCAGGAAACAACAAATCTTTGGTAACAACGTCGACATTGATTGTGATGTGTCTGGCCCAACCATCTGACATTATGTTTCTTCAACGTTCAGGAAACAAGCGTTTCACTTAGGTCAGAACGAATTTTGATGCTTTTGCTTCAAGAAAGCAAATGAACAAGAACAAATGAACAAGAATCAAAAGTTATACTCGTTGGCTCGAAGTAATTACTCAGACCAGCATTACTACCAATGACTCTGGTTTTGCTCTACTAAGCACCAGGACAGCACGATTTAGAGTTCGCCAAACACACACCAAAGAGGGTGGAGATTTCAAGTCAACAATCCACGCTGAGCTCGGTCATCTTTTTTTACCATTCACAGTCCAACAGTTTCTTTGAAAGATGGCATTGTACCTTAAAATTGGCTATCATGGCTCTAGACGATGTGTTCTGAATAGGAACACTGCCAATAATTCTTCTTTGACTTAAATTTTTAATCCGAGAAAAAACACCACATCTTTCGTACAACTCTTTAGCGGGGAGAACTTGAGTCTCCTAGCGTTTTTTTTGTCAAGCGAATCCAACGTAACTCTCCCTTTTAATTTAAGGACCCTTATCGTTCAACTGCCACAAGGGTCCCTATATCATGTACATTGTGGTAACTTGATTTACGCTGGCTAGAGATTACTGTGGGGCTTCTTCTTCTTTAGTTCCACATGCAATATCAGCATATGTCAATCTTCACTCATCTGTGTACCTTAGTTTTCCCATACTTAGTGGATTTTCGCTGACAGTAGGTCCACTTATAAATAAAGTTGCATTGTTTGAAGCAACACATAGACTTTGTGATTTTTAATATCTTTAAACCAAATTTTTCTTCAAGCTTTGGCGACAGGCATGAAATTGACAAACTTTTGATATTTCATGGTAGGCCTATTATAATCGCATCCAAAACTCAAAATGAATGCTTTTCTTTTTTGAATTGGGCCCCAGTATATCATGTTAGCTCTTGATATATTCAAAAACGGACATCCAAAATACAAGCTACTTTAGCTTTTATATATTTAGCTCTTTTGTTTCCAATAAATAATTTGAAACACAACCAAATTTTCTTTGTAGTTTTCTCCCAAAAAACTGAAGCTGCAAAACCAGGACAAACCAATAAATAAATCGTAAATAGATTTCGATTCACATTGAATAAAACCTATTTGAACACTACACATTGTCTAATCACTATTCTACATAGCTTTGGCCTCTCTTAGTTCTTCTGGCCGCACAACCAGTGTGTTAAGATGTTCTACTACTTGTTTCTGTTATTTATGATATCCTGCCTACTACTTAGTATTCTCAATTCTATGCACGCTTCTCGCTCTCGACTCTCTTTCAAGTATATTCAAGCGGACCCTTGTCACGGAAACTTTTATCGTTAAACAAGTTTATTCCTTCGTGTAAACGACGACAACGACAACGACGACGACCAGTAGGCCTGACAATGTTGACAATTTGCTTCAAAAGCCCATAAAATACATGGTCTCAGATAAGCGGTAGTGAACGCTCCGGAAAGGACACTCATGTCCTTTGACTCAGTCTCATGGCAATTTTAGGCAGACCTAGCACAATCGGATGAAATATTATGCGGAAGCTGAAAACAATCGCCGTTGTTGCACTTGAAGTCAGGGTGTACATAATTTGGTGGATTTGAAGAAGGTCTGATTCGGAGCCGTGGAGATGTGTTTTATCATCATCAATGGCGCAAAAACCAGTGTAGGCCGGGATATATTTTATAGTTTCCATAAATTTTAGAGGAAAGTGGCGATATGAGTAGATGAGTTAGCTTCACTGTGAATTAAGCTTGCTTATGTGAAATCAAGCATCCATCTTATCAGCTCACAAAATTTGCTTTGACCAGCTCTTTCAAGCTAGAACTCATCAATTTTTTTTATTTAAATCGTTATATTGAAATTCACGAGAGTTGCGATCCTTCGAATCTTGATTTCGAAATGTTCACGTAAAAAGACACTTCAACCTGATTTCCGAAGCAAATAAAGGAATCCAATGACTGATGACTAGCAACGACGATTTGTCTTTGGGATAGCATCAACTGAGGAAAACACGGTAGCGCACGAGTTCTGGGAGCGACAAGTGGAAACATTGTTTCGGTACCGAATTCAACCCCCGTGGGTATTTTTGATTTATGACTGGCTGCGGAGAGGACTGCCATGTAGGACATTTCAATTCGAAAGTGGCTTTTAACCTGACACTACGACGACGGTGATGGTGACGCTGAAATTTCAGTCTAAAGGATACACTTGATATGTTCATCCTTCATGTCGCCCTGTGCACACGGTTATATAGACTGGAGCGTTGAACAAAGTCAAAATCTATTCTGTCGTTCGGGGTCATAACTCATTGCAACGTGACTTTTGATGTCTGATTTTTAGTGGTATCGACTATCTAGATATTTTCCGGATGACTTTGATATATAGCTTAGTGTGACGGTGGGAGAAACTGACAGTTTGAAAAGTGATATAGTCTCAAGGTGAAATTTTAGTATGTTTATCAGTTATATAGTATGTTTATCGAAGTAGTATGTATGTTTATCGAAGCTACTGTGAGCCAACGCTGTAGCTAAAAAAGAATAAATATGTGGATGACATTTTGAAAAGTACACGGAGAGAAAAGTGTAATGAAATCATACAAAATTTGCAATTAATTTTATTGCAATAGTAGTAATTTTTTGCCCCATTACCTTTGTAATCAATTGCACTACACATTTTACTACTTTGTTGTGAATTATGTACACATGAATGTCTCTACTACAGCGCAATGAACATGTGTGAGTTGTAGTATGTAGTGGAATTGACTATTATTTGCAGGAAAATAGTAAATTTTCATCAAATTTGCAATAACATTCATGTTTTCATGTCGAATTTTCGGAATAGTAAATTTTATTATCCACTGTAGTAAAAATCATTGCCAAAATTTCTCTCCGTGTAAACACTATTTTCCTGATACTCTATACTATCGACTGGTTGAAATAGTTCTCACCGCTATTTTTATATGTAATTAACAAATCATATGAAATGCAAAAAACTCTAGCGCACCTGAACCGCTAGAACCACTAATGTTCGAAGAACAGTAGAAGAATCGTGCAGGTTTTGAGTGCATATTCCACCACATGTGCTGCTTATTACGGCCAAACTGTTTCAAATGCCACGTTTTACTTTCGTCTTAAGAATGCATTATAACTCATATGGTGGAAGGTTTCAGATATTACCACTGGCATGAATTTCAACGTTTATGAGAGCAAAACACGGGTTAATTATATTCGTTATCAGTTGCTTATTTCACATAATTTTGAAAGCAGCATCTCATATAACATCAATGAAGAAAATGCTCAGTGCCTGCAGCACTGTAACTGAAGTTGGTGTTTGGGGCTGCGATCCGAAAAATTTGCAGAACTTTGCGAATTGTAACATCGGTTATTTATTTTCATTGTAAATGTTTCCGGTATGTATACTAACTGTAAGCATTTATTGATACAAAAGTAGCACAACCGGCTCGTGCTGGCAACCTTTCGCCAGTATCAAAGCCAAGAATATATCAAATCTGCTTCACGTTGTTTAATTACATTCGAAGTTATAGGAGTATAAAGAAATTTAGGGTTACCTGAAGCGAGTTTTTTCAAAGGATCGAAAGCTTAATATTTGCTGTTTATTGTCACTACAATATCATTACCATTTGAAAATTCTACGATAAAACCGCTTAATAAAGATATTGCAATTAAACACAAAACCAACAATAGCTGGCAACCCTATCGTGGCTTTTCAACCAAATTTGGCCTGAATAATTTTTATAACAGGTTTCATCAATTGTATGAAATTCGTATTGATTTCATGACTGCACTGGAAGTTATAGGGCAAAAAGTTTTATTTTCCTGAGCGAATTTTCAAAACCAAAGACACAAAAATTACCATAGCTGGCAGCACCAATCGAATTTTTAAACCAAATTTCTATCAAACAGAGTTTAGAGTAAGGTTCAGCTACTGTGTCAATTTCATCAGAATCTGGTAACTAATTCACATTTCATAGGGCAAAAAGCAGTTTTTTTTCTTTGTAATTTTTCAAGATGGCACCACTGGCACAGACTTGCCCACAATTCAAAATGGCTTCTATCAAATCTGGTCTTACTTAAGTCCAATGCATTCTGTAAATTTAAGCTGCATCTGATTATTGGTTCGTGAGTTTCCGTGAACAGAAGTTTTTGATGCTAAAAATATGGGTGAACTGGGAGAGGGTTACCGTTCTTGTCCGACATGAAATTTCCAAAGTTTTATTTTAAACGTGTAGATAAAACATAAGGTTTATATACAGATTGGTTTTATTGTAAGAAACGGACATTTTTTTGAATATTCGATGGTTTGAATGTTTTCACTTCCAAATTTTTTTTTTTCAAAATGAATACACCAAAATTATCATAGCTGGCAGCTCCAACCGAATTTTTCGACCAAATTTCTAATAAACGTGGCTTAAAATAAGATCCAGCAATTGTGTGAGTTTCGTCAAAATCGAACGATTCAATCAGAATTTATAGGGCTAAAAACAGTTATCTTTTTTAGTGGTTTTTCAAGATGGCACCACTGGCACAGAATCGCCCGCATTTCAAAATTACTTCTATCAGACCTGGTCCTACTTAAGGCCAATACATTCTGTGAATTTCAAAAAATTCTGCTCATCGGATCGTGAGTTTCCGTGAACAGAAGTTTTTGATGCTAAAAATATAGGTAAATTGGGCAAGGGTTACCAGGTGTGCCCGTTATACCATATCTTTTTTTTTTTTGGTTATGTAAACAAAGCACAAGATTTACATATGAGTGGCTTTTTTTTGAAGAAACGGCATTTTTTCAAGAGAGACGATGATTTGGAGGTTTTCACTTTCAGTGCCTACCCTAGCTACAGAGTTGCCAGCACACTCATTAAAAGCTACACAGATCTACAACTAAATAATATCAAAATGTCCTGAAAATTTTGTAATGATTGAATAGCTCTGTCAAAAGTTATCGAAATTTAAAAATTTTCAAATTTTCCCGTCCTCTTTTTAGGCACCCAGCGCACACATAGGGTTAAAAAATTCCAAAGCATTATCCGATTCATATGTAAAACACGTTAGAAATTTATTTCGTTAACTTTATTTTTGCGAAAATCATTTGTGCACGAAATAATAGGTATATTAAAAATATCACTTAAATGGCCGCCGGCGCCAAAAGGTTAACAATAACTGACATTTAAAGAGACCTGGACCTATTCTGCATATACATCAATGTATCCTGAAAGTTTCAGCTCAATCAGATGGCGCGTTCCCGAGATTATCTCACTGAAATTTTTTGATGATATATATATATAAATATATGGAAATATGAATTTTTGGCCGAATCGATTTTAATACTAATGTTCTTCGAACATTAGTAAAAAAATTAACGTTCTTCATAAATAATGTATTATATCATCGCGAAAATGTAAGTAATGATAATAGACAAAAACAAGAGTTATTTTACAATATTTGTTTGCTTTCAACATTTCTGTTTTTCAGATCTTGTTAGTTGTTAAGCAATAAACTTCTTTGTTAAGCAATAAACTTCTTTGAGTTTTAGCAAAACTCTGTCAAATGCCATGGAGCCTATAGATCGTATAGTCCATCTGCTATTGTCTCATCGTACATGCTTGCTATTTAAGGCAAACAATATTAAGCAGATTATTACTTGATTATTAGGAGATTTGATTATAGCTTAAACAACAGGTTCATTCATATGTGTGGTCAAACACAAATATTGGTACATCAATTACATGAATTCGAAGTACATATTTAGATAAAATACCGGACACGTACGTCCAACAAACATCCGAAAACTTTATGGCTCACATATCTGCAAAATGAAGAAAACAATTACAACAGGTTTAGGCTTGGCCCGTTTTCATTGTCTTTCAACATACACGAAAAAGTAATAATCGTTTTATGTTAATATTTGGCTGACGTTGCGATCGCTTAACAGTATGACAACAGACCGAAAAACGAAATGAGTTATTGTCATATCATCATGATGTTGATGTCATCGCAAAAGAGCAACAAATTCTGATACTTTGCGCATTGACAAAAGGTTTACATTTATGTGGACCAAAATGTTGGGTACTCACTTAGTTCGAATAGAGAATGCAGTTGCATTAACAAAATGATGCATTCCGCGATGAAAGTTGACGTCATTTTTTAACGATCGTTTTTTAGTACGTTTTGTTCATAGGCGCGTCATGATTTTTCATCGCATTTTTTTGTGGGATTGACTGCAATGCAAATGTTTCTGTTTTCAGTTTCAAGATAAATTTGAAGTATCTAATTAAATTATTTTTACTATTGTTTAATTCAATGTATCGTGCAATTACTTTTCTTAATTTTGTATGTAAATGAATAATTAAAACTGGTTCGACATGTGGTAATTACTTTATTTTTATATTGTATTTGATTAGTTTATAGTTTTTATAGTTTATTTAATATTTTTTGGAAAGAAGTTCATTTACGAATGTATCTTCTGCGAAACCCAAAATATTTGAATTTGTAGTAGGAGTCAACATACAAATAAAAACTTGGATACAAAAATGATTTTTACGATTAAGTCGCTCAAAACTTTGGTCTAGGAATCCAATGTTTTTACATTAAATTCGCTTTGAACGACAACAAACAATTTTTTTTTTCAAATTATTGATAAGACTACATTTATTGATACTGACCAACAGCATGGTTTAACGAATATCAAACAATTTTTCAATGATTTGTATCTCACAATATCTCAAGTAAAGCATAAGAAAATGATAAGGGTAAAAAAATAGCCAATTCATGCAATTTGACCCACGCTGCTGAATAACTTTTGTTATGAAAATTCAATGATAATTTGAACCAACCTAGTCAGTTTAATGTAAACAAATAAAATTTAATGAGAAATATAACGAAAAATAAAAGTGATTGCAATTAATAAATAAATATGATCTTAAGTTATTTAGAACGAAATTGCATTGACTAATATAAAATTAAAACAAAGTCGATGATTTTCAAATTACCCCGGGAAAATTGGTTAAAAACTGATTTGAACTTTTCATATTATTTTGTTTATATTGTTGTAAATAGCCCCTTCTTATTCTAACTATTTCTTCTAAAACCTATACAAAATCTCTTAGCCTGAAACTCACAGTCTGATTTTGGTTGTTGTTACCAATCGCATTGAAAAGTTATACTCTGATTTTTTTATGTTATGCTGTTTCTGTAAACTCATCGAAAACCTCATTTCGTTTTTCTCCCCAATAAAAATTAGTTTATACATTTTGTTTGTTTTATTGTTTATTTTTTAAATGCTTTGATACCATACTTCAATTGAGTCAATTTATGAAAAAACTATCAAATGTTTACATTGAGAAACCATTGTATAAAAAATGTGCATGACGATTCGTATAAATGGTAATTCACATGTAATTTGAACTTTACAAAATGTAAACGTTTGACTTGTCATCAATGTTTGTTCTCATATATGCTTGAAATAGTTTTGTAACTGGGTTTTTGCTCTGTCAATGGTAAAAATTCCACAAAAATTCAACAATACTGACAATAAAATTAAATATTACTGCAGAAACAACGTGCTGCTCGACTATTTTGCAGTAAAAATTTTTCCAAAAAATTCCAAAAACTGTGAATCTCATTTGCAATGAAAATTAGTTGAAAATATTAATTTTCAGATTTTCAATGAAATAATGTTCGCCTGATAATAGTATTACACTTATGTTTTCTTTTTGCTATCAAACAATATGAATAAGATGTTAGTTTTGATTTAAGTTTGAAACAATTATACAATAACTACTACTTTAGGTTGATAAATAAATGTGAAAATAAATAAAAAATAAAAAAATTGGTGAGAAAGTGAATTGATTCACTAAAATGTGACTTCATCAATGACTTAATGAGTCAGTCGTTTCCAAACCGCCGACCACTACGGCCGATGTTTGTACTGAACGAATAATTGTTTGAGTTGAATATAATTTTGTTAGAGTCAAATATTTGATTTCAATTGGTCTGCCATACCTGACTAATTTGGCGGAAAATCAGCATCCACTAAGAATGCGAAACCAATGGGCGATATCGTCGATATCGAGTTATAAGTATTCTCAGATATGATAGAATGATTTCATATAGCCCAATGATTCGCCGGATTTTCATAGTGTCAATGCATTGGAAAAATGTTCGCAGAGAAATCGAAAAAGTTCAAGACACAATAAGTAAATGGGCTCGATAAGGAGATTTTACTAAACTTTAAAAAAGAAGAAAAAATAATACTGTTTAACCAATTAACTACATTGCTTATGCAAATTAGATTCATACAAGAACCTTAGCTTCTGCAAAACACTGACAAGCTGACTTCTACATATATAGCAAGAAAACCGTTCATTAAAACTCTTTAATATAATTTAAGTTTTATTGCTGTTATAAGAAAAAATAATTAGGAATATATTTAAAACTCTAGCCGAATGGAACTGCAAGAAACACTAATTTTTGGGCAAACGTAGAGGAGTCGTGTAGACTTTGAAAAAATGTTCTACCAACCGTGGTCCTTGAAACAACCAACATGGTTTAAAGGTCATGCACCACTATGATCTGCCAACTGAACTAAAAGTCATAGGTTAGAGTAGTTTGTAGGGTGACCACTCGTATGAATCTCAAAATTTGGAAATCTAAAACACTTATTAAATATTTTCACTACAGGATATTTCTCCTATAAAATTTTAATAAGTGCATCTCCTACCCCAAATCTGATGAAAATACGAACAGTTGGCAATACTTGACTTGCGCTTCAACTAAAAGTCTACCACAACTACTCAAAACTAAGACCAAACTCCCCAGTAAATTTTGGAGACATCCGATAACTACATCGGAAAATGCAGAGATGGAAAAAAAATTTTGTTGCAATCCATGCAATTTTAAAAACGTGGAAAATTTTAACAATTGTTGCTTATGGTATTTTCATTGCAAGTGTTTATCTAATAAAAATTTTATTGAATTATCTCAGAGAATAGTTTCGATTCAATTAATGCGTTCAAAGTTATATCGGTACAGTGATTTATAAGGCTGTCGATATCGAATATCTCGCAATTTTATAAATCGAAACCATGATTTTTGATTTATACTAAAGGGTAGATTTTTTGAAGTGCCATATTGTGAAATCACCACTGTCAAAAGAGTTGATGACAGCTGTCAATATCACTGTCATCTTTACTTAATAAGGTCTGTCAAATTGCCATGGACTGGTTCACACCGTAGCACTGTCTACAAATCGTGGAAATTTATATCCGAAATCAGTGTTCAGTTGTGCAAACTCGTTTCGTGAGTTTTATGGAACACAAAATCATCCATGAGCACGTGTTGCCAATGACAACTTTAGTGTATGACAACGTATGCCAATGACAACGTTAGTGTAGTGGGTTCCGAAGAGAAGATCGCAGCCACTGAAGTCAGTGTTGCTGACAACTTAGATTTGTCGATTCGCAGGCATCCGCAAGAAGTTAGAATTTGTTTGTCGAATTCGTGGAAAGTTTTTCGCAGCAATCTCTGTTTAAAGGATTATAAGATCCATTTGATGCAAGAATTAAAGGTGTTTGACCATCGGATGCTTTGCTTGCTGGAAGAATGGGTCGAACATCAAATCAAGCTTTGTTCAGCGACGAGGCTCATTTTTGGTTCGGCGACTATGTCTACAAGAAAAATTGCCGACTCTGAAGCGCGGAAAATTGCTGACACGTCATAGAAACACCACTGCATTCACAAAAATGCACTGCATGCTGCACACTGCATGCTGGTGGCTTCCAATGGTAACCGGCGCAGAGCAATAATAAACCAATTTTTGTTTTCGAACTTACATTGTATGATTGTGAGAGAGATGTAGTTTCAAAAAGACGGCGCTTCGTTTCACACAGCGATTGCAGCCATCGACATGTTGAAGATCAAATCCGGAAATCACATTATCTTTGAAAATCAACACGCCAGTAAACTACCAAGATTGTGCGATTTGACTCTTTTGGACTACTTCTCATAGGAATGCATAAAGTCGTCAGTTTACGCTGAAAAACCAACTATGATCGATGCTTCAAAAGCCAACATAACTCGCGTCATTAGCTGTGTTTAATGAGCTGCTCTAGGTTGAGCTAGGTTGAGATATTTCAACAAAATGTGTTTAATGAGCAATTCGGTTGCTCTAACTTGCCCGAAGTTGATCTGGTTTGTGTTTCATGAGTCTGCTCTAAGTTGAACTAGAGCACTATTTTTACTCTACTTTTTTTGGTAGAACAAGTTCGGGCAAGCAACCAGCTGTTTTCTAACTGTCACGGAACCGACTTTCAACAAAAAATTGTTACTGAAGTGCAGTTTTTTGCTAGTGAATTGACAGGTTGACCTTCTGACATATACTTCTGACACTTTGAGAATTTTCGCCTGAAAAGTGTTCCATAGGATTTCGTGCTCTCAATTGTTCGAACTTGCTCTACTTTTTTTGACAGCTGCACTCCTAAAACTTGCCTTGAGATGCTCTGCTTTTTTTTCGTGCTCATTAAACACAGCTAATGACGATACACGGTGTCAATCGCTTGAAAAAGTGGCTGTTTATTTAACCTCTAGAATTCGCTTTTTGAGAGGTAGTCTCGGCAGTCATTTGCTCTAGATCATTTCCAAAAAGTTAATGTAAAAAACTAAATTTTGTAATAAAAAAAATTATTCAACTGATACTGTTTGCTTTATTCAAGTTTGAAATCAAAACCGTCTAAAATAAACAACCTTTGAAATGCCATTATCATTTTGAAATATATTGGCTCTAAGTAAAGATATGTGCCATAAAAAAATCCCATTGCCATAAATTTTGAATTAAAGTCCTACTAAAATTGGCTTGTAAAACAGTTCATCTGCAGTTTGAAATTCGTTCCAATTCGGTGACTGTATTGGATGACTTTAGGCATAAATCATTTTTCAACTTGGACCCATTACCACAAAATTTTCCGCATTTTTAAATCACTTCTACCTAACCTTCTTGTACTCAAAACCAGTACATCCTGCGCATTTCTTGCTGACGTCATGATCCGGTCGAGAGTTCTCGTGAACAGAAGTTTCGAGTGCTCAGAAAATATGTACTTCGGCGAAGTGCTATCTGTTTTGTGCACAGTGAAATTTTGATAAATCTATATTTACAGAATGGAAAAAAAAAAATTTTTAAAGTGATTATATTTCAGGCTGAGCGATGGTTTGAAAGATTTTTTTTTCAAGTTATTGCCGCAGCTATAGAAATTCTTGCACATTCTTCAGAAATCACTCATAATAATTTCGCATAGATATAAATGTGTCCTGAAAAATTCGTGATGATCCGATGTTTCAGTCTGAAGTTACCACAAATCGAAATTTGAAAAAAAAAATCTTTGTTTACTTATAGGCACTCAGCGCCCACATGTCAAAAGCCGACATAAAAACTAGCATTAGTTTGGTAAATTTGGGAAAAAAGCAGATTGATGCATTATTGTAAAAATATGCAATGCTCTTTCTAACTTATTTTAGCTAAAACTCAAAATTGAAACAATTTAAGACAATAATACAAGCATTTTTATCTCATTCCCAGTTTGTTAAGGGCAGGATTCAAGAAAAAATTCCAAAAGCACTCGTAACTCTTTTGCATCAAAGCTTCATTTAAAAACATAATTGCTTGTAGGGGCATTTCACGTGAAGCGGACAACGAATTATGCGCAATATGGACGACATCCAGAAACTCGACTTTTTTCGTTGTCCGCTTCACGTGAAATGGTGCTGTAGTTAAAATGTTCAATTAGATTAAAAAAGATAAACATTTTTTTCCACAAATTTCTTTATTTACTTGAAAATGTTAACACCATATTTCTATTTCATTGAAGAAATTTGAACGCGCAGAGTCTATAGTGGAGAATAGCCGTCAGCATATCTGCCCTACGTTACATAAACGCTTTATCTGACATTTTTTTCAATTTTGAGTCAACAGCGGATTTGAAAATTTCATAATCTACTACATCCTTCCACAAAATATGAAAAACCTATCTTTTGTGCAAGTATATAAAATCAAAAGTGAAAATTTCCCTTTCATATATCTGCAGCATTTAGAAAAACACAATTCTTCACATAAGTTAACAATTAATAAAATGTTGCATGCTACGTAAGGCAGATATCCTAAATTTTACACGAAGTATGTGATTACCGTGAACTTTGAAAAAAAACTTTCTTTGAATAAATAAGTATATAAGTATATAGTATATATATATGAAACAAATATAACAACAAATTAGCAATATAAGGAATTAATCAGTAAGAAATTGATATCGAAATGACTCGGACATTTAAATTAGAGTCCAAACTTTTGTTTAGCTCTTTGTTAATTTTTCATTGATCTGGTTAATTATTTCACGGTGGTGGTCAAAAGAAGTTTTTTTTTTGTTTTTCATGAAAAATGCCTCGTTCAAAATATATCTCGCTTTTTTAAAATAAAATACCAAGTTGTTTATTTTATATTTATGGTATTATATGTAGGTCGAGTGGCTGCCAATCAAAGAGTTCCGAACGAAAGGTATACATAGTTACAACAGAGACCCGCTGTGATAACACTGATATTAGTCTCCTTCAGCCACCGTAATCAAAAGAAACCATCTGATTTCTTTAATAAACTACTTCAAATCAATAAAGGATAGATAAATCAGGCTCGAAAAGAACTGGGATCCAAGTCAGACCATTCTCCTCCATGCCAAAGCCAAACACTGGCATACGAAATGAAGAAGTAAGCTTTCAATTTCCTGGCACACCAATTTTTTCATGTAATATTTTTCTCTATCTTGGTTCTATTGGAAAGTAATATTCTTAAACCTACTTGAATCAAAATGCTTTTAATCCTATTGAGTCAGAATTCCAAGTTAGTTCTAGGCAATCTGGTGGATCCAGAAAGGACTTTTGATATCAGCAATATACACCTACGAAATTGTAAAAAAATGGATCGGCCTGTTGTTTAAGTGGTTTGAGCGCATGGAGTGAAAAAATTGTGATTGTCTTCATGTTTGGCAGAAAATTAAACTGTAACTTTGATACGAAATGAGAAAAAGTTAAACGTGCAACATCTTTTTTAAAGAATTTCCTATCAGGCATATGTCAGGAGCTTCGGCTAGGTTCTTTAAAAAAATTACAAATAATGAACGACAGTTAAAAAGGAAGAAGAAATGTAAACGAGATATTATACTTAACGAAGATATTCGAGAGGGGAGTAAAGAAAAGAGAGCCTAATTCGCTCAACTATTCTCTCAACTTATTGAAGTTCGGGAATCAGTCATTGAAAGTGTTTTAAAAACAGATTAAAAATTTCTGTCAATGTCTTTATCTCTTTACGATAACTTTTTTTTCAAAAAATCCTTGCGCCTTAACACCATTTTGTGAAAACTCAAAATTTTTGTTATTTCCATGAAACTAACTTGTCCGATCTTATCGCAGACTCATTGCAAAGCCTTAATAAGAAAAATACTTGAGTCTAGTAAATTTTATGCAAAAAGATGTTTGCCTTTTTTAACCCTTCCAATTATTCAATTAGCACGCCTTTGTCCTATTATCAATTTGATAGACAGTTTAACCACCAAGTCATCGGCTCACAATACAGGCGAGATTAATGTGATCCGTCTTCGTCGCGTTAATGGCATAATCATTCGGACCATTTGATTTTCAATTCAAATTGTTATGCGGCTCGCGATATCAGTGGCTCATGACAATTCTTCTTTGGCGACAATGGTATAATCGTAAGCATATGTGTCGCGTCGTATGGTTTCTTGGTGGGAAATTGTATTGACGACAGCAAACGATTTCTGCAAGAACGCTTCATAGGATGGCTGAACCAAAGCACAGCCTATCCAACCTAAGTGCGCCCCGAGTAAATTACTTGTAACTTATTACTTCGAGTACTGTCTCAGGTTGCGGGACACCTGTTACATCGATCTTTCTTGTCTGCGTCGCGGTGTATCTATAAAAAGTGTGTGCGGTTAATTTGCATGGTGAGATGCGTTGCCGTTTAAATTGCGAGGATTATTTTTGCTTGTGAAAAGTTCCTGGTGAATTTATTGATTGTTAATGTGGTAATTATGTAGATTTGAAAAAGAAGCTAGGTAATATGTGTGATGGATTGCGGTAAATAAGTGGAAAAAAAGACATACGAGAAGTGTTGATCTAAGCCTGATTGGATATAACTTCCGTTTGCAAAGGTGCTGTTGCGGTTGGGTGAGTTGAATACCAACTTATGATAAAGCAATGTACTTGTTAATTGTTATCGCCGTCTGTATTCGATATTTTTCTTGCTATCTTTAACGTCTCATTGTTTCAATCATGTATGTAAGTCTTCTGACGTGTATGTGGATTGAATTTATAGTTTCCTTTTGCGGAAAGTTATCTAATATTTCATTTCCACTAACAAGCCGGGAGCTTCAAATCAAGAATAAAAAATAAGATTTCGTGGCTCTATCAGTTAAACGTGTTAAACTCTTTCTGTTAAAATTGAGTGGACTCTCAAAGTATGTTATTAGTCTGACTCACTCACTTATAAATTTTCGACCACCCAAAGTATCTAGTAATATCAATTTAATGACGTACTTGCCGCAAGTACATTTCTTGTGTGAAGAAATTTTTTAAAGAAATCCATAAGATATGTTCAATTTCTAGAAATGTGTTAACGATTCTGTTTCATAACACGTACCAGAATTGAAGACTTAATGCATGTTTGGACAACGGGTTTCTGTGTTTATAAAAATGCGTAAAAGGTGAGTCAAAATAATGTGCAGGGAAATACAGATAGTGAATCGGTACTGAGAAACTGGTATTTGCAATGTGCATTAAGTTGAGATGCAATGGTATTGCAATGAGTGGAGGTTTGAAGATCATTGTCGAATGATTGCTTAAGTTTTATAACGTGTAGATGATAATAATATTTGTCAATAGATATTTTGAAATTGTTTAAGATTGAATAAAATTTTTGATTTATACTATCATAACAAGCAATTTCAAATGCATAAATGATTTGCCGAAGTGCATTTATGAAAGTGAAAGTCGATTATGCTGTGCCATTTATTTTTGTTAATTGAAGACGACTGACAATTGTGTTTGTACTTTCAAGTTTTTATATTGGCTTACTTCTGATTGCAGAAAGTCCATGAAGTGAGAAAGTTGTATTATTTGAGGTCTTTGCCCATTATCTGAATTGTAATTTATAGCCGTAAAATCGTATATAACAACTGGTTATTGAAAGAAATATAGTTCTAGCTTAGTCTTTCATACACTCAACATGTTTGCTTATGTTTGTGTGAAAGCAGGTATATATTTCATAGACTGCCACAAATAAATTAAAATATATTAAATTTTCGACGAAACTGAAGATTCACGTATAAATCTCACACTTTTCTTAACAGCAGGGCAGGCGTTTGCCTTTGCTTTAGCGAAAAATTAAAGAATGAAATTAAAACGTCAATGATACTGAACATGCATAAAAACTCAATAAACTATTAAATTTAAAGAATCCAAATGAAAATACATATAAATACAAGCAAAAAGCATTGAATTGCTTGAATTCAATAAAATTAGATTTTTAGTGAAAGAGGTTTATGGCGCACGATGACCAAAATGGACCAGGGCACAGGACGTGTCAAGCATTGTCGTAATTTGAAGAGAAAAATTGATTTCTAATAGAGAAAAACATATTTTGAAACATCACGAACGAACGTTTAAAATAAAAATTGCCTTAAACACTTTTATTAGTTGAGTGCTTTTTTTTGTTGAGAAAAACATAACAATCGGTAAAAACAAAACTTGTGATCCATGAATTACATTTAACGCCTTGTCACTTTAAAGATTGCTTTCGAAACAAATATTCAAATAATTCCCCTATTTTTTCCACTCTTTAAAATTTATTTCTTAGATATGCTCTGTACTTTTTGGAAACGAGGCCTATTTCCATCCTGTCAAAAAAATCAGACAACTTAGCATGTGATTCTTGCTCAAATCAGCTCTAGTCGTCAAGATATTCTATAGATTAGTCCAGAGAATCAAGAGATGCTCTGGAATATTGTTTGATATATTTCTCAGCTTGCTGCGTGAAAGCAAATTTTGCCGAAAGGCCTTAAAACGGGGTAAAAATTATTTCCTTAGGCTTTAATGGAAAGTTAAATAATATAATCTTTGAATGCTATCAAAAATATAGATTCTAAATTCCATGCTTCGAAAGAACCATGGAGTCAATCAAAAGCACAATAAAGATTAAATAATAAAAAAGAACGAAATACAAAACGAGTGTGAAAAAAATACATAATGTTTTATTAGATTAGATAGTGTAGATAAGCGTAGTACGTTGGTGTACCGGAATTTCTTCGCCCATCAAAAATGTATGAATTTGGGCATGGTAATTTGCCCAGTCACTGGAAAAAAGTAGTACGAAGCTGGTACCGAAATATCGATGTTTGACTCATGCTTCACAAATGTCTCTACATCATAAGTGGAGACATTTTTCCGGCAAAAACAGCGAAATTAAACGGCCTGCTGTGTGATTCCGTCATTTTAAAGCTGGTACTGAGTTATTTGTGAAGCTAAATTTTGACAAATCTCCATTATCTGGTCATTCTTTTGAGCGAAAATTTTGATAATGGAGAAAAGCGGAGATTTTGCTCATTTGCTCGATTTCGTTATAGAAAAGACATTTGCATAGCTCAATTTTCCCTCTCCCAAATGTCCCTTTTTAGCTCAAAAGAATGAACTGAGTGGATACATGTGTCAATGCCATCTGCATTTTCAAAGCAGAAGCAACTTCTAAGCAATTTTTCATGTTAAAGGCTGGTACTGAGTTAATCGTGAAGCTAAATTTGGACATGTCTCCATTATCTGGTCATTCTTTCGAACAAAAATTTTGGCAATGGAGAAAATGGCAATGTTCATTCTTTACGGATAAAATATCAAGAACTTCAATTTTGTATCGACTTTCTTATTGGAAAGCCATTTGCGCAATCCAATTTTCAAATTGAAATACCAATTGTCACTTTTTAGCTCGAAAGAATCAGCTGCACATACTAAATTGGCTTGAAATAATTGGAGACATGTATCAATGCCATCTGCATTTTCCAAGCGAAGAAGTGAGTACAACTCTTGCTTATTTTCAAGTTAAATTTTCGCTGAAAAAAATTTCACGTCAAATTTCTGATGAACATTTTACGTGTCATCGAAGACAGTACTAAGCTTTAGCCGAACATTTTGATATTAAATTTCGTATTCGAATTCAAAACATGTAGAATAATGATTCCGAGTTCAAAGTATTTTGAATTTTCAAAATATTTCAATGCGAATTCAAACTAGCCTGTACTTTTCTACCGTAAAATATTTTTGTGTAAAAATATGTAACCATAGTGTGCGTCGAGATTTCCTCGTAACAGCGTACTAAGAATTAAAGACACATTTTCGTTCTTTGTTTCGAGATTGAATCAGCACTTTCTTTGTTCGATTTCATCTATCGTGAATATTTGTTTTGATATTTAATGAGCACACGCATAAAATCAATAATGATTCAAACTAAAATTTGAGTTTAATATTTTGTGTTTAAGCTTGTAGAATAACGGTTAAATCTTCTTTAATAACTTTGCCTTTTAATCTTCGAGATTTGATTTTTCCTTAAAAATATTGATATTCATAATGATATCGAATCCAAGAAGATAGTATACGAACGCTTTTGAACTCCTAAATAAGCACACTCTATGTCGCATATAATCCAGATTCATGATTATATTAAAATTGGAAAATTTAAACACAACCAAATAAGTTGAGTTTCACAGTAACTGGCGGTTGAATATTTCAATTCAATTTTTCAATTTTTTTTTCAAAAATCGAGGACTTTTATATAAACACAATGAAATTGTCATTCAAAATTACCGAAAAATCGAAGACTTTTAGAAAAAACAACGAAATTTTCATGCGAAATCACTGAAAAATCGAGGACATTTAAACAAAACAATTAAATTTCCATTCTAAACTACCGAAAAATCGAGAACTTTTTGCAGGATTTCGGTAAATAATCAGCGAAAAATTATGATTTTATTTTATTGATTATGTTAATGTATATGAATTTCAAATTTGACCAATGCAGTCAAATTCACTATGTGTGCAATACTGAAACAAACAAACAAATATGGCGAAAATTGGAAACTTCTGCTTTGGGTTTTGGTTCAGAAATAATTCCTGATAACCTTTTTTGCTCCACAGCTGCTTTGATTTGTTAGAAAAGCGTCCTCGATTTTTGTTCGAAATTTCATGATGACCTCGTTTTTTTTTACTCCACAAATACGATTTAATCTAAAAATGTTCTCGATTATTTTACAATTTTGAAAGAAATGTCCTCTGAAAATTGCTCTTGCAAAAATTTCAAAATAAGAAATCCTGGCTGCGCCCTTGCGCAAGAATAAGAGCAAACCGTTACAAAACAAGCACGATCACCAAGCTATGAGGAAAACCAGCTACGAAACCAACCCTAAATATTCACACTGTCGAGTCAAAAGACTTGGGAAAGTCTATATATAATACATCCATTTACTTTTGCTGGTCGATGGCGTAGGCAACGGTATTGGTGAACGAAAATAAGTTGGAAACCTTACCTTTGACGAAACCATGTTGCTTAGAAGCGAGAACAGGTTCAATTATAGGATATACTCTATTGTAAACAACTCTGTCGAGATGCTTACTGAAGCAAAATAGAAGGGGTATGGGTCGGTCATTTTAGATGCAGGACAAATTTCCGGCCTTAAGGATGGGGAAAATATTTGCGGTTTCCCAGGAGGAAAGAAACGTACAGGAAGAAATACTTACGTTAAAGAGGATAGATAAAGGAAACCACGATGTTGGTGACAGTGACTTTGCAATGATATTAGGTAAGCCTTCGGGTCCGCAGCTGGCGCTACTGTCTAGGTTCGCAAGTAAACATTCAACCTCCAACGGGCTCGTCAAAAAAAAACAAAAACTATTAACATCTGAAGAGAAAATATTGGCAGAAAAGGATGAACTAAGCTGAGAGGTGGCAACTTTAATTTTTTTTAAATTCAAGCTAATTAATTTTTTAAAAAATCTTTTTTCCCTTCAATCTTTGCTATATCATCTTGTTCGATGCATTTCTGGGGCTTTTGCCAATTTATTTTTTATACAAGTAATTTTTCACATTGGAGCTATTATAAGGTGCGTTTTTTTGCAACCTAGCAGAGCAGGTTAACGTAGGGCTGCAAAAAAAAGATCCAGAGCAGAAAATCGCATTGTTCGAAAATGTTGTTGCATTCGCTGAGCTTTTGCTTAGATTGGTTGTTAAATTAGAATAATCCATAGAAAAAACCTGAATGAAATCTTATCTAGATTTTAATCGAAATTAGACATGAAACTTGCATATGAAACAATCTACAATGTAATGTGCATCGAAACACTCAAAAACAGTCTGCACACTACAAGATTTGATGTAAAATAATTGAAAATTGTGGAGTGCTATGCAAATTCATTCAATTCAAACTGCCTGTTTCACAATAATCAACAGCAATGGTACGAACCGTTTAGAACACTCTTACAGTTATCAGCACACTCTACATGTAAGCCCATAAACTAACACTGCTTAACATTTTTTGATTCAGTGACGCCACAAGTGCAGGATTTTTGTTGTTACATTCAATATGCCTAACAAAATTTGATCTGCTCGGGTGTGCAAAAAAAACGCACCTATAGTGTATTCAGGTTTGTTCTCCATACATGCTGTGACTAGTTCATATTTCAAGTTATATTTTATAAAGCTGACCTTCCTCAACTCTTTTCGGGTCGAGGGGTTGAAGTCAGTATAAATTTCATTCACAATCAGTTTTTACGAGTCTGGAGTGATAAGTTCCACGATTGGTTTTACCCCTGGTTTAACTTTATCACAAAGTCATACCTAAGTTTACTCGAAAGTTACTATCTGATCATGGTAAAATTTAGACCTAATGTCTTTGGCTTGACCAGGTCAAACATAGATTTAATGAAGTGCCTCAAACCACCAAAGCGACTACACTGAAACATGATTGCTGAGCATCGTCAAGCCTAGTCACCTAGTACCGGCAGTGTGGTGTGCCCATCTTACTCATTTTGTTCAGGTATTTCCTGATGTAACCGAGCCCTTTTGAGAATTGACTTGAGTACAAATTTACCTCTGCTGACCATGGCTGACTCAAGGCTCTATAAAGCCAATCAGCTTTGCCATCTATCGTCCTTTACCACTTTCATTCCAAAATTGCTTTCAAAGTTGCAAGGCTTGTGTACGTGCGCGCATTAAGGTTTTTGTTCTGTTGGGCTCTGGGCAAGACGGGTAACTCTTCTTGCTTTCTTGCGGTGGTTGATCTATCGGGGTTACTCCCGGTATAGGCGATACACAGGAGAGCTCTGTGCAAGGCATAATTGACTGTTGCCGTCAGCAGCCTCTGTCTCAGCTCTTTAGGTCCTCCTATGCTTTTCTTTTGCTTTCTCCGTGCTTTCACTTGCCCTGCAAATATGATCCCAAAAGTTCAGTTTGATATCCACTCCCAAATACCTGACCGATTTACTGGTCTGGTTCTTGACGAAGCTACTTTTAATAAATATGGGAGAATTAACTCCTTTAGCATGACGATCTCTGTCTTTGGGATCGTTAGCTCGATGCCAATCTTGGCTATCTATCCAGCGCTCCACCCTCAACATGACTTAGTTAAATCCGAGTTGGGCGAAATCGGTAGATCTGGCAGTGATTACCGCAGCGATGTCATCATCTCATCTAATCACACCTTCATCGGTGTTGTACAACAGCCATCGGTATTTGAGGCAGATCCCCACCATGGCTGGAAAAGCAGCCAGAAATGCGAAACATCTGGTCAAAAGCCCATAGAAAATATGTCCACCTCGCCGAGTTTTGAATGACCAGCGCCGGCAGCTGTTACTACTTTTACTGTTAATACTACCCCAACAAGATCTGAGATGGCATCTGCTATTGAATATCTTTTCTATGTCCTTTCCCTTATTCTATCGTGGCCGATCAAGGCAGGAATAGCCGCGTTAGATATGTGTTTCTTTTACACCTGCTGATGCTCTATCTCGCCTTTCGCAAGTTCGTCCGGTAGGCAAAGATGATCTCAATGGCCTTTTTCAACAGCAGCATGCCGTTTTTAATGTACTTAGAGATGTTGTTCTACTCGCTGGCGGCTGAGATATTTTCCGAAGGATACGTTTACACTTCCTCAGCATGTCCGTGTTAGTCTCTCGTTTGCGCTTTCTTTGTTCCCGCCTAAGCGGCATAGGCACACGTGCAAGTTTTCTTCCTCCACGCCTGCATCAGCGCTCTCCCGTAGAGAGGAGTCTGCGGAAAACTATGGATGGAGTCAATATTTTAGACTCCTTATGCATTTGTTGCGTAAGCAACTCTGACCTCTCTCTTGCTTCGCGTTGGAGTTTTTGGCGGAAGAGGAATTTTCGGAACTATTGGCCTCCAAGTGAACGCAAAGTATTCAATTCACCCTGGATCTTTGCTGTTGTCTCCAAGTTTTGTGGTTTGTCTCTCTTGTCTGTCGATATAATTTCTGTGTTTTTCTTCAATGCTTTGATTTAAGTATTGTTTGGTATATTTATGAAAATGATCAGTTTTCACGTTAAAATTTATGATTTACAGATTGCTTTGAAAGCACTTATTATTCTATATGAACTTTGTTCCTGCAAAAAATTGAAATATTTAGAACTGTCTAAAGAAAAATTCTGCATTTTTTTTTTCAATTGTTTACTGTAAACATTGGCACCCCAAATCTAAATTCAGCGAAAGTATACGAAAAACTGACTTGCACTTCGGTCCGTAATGTTTTGTAGGAGTTTAAACACTGAAAGAAAAAATTATATTTGTACGGAACTCGTATCGCGTTTGATCACATATTAGTGAAATTCACGTTTGTTTTGAACAAATACTGTTAAATTAAACAAAAAAGTGATTGCATCAAATATTTTGCACGTTTGAAGTAAGTGCCGGCATATTTAAAAAATGCGTTTGAATTGAACGTGCATCTGCATTCATAATAAATATACTTTCCTGTTGGATCAAATACAAAATGTTTAAAGCAAACACTGTTTGCGTTTTAAATCCTCGCAAAAATGTTCAAAATGCCACGGTTGAATTGAAAGCACTTAAGCATTTGCAATAATTATATCTTTCTGTTCGGTTAAAAAGGAGCATATTTGAAGCAAACAAAATCTCGTTCATTTTAGGTAAGCACATTGTGGTTCCCTTCTAAATATCGAGTAATTCTCTGCATGACTTATCAGTGGGTGATTTAAATTGAGTTTGTTACGACTTATGACCTATCAGTCAGTAATTTAAATTATAGTTAAATTATAGTTTAATTTTGAAAATAAAAGGAAAATAGACTGTAACAGACCCAAAAGTCTATTGAAAGCCAGTGGCGGCTCGTGGCTTTGAGACTAAGGGAAGCACAGCCAAAACCATATAAGCATATAATATAGATAAGCATACTTATGAAGCGCGTAGTAAACTATGCATGTGATTTTTTTTTAAATATCGTGTAAAAATCAATTAGGTATTTCAATGCTGACCATATTTGTATTAAAAGCTAGTGATTAACATAGCTTATTTCAGTGATATTCCTACTCACTAATATCAAAAATCTCACAAAAGTTCAAATTATGTATCGTTTTTGAAAGCAAAAAAATTACTAATTTCTTTATTTTTTTTTGAATTTTTTTAAAGTTTTTTTTTAAAGTTAAATTGAAAACATATCACAGGCTAAATAAATGGTGAAAGTTTTCTAATCGCTCAAAGTGGAGGAAGTAATGCATCTTTTAGCAAATTAAATTAGAGAGCCAATGCCACAATATCGCGCGAAAATGATCAGTGCGAACCAAGTTTTTGTTAAAATTGACAACATTTTTTTTTCAGCATCGAAATTGAAAAAAAAAATCTATTCGCTTTGAAACCTGCCGCTCGTTCAGGCACTGAAACGAGGGTTGTTCAGTTAAGCACAGCATCGGAATGAATTAAAATGTTGATACGAAACTTTGGAAACAAATTCCTGAATAATGTTACTACTGATAAAAATGCGATTTTATGAGTCATCTGAGCTGTTTCCCTCTCAAGTCATAAAAAATTATTCATTCTTACTATGTATATGTATAACACCATGCTAGAGTCACAAGCTTCAATTCGTTGATCAATATCGATCATTATATGTTTTCAAACTTCGTTCTGAGCTTTTATTTCAAGTTTAAAAAAATCACAAATACTTAATATTCATCCAACAAAATTTTATTTATAATCGAAATTCATTTCAACATATTTTTATAAAAACAATCTTTAATTCACTTAATAGTATTTGCATATTCATAAAAATCTGAAATATTATTCAGCTGTTTTTTTTTTGTCAAATGAATTATGACCACTAGACTCCAATTTTATTGCCGTTATCAACCGACTATGCATGAAATTTTTTACGACGTCAGTAAATCATTGTTTACTTTGCTATTATTCGCTTCCATTTCCGGGCAGTAGTCAGCTCGATTTCCCTTTTAATTAATGACTGTTCGTTTTAAATGTGTTGATTGGTTTCTATCAAAGATATTTCAGGTTCTTATATCGTTGTCTCACATGAGCAACATTTTTCTCTATGCTGCGTCAACCTGGGCATTCGTCTTTTCAATCGTTGACACAAAAACGCTTCTTCGATCCGATAAAAGAAGCGCGTGTGATGAGAGTGAATGTGAATTGAATGAAACACGAAGTAGGACTTAGAAACTCACGAGCTGAATGAAGTTAGTGTAATTCTTTAAGCTTTGCTTACTATGTTTGTTTGCATTTCTATTTGATTGAATGAGCTGATCCAAATATTTCGATTGATACTTGTATAGAATACAAATTGCAAATCTGAAAGCGTCATGATAAAAATAATGACAATCAGATGCTGAATTTGTTTGAAAATAGTTTTCAGAATATTAAGTCCTATAAATGCACTCTTATTTGTTCTTGATATGTATTACCAAAAAGTGTTGAAATTATTTAAAGTTAGTTCTCATTCCAGAAGATGAAAAGAAACTGAAGTTTTTAGGCTACACTGTTTGAGCATGTTGAGCTTAATGCGTTTTTTCAAAACATATTTTTCTGACATAGCCTCTGTAAAACTATATTTTACACGTGCTTAGCATTCACAATGTTTAAAAGTACTCAGATTTTATAAGTTACTCTGATGTAGTATCCTCAAATAAAGATCATTTCTGTTGCCTAAAATATGCCAAAAATTTGCATTCCAAAATAAATCCGCTACTAAGTTCATGTCAGCAATATAACATTCTGTAGAATCAGATAGCATCATTAAAATTCTATAGTGAAGCCACAAATTACTCTTCCTACTTCGAATTCTTTTGTCGTAAGCCAACATACGATTCCGCTTTTATTGTTCGCATTTAATGTAGACCGCATTTGTGAGTGAGCGCAATGTTTGATTCTGTTGCCAAATTACTTCCACTTTCCTTCTACGGACGTCCAAAAGAATAAAATTCCACTCTGGGACTGTATCAAGCTCAAACATAAGAAACATATTAATGTCGCTGGTATCCACATGTATGTTATGTTCGTACGAAGTCAACCACTGCATGACATTGAAACCGTTTTAAGTTTAAGACCTTACCTGCGTTACATTTTTACGATCAACTTCGTTTTTTGACGGCCTACAACATGCACGCAAAGGACACATTAAACGCATGCTTGCGCGTATACGACCGTTCTCAGATATTGACCTACATTCTGAGCCCACGCACACTTTTCCACATCTTCAAAGGTCGACTAATCTTATCCCTTCGTACGCAAACACAATGCGAACGCGAAATCTAATTCGTAATGCCGGTATGTTTGTGCACTATGATTTAGGTAAATGGACGCGATACTTCCATTACGTTATCTACATTGTCAGGTACAAGGCAGTGGCGGCGGCTTTGTTAATCGGTATCCAAAACAATTCAATGATAAGCCTAAGCCGCGCAAATACGAGTGACCCTGATATGAGATTCGTATATACGAAAAAACCATCGAAACGGAATTTTGGCCAATCGTATCAACGCAAACGTGAGAAAAATTATTAATGACGCGGGCGGTTTGGACAAATTGAATTGGAAATATTGTGCAAAAATAAATAATACATAGCGGCGTCTGCTGAGTGACTGCACTGCGCCTGGTATAAGCAAATATCGTACGTGATCGATGAGGTCTTGACATAGCGCAATTGATTTGTGAGCAAGAAGCTGATTAAACGATTAAGTCAAGTCGAGTCAGAGCTTACAACTGTCGTATTCCATTGTTTCAATCGATATTATGTCATTTGCTTAAGTGCTATATTAAATTACAACAAAAACAGTTGCATATAATGTTGATAGTGCATAAGTACTTTCACCAGTGATGACAATATTGCATCAATTCATTATATAATAGGAATGAAATTAAATTGACAAAATTTTGAAGGCAGTAATCGTTTAGTGAGGCACTATTTTCTAATTGCCCGAAATGTTAATGGTTATTTCTGGTACGATCAGAGATGGCAAATAATTTAAAAAATTTGCAATTCGCAATCTTTGCTTTGAAAAGTTATATTTATGAAAATATATTGAAAAAAATGCATGATAAATGCATATGAAAAACAGACTACATGTTATTTGTTTTCCAATTGAGTATTTGAAAGCAATAGATGGGATTAAAAGATAGTTAAAATAAAAAAGTTTTGAAAACAATCTAACTAAAATTCACGGAAAAATTAATATTATTGCAATAATAACTCAAAATTTAAAATATTGTGGCTTTTTATCATGGCTGAGTACGCTAGTTAAAAATCCTTCTATATAAAATCTTATAAAAACCTTCAATTTATCGGCTTCGTTGGGTTTTCGTCCTCTCGACATAGTTTGATTTTTCGTTTTGTTATTTCAAATTACTACCCTGTTATTATCAATTAATGTATTGAACTAAAATTAGAACAAAAACTGATACTCAGCAAAACAAGGATTATCAGCTTATATAGATAAAAGTTCATTTTATAAACTGCTTCGCTACGTTAAAGTCCTCTAATCCTACTTCAAATTCAAATGCACATATTTTATGAATATAAAGAAAAAATAATACGAGCATTGCTATGTATTACTATCAATGATTTCTGAATTGAATTTCCATGAATGAAAAACGATATACGTTCTTTTATGATGATTTAATTAGTATCACTGTTCAATTGCACTCTATCTTTAATGAAAACACCCATGCAGTTGATAAATATAAACACACTCATAAAATTTGGAGGTCGGCCAGCGTAGCTCAGCATTTCTAAAAAATAAAAGAGTCCAATGAAGATTGGAATGCTGCTGTTGGAGAAGAGAAACAGAAGTAATGGCAAGAATTTTTGGTTAAGATATCTTTCAAGTGGAGTGAAATAGAGCTCTGGGAACCGATAAAAAGAAACAAAAAGTAGGATGTTTCTAATACAAGATCTGAAAGGAATTCATTTGATAATCGTTAATGTCTTAACCTGATTCGCAGTTAAAGTCGCCGAAGTAATAAGTCGATATCACCGTTGATGTTTTCCTGCCCTTAATGTCATTTCTGTTCACAGTAAAAAATCAGCACCGGATCCTGACACAATTTCCTTTCAATTCATTAGAACAATGAATGATACCAGTATTGCTTACTACACTGAGACTCTCAATAATTTCATTAACAATCAAATTAACCTTAATGGTTTCTTGAAAAATAAATTGTTCTGATTTTAGATGGATCGTATCAAAATCCCGAATCACAAAATTCCGAATTAACAAAATCCCAAATTAACGAAATCCTGTATGTTTCAAAATTCCCGTATTCCAAAATCCCGAATTACAATATCCTGTGCTCAAAAATCCCGAAACTCAAAGTCCCGTAATTCAAAATTCCGAAACTCAAAATCCTGAAAGTTAAAATCCCGAATCTCAAAATCTCGTGGAACGAAATCCTGTATGAAACCTATTCATATAATGGAATAACAAAAACATAGTGATTTAAGTTTATATTTAAGAATAAATTTCAACATAAAAACATATTTTACGCGATTTTTCTCAAATAATCGATTTTCTCAGCTTCAGACTTTTTTCTAATAACTTTTTAATTTTTTGGTACCTTGCCAAATTTTTTCTTCGCCATGGGTACTGATTCTCCTCCATTAATTTTCGTTTTAGCTGCAATAACAAAAATAGTTGAATGGAATAGCTGAATGGGCGCCGCGCCTGATTCTATATTATGCAAAACTACGGGATTTTTAAGTCGGGATTTTGTATTACGGGATTTTGTAATACGAGTTTTTGTAATACGGGATTTTTTAATCGAAATTTTGTAATCGGGATTTTGTAAACGCGATATTGTAATAAGAGATTTTATACCCAACCCGATTTTAGAACCTGGCTGAGATATTTTCTGTGTTTCTGGCCTCCAGCCTATATTTTTGATTAATGTATTTGTTAAAATAATTAATAACGTGATAAATCAAAACAAACTGGTCACTAACTTTAGTAATATATAATTTATACTTAATAGTTCCAATGCTTATTGTACTGGTTAATCTGTTGGCATTTGCCTTGATCATCTGGATATCTTATTCAAAAAGAGTAGAATGAGGAAACACATTATCATGATGCCAATTGTAGATTTAGAAAATGAGTATGAAAAAGTTAATCTTCTATCACTTCTAAATACCCTTAATGTGAAGTTCCTATCAGCCGCTCCTACTGAATAATATTATTTCTGGCTAATAGAGCGATTTGTTCGAAAAATGGATCCATATTGATTAATAATATTTCACCGCAGCAAAATGTTCTTACCCTTTGCTTTTTAATTTTTTATACGCGTCAATTAAATGTGAATAGCTTTCAATCGTTTAAATATTACGATACACGAATAACTTCCCTATTTTTGTTTCAGCTCCTGAGATTTATTCTTGTTGCTCACGTTTACTATGAATGGTGTAAATATTCAACCAAACGCGTACTTAATTAAAAGCTAAAGTAAATCATTCCGAATGTAAAGTTATCTGTCTAGAAAATCTGAAAAGCTGGTCTCCTACCATTTTGTTTAATTGGGAACCTATTCTTTGGACAGAATCTGTTTAATATCTTGGTAAATTTTTAAATCAAAGCTATTCGTTTTGACCGGATGTTCAAGAAACGCAAAATAAAGTGATAAAGTCAATCAATACAGTGAAAATTTTCACAGCGAAACTTAGAGCAATTTTATACAGATCCTTTGTTAGATTGAAACTTGAGAACTATTTAACGCCGATAGCAAATGCTCTTCCAGATTTTACAACTTTTATATAATTGGAGAAAATCATGAATGAATAAATGCAAAGTTATAAAATATGATAAAATCCAAACTAAACTTCATACAACAATACTCAAAAATGAGAGCCAAACTTCATGAAAAGTAAGAAGTTTGAAAATAAAACAATTTAAATTGATAATATGTAGATTAAAATAGGAAGAAAATGTGAAGAATATTTTGATGCTTGACGGATAAATAACATCGATGAATTGATAAATAACATCGAATACTAAAATGATTTTAATATAAACATATAATTTAAACAATCAATAATATTCAAGATATGAATCAAAGTCAACCTGCTTTACTATAGTTTTTTTTAATTGTTTGTTACTTTATGCGTATTTTCAATGGCACCACCCTAACAAATACTTAAAAACAAGTAGATAGAGAATAGCGGTTCGAAATCCTCATCCTCATCCTCTTCCTCTGAGGAGGGTGACGTCACTGAGGAGGATGACGTTAATGTGGAGGATGACGTTGATGTGGGGGATGACGTTGATGTGGAGGATGACGTCACAAGTGGAGGATGACGTAAGCGAGTATCGGTCTGCGCATGACGTAAACGATCATGTTTAAACTGATAAACAGCTCAACAGGGCTGTTTAAAAGCTAAACAGGGCAGCTTATTAGCTCAACAGGGCTGTTTATCAGCTCAACTGGGCTGTTTATTAGCTCAACTGGGCTGTTTATCAGCTTAACTGAGCTGTTTTATCAATTCAAAGATGATCGTTTACGTCATGCGCGAACCGATACTCGCTTACGGCATCGTCCACTTGTGACGTCATCCTCCACATCAACGTCATCCCCCACATCAACGTCATCCTCCACATTAACGTCATCCTCCTCAGTGACGTCACCCTCCTCAGAGGAGGAGGATGAGGATGAGGATTTCGAACCGCTATTCTCTATCTACTAAAACATCTACCAAAAAGTGTTATTTTACTGAAATCATTCTTATTTTATCTGTAATTAATGAGAGATATTTTAAAGTTATTTTCTGTTGGTTCGTTTTTTGCAATAGTAGAAATACGTTATGAATAACCGAGAAAAAACTAATGAGTTAGATTTATGTAAAATGAATCCAGACAAATACTTACAAAAAAACAAGATAAAATTAATCCAAAATTTCAGGAAACTTATAGATGAAAAAATCCATTAACAAAATATTTCATGAGTTTTAATGACAAACTATATCCTGAATGTTTGGCAGTTGGCGTTAAAAGTTAAATGAAAATTTCGTAGGAGCAAGAAAAACCAAATTTACCATTCTCGCCTTAATCGTTCTAAAGGCCAATATTGAAAATAGCTTCCTATACAAAAGGGTAATGAGAAAAAGAAATCTCACATCGTTGTTTTTAATTACGGATTATTGGAACATTAAGATGGGCACACTTTTCATGAGTATTTATTTAAGAATCTCTTTTATCGAAGCTAAAGGGGGAAAAGCAAACGTATTCACTGATTGTCAAGTTGAATCCTTACTTATATGTTGGAAATCTGACGGTAATGTCATTGATATTTGACAATATGTTAAATTAACTAAGTCCCCCTATAAATTTTAAATACTTTCTTCCCATACGAATATTGTCTTATATTTTTTGTCCTTACGTCCTACACGTACAATTTTCAATTTGATTTTTTTCCCCATTTTTAGCGTTTAAAATCGAAATTGGTGTAAAATATTTACTATTAATCAATTTTTTTTTGTTACTAATTTAATTTTCACTATACTCTTTCACTTTGTGTCTGTTATTATTTTTATTAAGTCCAATCTGGAGCTATGCAGTTTCCTTGTACACTTGGATATTTACTAAATTAGTAAATAAGTCTACTAGAAAGTGTAAATTTAACCTGTCTTTGGCGCACATATTCAAAGCATGCCTATAAGTATCTTCATTCAAAAGATTTTGCTAAGAACTATTGTTTAAAGAGACTAAAATATCAAATGCAATCAACATAATATATTGCATGAATTTCAATATTTGAATGTTTTATTTGTATCTGCCTACATATATTGTTTTAAGATTTAATGAAACCTTCTGCAATTGAAATAAAAATGTTTACGGTTGTAATGAAACTTCTATAACTGAAACATTTTTCAAATGATATGAAAGAATCAAAAACCATAAGTGGCTATTTAAAGTAATATAAGCAAGAAAAAAATACCCTCCAGAATATATACAATGAAAACAAATAATTAATGTTTGAATGACTTTCTGCTGTTTCTGATAGTTTTCAGATTATATTCTACTATATTTTATTGATTTAATTTGATTTAAAAAATGCTTTATCAAATGGGCTTAGCATCGAAGAGAAAGGTGGTTAATATGAAAAAACCTTCTGAATTTCTCGTGTTGTGTGGACTCGAGCATTTTACAAGATCAGAATGGAGCTCTCCAATATTTTTCAATAGCTCCCGCAAGATAGTGTTTTTATTTTGGTGTGAATAAATAAACAAATTATTTTGGTGTAAACCGCACCACCGATGCTCAAACCTGTGTTTAGTGTTACATTATATCACCTGATAGTATGTGCAGTAGTGATGGGCGATTGCGAGATATTTTAACAATCGAGATAATCGCAATCGGCGCCACAAAATAATCGAGATAATCGCAATCGAGAGAATCGCAATCGATGCGCCAAAACAATCGAGAGAATAATCGAGACAATCGAGATAATCGAGACAATCGGGATAATCGAGACAATCGAGCGATTCGAGATAATCGAGACAATCGAGCGATTCGAGATAATCGGCCGATTCGAGATAATCGAGACAATCGAGCGATTCGAGATAATCGGCCGATTCGAGATAATCGAGCGATTCGAGACAATCGAGGCAATCGAGACAATCGAGACAATCGAACATCTCGCAATCGATCATTCGGTCGGTCAAGTCATCGACAATCGGTTGACGGCAATTGAGTGGGCCATAAAGCACGTTTCGTTGGCGCAGCCAATAAAAAAATATTCAAATATTTCAGCAAAAATATTAAGTGTTATTATTTGATCAAACTGCAATTTTTTGGGAAATATTGATGTATAAAAGGATATGTTTATCTTAAGTTAAAATTAAGATATCTTTAACTCTTTGGTGGCGGTGGGCATGTTAGTGTTTAAGCACACCAGTATACACAGTACGCTTGTAGAACCGCTTGTGAAGAATAGATTTGAATGGATTGGATATACTATTTAGTAGATGTTTTTACGTTTGCATACATATGGAATGTAATGATCAGATATGCATGGAAATTTGTATGGCTAGCATTTATCATGTATAAATGGCTGGTAGTTTTGCTAAAACTATTAAGTCTGATCAAAGTGTATGATCAAATATTATATGAAGTTGAGTTTTGTCATGCTGTTAACCCTCCGAGAACACAGGGGGTCAAATTGACCCCAGAGACCTTTTTGACCAATCGCAACGCTTAGGCCTGCAGGAAAAGGAGGGTACTGTAGGTTCCTTAGTGTATTTCTGTGTCTTGACTTTTAGTTTAAACCGTTCTCATACAGTCCCATGCCGTCAGTCGTCGTTGAGAAGCCTTTGAAGCAGATCAAGGGGTCAAATAGACCCCATGTGTACTCGACGTCAATTTTGAGGTAAAATTCAACATTTTTTTTACTTTATAATTCGATAGATTAATTTAAAATAGCCAAAAAATAATTGTTTTTAATGTGTCCCAATTTTTTCCAGCTTGTAAAAACTGTTTTTAAAAAAACCGATTTTTCCTTTCGAAGCTAGATATATTTAGTTTTTGTGACAAATATCGATATTTCGAGGGTAATCTGCCCTCTTCTTCTTCAGTGTCTATCGGTCTATCGATAGACACTGACACTGACGCTACCAAAAATAAATCTGCCATTGCTGCCTTGAAAGAAGTTGTGGGTCACCTCGTCGAGCCATATTTACGAGAAAAATTTAATAATACCATTCTACGTGTAGACATTCGAAAAGCGATCGAGAATATTTTGGGAATAAATATCCCAAATGTTCCTTCAGAACGTCCAAAGCTCAATAAAAGAGCAAGATGTTTATTGTGCTCTCGAAAACAGGACCACAAAACAAAAGATGTGTGCGCATCTTGCGATCGACTGATGTGCGACGAGCATCGGGCATTTTTATGTAATTATTGTGTTGGATATGAATAATTTTTCAATTTTTTCTTTATTTTGTCAATACTTTTGTATATTTTAATGAATAAAAAATAGTTTTCTTCAAAAATGAAAAAATTCATTATTTTTCATACCCTCAAATTTACTACTACCAATATGCGTATCGAATATCTTTTCTCAACCCTTTATATAGGGATGATTTTTGTATTATTCTAACCATATAAATTTTAAGCTCATAACATTAAAAATCAACAAATTTATTAATTTTTTTTAAATATGCCAATATAAAAAACCTTCAAAATCGCCACCGTAAATATGCAAAATAAATACTTTTTTTTTAAGGTCCAATAAACATCTAATTTTTTTATGATTTTGTCATACCTTGAGAGTATCTGTCTAAATTTTTAGACAAAAATATTGAAAATTAAAAAAAATAACGATTTTTTAGTAAAAAACCTGATTTTCGGCAAACCTGTTTTTCGCGAATTTTCTTTAGGTATGTTAAGGACATTTAAAGTACGTCTTATGCATAAGAACTACTAAAAAAGGTCTCAAACTATACCTACAAATTTTTCAAAATTAAAATCTTCAGTGGCGGCGATTCTATAGACGTTCAAAAGTGCTTGGGGTCAATTTGACCCCAAGTGTTCTCCATGATCGAAAAAATAGGTGTGTACTCGAAGGGTTAAGTATGTTAAAATAAAATATGCTTTTAGATAGTGCAGTTTGAAAGCATATCATTTATCCAGTATTTTCGTACTTGCGAGTATTTTATTCAAATATTCAAAAAGTTTTTAGGGCAAAAGTACCTGAAATCGGCAAATTTTGGGTTAGAGTGGTTTCGGACATAACGGGCCAAGACCTATTGCTGTGATACAAAGATTTCGGTTTTGTAGGGGAGTAAGGGGTTTTTTGGCCATAGTTTGGTAAAAACTGCCTTTACCGCGCTTTCAATGATTGAAAGTGGTCGGGGAGTACAATAGTGATATTTTAAGGATGAAAATATTTTTATGGGGAAAATTGGGCAAAAACGTCGACATTTTCCAAATTTTTTTTTTGCGTAGCTTGAATTCGGGGACATTTCTGAGCTGCTTCGGGCGAAATGTGCATACAAGTCTGTGAAAAAGTAGCCTAGTTTCGAAGATATGGCAAAATGAAATCCGCCGGAAAACCGAACCGAAAAACTGAAAGTAGCACTAAAAGTGCTAAATAAGAGATCCTTTTTGGTTCGATGATTGGCTTCTCCGGCTGTGCATTATGCCGTTTCTTCGAAACTAGGCCACTTTTTCACAGACTTGTATGTACATTTCGCCCGAAACAGCTCAGAAATGTCCCCGAATTCAAGCTACGCAAAAAAAAAATTTGGAAAATTTCGACGTTTTTGCCCAATTTTCCCCATAAAAATTTTTTTCATCCCATAAAAATAATATATCCAATCCATTCAAATCTATTCTTCACAAGCGGTTCTACAAGCGTACTGTGTATACTGGTGTGCTTAAACACTAACATGCCCACCGCCACCAAACAGTTAAAGATATCTTAATTTTAACTTAAGATAAACATATCCTTTTATACATCAATATTTCCCAAAAAATTGCAGTTTGATCAAATAATAACACTTAATATTTTTGCTGAAATATTTGAACATTTTTTTATTGGCTGCGCCAACGAAACTTGCTTTATGGCCCACTCAATTGCCGTCAACCGATTGTCGATGACTTGACCGACCGAATGATCGATTGCGAGATGTTCGATTGTCTCGATTGCCTCGATTGTCTCGAATCGCTCGATTATCTCGAATCGGCCAATTATCTCGAATCGCTCGATTGTCTCGATTATCTCGAATCGGCCGATTATCTCGAATCGCTCGATTGTCTCGATTATCTCGAATCGCTCGATTGTCTCGATTATCTCGAATCGCGCGATTGTCTCGATTATCTCGATTGCAACAATCGATTCCAACTTAAATAATCGAGATGTTTCGAGATATTTGAACAATCGAAACAATCGATTTTAATATCTCGCAATCGCGCATCACTAATGTGCAGCAACGTCAGCCTTTTAAAACGGCCTCTTGAACTTCAAAAATACGTCTTAAAGCCGTACTCATCTAAAAAATCGATTTCGTTTTTGTTGAGGCGCCAATTGTGCTACTTTTCTTACGTAAGTTGGCCTTGATTGCAGCATTTGTAGGCAATTCATTCTGCTGACCTCAACTGAAGTCAAGTTTAATGTTATTTTCAGCTCTTTGCATTAAAAATGGTGCTTAACGATAAAGTTTTACCTTATTCTTCGTATCTTTAAGGGAAATTGCAGAATTGCTTTCGGTATTGCACTTAATGTTTGCCGAAACCTCTGGTGCTAGTTTATTTTTGATTTTCTCTGCCACTGCGCTACAATGCAACTTCAAAATTTGTTAATACAATACGAACTTACTGCACTACAGGATCCCGCCTCTTGACCAGGATGTCAATTATCGCAGCTTCCCAAACTGGATACTATTCGGCATTAGTTGTAACTTAAATTCTAATATCAGAGATGCAAATATATAACAAAACTGTTCAGCACTTACTAAATTTAGTACGAGTGTGTACAGCTTAATGCCCTTCACGCGACTGTTTCCGTTTGATGAACTCATAACGGGATGTAATTAATGCTGTTAAAAATTCTCTGATAAGAAAGGAGCTGAAATAAGCTACGAATGATACGATGTCTTCTTCGAAAATAAATTTTCTTCAAATTATATTTTATAGAAATTTCATTCAATTTTTAAAAGGGCATTTATTAAAAAAGCTTAAAAAAGATTTTGTTTTAAATTTAAGTGGGTTCATTTCAACTCTGAAAGATTCATTTAATATTGAACATGCTATAACAATATTTTTGATATTATAAGAAACTATGGTTGCCAACAGTATTCTTCAAGACTTTATCATTCTTTTATAGTCTGTTTTGTTTCAAAAAATAAATTTTCAAATTTTGCTAATGGTGAAGAATGTGAAAAAAAAACGATCTTCCGTGTCACTAATATAGCCACAAGTCATCCGTTTACAAATAAAAAAAATCAAAAGCCAATCAGAATCAATTAGTATTCACTACAAATGTTTTAGTTGCCATTGAAGTAGTTGGCTTTGACGTCAATGCTGTTATTTCGCTTATTATGATCGATAAAATGATGGTGCTTTCCATTACAGGCTGTGAAATGTTTGATAGAAAACGATCAAAAGGCTGCCGTATAACTAAACAGTTATGTATCATTAAAAAAATCGTTTACTAGAAAATAATGAGCTTCCTCATAGCTTTTGATTCATATTGCTCATTTATTACTGTAATTTTTTGAAAATTGTATGTAAATCTGTCGATGTTATTAATATTGTTTAATTCATTTTATAGTTGGAACAATATTTCCTGAGACGAATAATTGTTTCAATGAAACTGGAAGATATTCAGCTTCTAAAGCCAAAATTGAAAATGCTTTTATTTAGTTTTAACTGCACCTTCCACATCTAACCTAAAGCTCGATTAACTATCAGAACTTAAAATCTAGCGAATATACAAATTTTGTCTTCTGGTTTTTATCGATTCTATTGGATTGTAGTTTTTTTGGTGCTTTTTTTATCTCATACATTAGAAGTTTTTCCCATCCTGTACAGCGTTTTAGATTATCCTGGCTATAGCCACTTACATGATACTGTCTATTGAAATTACTTATTTTACTGCTATAAAAATAATAGCCACGGTCTATAGTATGATTCATAATAGGAATTTGGGAAAACTTTTGAAACCGCTTTTGAAAAAATAACGAAGACTTGCAAAGCAGAGGAAATCAGGTTTCTGTTTGATATCTGCAGTTATTTTAAACTACATCAGAAGCTAATTGAAATCATAATCCAAAATAAGTGTATTTCGTTTCCCTTTGCACTTGTTTGGAACAGAAAGCAATTGAAATTTCCGTTCAAAATGAAAGCTCTCAACAAAATCGATAGCAATACACCATGCTCTACATTAGACATTCCCTTATCTCACATAAATCCCAGACTCATATCAATTTCAAATCTTAGCAAAATATTCATTTTATCGTTTTCTATTATCTTTCAGGTCGTTTCCGTTTTCGCAATCTCTACACCATACAACCGACACAAAGATACATACGCACGACGAACTACAACCAACTACATACATACGTCTACGACGAGTCGTTGAAATTCCTCAGGGATACCCCGGATAAATGACATACACCATCGCTTCAAGCATTCCGTTCAAGACGTATAGGACAAATCGTAATCGGCGACGGAATCCACCAGTGAGAAATAAAATAAATAAAAGAAATGCTAAGGAACTGCTATCTCGTAATACTAGTCATCTATTTTGGGCTTAGTTCCCATCAAAGCCAGCGCACATATCGAGCGGTCGAAGCCTTCACACAGCCAACGATATTCGATGACTTGAACTATCGGTCACTGTTCCACGCTTTTCGCAATTACGTTTTTCGCAGTGTAGGACGCACAAGCGAGAAAACACATGGCTATTTCCTGCAGAAACCGTTTCCGGATAGTCAGCCGTTTCCCTGCGGACTGAATAATTCCAGAGGCTCCGAAGTTCCGACCAATGTCCATAAATTGCGGCCAGGTAATGATGATCCCATGACTAGCCAGGATAAACATATAGCTATTTTGAATTGAAGAGATATTTCAGCTGGTGATTTGTGAGCTTGAAAGAGATCAGGTTGAATGAAATATCCTTTTGGGTATCTATGTGATTTTCGAATACTTTTAAAATTATGTTTAAAGTACGAAAAACTAGTGAGCCGAAACAAACATAAAATATTTTTTTTGAGAAACGGACAAAAGAAAAAACGATGAGTATTTATTTGAAGGTTTAGTGACGGGCTTTTTATTTTCAACTGTTTGGCATGCTCTTGAATAAAAACAAGTTCGATTTCAATGAATGCAATTTTCTTGTTAGGTTAACGCAGCTCTAATAAAATTGATTTTCTACGATAGTGCAATCAAATCACAAAGCCTTCTGAATCAATTCAATCAAAGTCCTGCAATTCAATTTCAATTCTCTACTACGCCTCTCTCAATTTCAGGTGACATTGACGTGATAGCCGCAATGGGTGATTCCCTGACTGCAGCGTCCGGAGCTAATTCGAATTCGTTTCCAGACTTGTTTATGGAGAATCGGGGCCTATCCTGGAGCATTGGTGGACAATATAACTGGCGCAACGTTACAACGCTTCCGAATATTTTGAAAGTGTTCAACCCGCAGGTAATTAACTCTGGAATGCAGTGTGTAATTGGTAGATCCGCGTTTTCCTGTATTTATCTGTAGCTTTGCCACCTAGCCACTAGTTTCAACTTGGCTCATTGCTGCTTTTTCTTCTATTTCCTATCTGCAGCTCGTCGGATACTCGCTTAATGATGCCTTTCCCTTTCACAAGGACTCGCAATTCAACGTGGCGGAAATTGGTGCCGTCTCTGCAGATCTTCCGTTTATGGCTCAAGTGCTGGTACGTCGTATTAAAAGAGACCGCCGAGTCAATTTCAAGAAGAGCTGGAAGATGTTAACGATATGCATGGGTAAGTACGTAGGCACATACATATATCTGTTCTTAGAGAGCCAGCAGTCAGTTGAGACTAGATGCATGTCAAGATTGCTTCTCAGTATGTACATTCATTGCTGTTCGAGTGAGGTAGCACGTGACATATTTCAAAGTAGATTTTGTTGAATGTTTCGTTTCCTAAGAAAATGAGCGTGTACTTGCAATGAATGGAATGGTGCACGAGAATAGAACCAGGAAGACATATAGTGAAATGAAAGGTCAATTGGGCTATGAACACGAAATTCAAATTAAACAAGGTGCTTTCTGCATGTATTGAGGTTAAACAAATAAAATGCTTCATCAATGCAGATATCTTTTAGTTTCATAATTTGTGAACTTGTATTCACCAATGCATCATTCCTGAGCTAGAGAAAAAATATCTTAATGCTGTCTGATCCCCGATATCCTCTATTCCATATCCATGTCCTACACCTGTACGAACAGAACTGTAAACTGGAACTATTCACGTCTTGCAGTATGTTGTTTGTCAGACTGTAGTACCATGCGAATGATGTTCACACGTTCACTTCTCTTCACCCCAACAAGGTGTGATAGCATCTACCACCAACAATTACCTTTGAAACCTACCCTAATGGAATATTTGAAGTGTGCAAACGACTATTTTATATTTGCTTTAAGGAGCAAGTTTGATATATTGACTTAGTATCCGATTAAATTGTGTATATCGTGAATGTCTCTGTCGTGGTTTCGATGGTGAAATTTTCTGAGTCGTTGCCGTTTACATGCAAGAAAAATATAGAATGTTGAATTTAAGAGGAGAAATGTAAACAAATAAGAAGTTTGTACGGTTGTCGTTAGCAGATATTTGTTCACTTAAAATCCGAAAAACTTCGGGCTGCAGAAATATTAAGTGGGCTTTGAAAGAAGAAACTGAGATGAAAGTTAAACAGGCTGCAAAGGGTTTTAATTATAACTTAGATATTTACAATACTAGTTCCACTTAAACTGATGGAAGCACATGCTTAGAAAATATGATTTAAAGCAAATATGCATCTTAAATTCAATTACTCAGTCTTTGGATTAATAGAGATCAAAGAAAAATTAAGAAAATAAATTTAATAAAATAAATGATTGAACCACTAGCAAGGTGTGGAATTGATCTGATTTTGTACTATTTTACATCTGGGTCCTAATTTTTATTGTGTTCCAAATTATTTTGCTTCATTTAATATTGGTCTAAGTATCAAATGTTCGTTCATGAAATTCAGTAAAAGTAAAAAAAACAACTGCTTAAGTAATTTCAACGGTTAAATCCAATTTCGATTTGATAACAAGCCATATTTGATACAATAGTTTGCCCTATTTTCCTGAAAAATGATGGAAGTAATACTTTTTTGAAAATGATTGCTTCGAATACAGTCAAAAAATTAACCATTGCCGAAAAAATGTTTCCATGCAACGAATTTGTAAATATGTGCTCTAAAAGTTCAGCGCCCAACGTGGGTTTAAGTATAATAGTTAGTCTTTTCTATGAGCGATGTTTTTTTAGCACAGGATTGAAATTATTTTTAAGTAAGCAAGCACTTTGCATTGCTTTTATGTAAATTAATGTTAGAATTGAGTTGAGATATTGGACAACTGAAAGATTTTCACCTAAAACGAAATTTTCAATTTTTAAATGTTCAATCTCAAAGTTTGGCATGTTTCATCATAGTTTGATACTTATTTCAATTATTTTTTTTCGAGATGGATCTACTAGGATCTACTTATCTACTATACAGTCAAAGTTAAACGTTGGAAGTTCCATGTTGGACAAGAACGGTAACCCTTCCCCAATTTACCTATATATTTTAAGAATCAAAAACCTCTGTTCACGAAAACTCACGACCCAATGATCAGATAAAGTTGAAATTTAAAGAATGTATTGGACTAAAGTAGGACCAAGTCTGATAGAAGCGATTTTGGAATGTAGGCAATATTGTGCCAGTGGTGCAATCTTGAAAAATCACTAAGAAACATAACTGCTTTTGACCCTATAAATTCTGATTCAGTCACCGGATTTTGACAAAATTCACACAGTAGCTGAAACTTATTCTAAGCCAAGTGTGGTCGAAATATGGTTGAAAAATAGGTAGCAGCTGCCAGCTTTGGTAATTTTGCTGTCTTAACTTTAAAAATTCGCTCAAAAAAATAATGCTCTTTACCCTATAGCTTCGAGTGCAGTCATGGAATCATAACGAAATTCATACGGCAAATTAAAAATTATTGTAGACAATACTTAGCAAAAATCTAGTTGGAAAGACAATGATAGGGCTGCCAGCTATGGTTGATTTTGTACTTTTTAGGCATATCTTTTGTAATCAATTTCATCATAAAATTTTCAAATCCTGGTGATCTTGTAGTGAAAATAAACAAAATATATTAAATCTAGAAAGTTTAAAATTTTTACGGGTGGTAACCCTGAATTTTTTGTATTTCTATAACTTCCAATGCCGTCATCGGATCAATACGAAATTCTTAGAGTAGGTTAACTTCAACGTGAGGCAGATGTGACATATTTTTGGTTTCGGTGCTAGCAAAGATCTGCCAGCATGAAACGTTTTTGTTATTTTTGTACCAATAAATGCTTACATTAAGTATTCAGTACGCGAACATTTGCAATGAAGATAAGTAAACAATGTTTAAATTTCCGAAGTTTATGAGAAAGTTATTAATTTGTAAAAAAGACATGGCTCACTTTGAAACTGAAAACTGTCACTCTGAGATTCCGCACATATTTTGGGTGTTTGCGAAACCAAATTTTCGTCTCTAATTGAATAGTTTTCTTTCAACAGAGTCCTATGAGTTTTTTTCTGAAAATTCTTTGATGTTTTGCTTATCTAACTTTTCTTTTGCAGCTGGTAATGCATGGGGCTTTGTAAAATTGGTAACCAGAAAATTGAATGAAAATCAAATCATCCTTTCGATTCACAATTCTTCTATATTTTATTATTTAAAAAGTCAAAATCAAAAACAAATCTTTGAAATATCTGAACCGTATCCTTATCTAAATATGGGCACTTATTCAATTCCGATTGTAATCACAAGTCATATAAATTACTTTGTACTCGACAAATCTAAAGATAAATGAGTGGCCATACATCTTTCTTTTCGATCCTTGCGTTCATGAGAATGAAACAGTGACCATCTGTGCGTGTTTTCTGTGGTTTGAAGTGTGCGTGTTTTCTGTGGTTTGAAGTGTGCGTGCCTACAGCTCAGACAGAATAAATGGATTATCAACAGCTAGCCAGGCAGCTAGCTAGTCGACCAGCCGACCACATTTGAGCTTAACGCCATTGTTCTCATGCCATTTGCCACGTAAAATATACCGTCGTCTACGCTAGAGAGAGAATACGTAAAAACGCAAAGCCCGGTGATATTTATCACTTTTCGACAGGCCTAATTTATTGCTGGAAAGGCAACAGAGCAACTAGGTTAAGGTCTTAAAAGGCCAACACCTATGTCCATTCATGATTTGTACAGGAAAAAATATAGTGTCGGGAGCACAAATGAAACCTGTTGGTAGGATCACAGTGTTCCGTTCCGCTTTGTGTATTACAAAACGAATATTACACGCAACTTTACCATTCCAGTGTTTTTCTTTTATATTCATTTGGTTCCCTTTACAGGTGGCAACGATTTCTGTACGTTCGTGTGTACGATGAAGAATCCTGAGATTTTGCCGGAATTACATCGGAAGAATCTAATAAAAGCCTTACGCTATATCCGAGATAATATGCCCAGGTAAGTGTTATCAATCAATATTACGTAATCTTCTTGATAAATTGATTGAGGATAAACATTTGTAGGTGTAAATTGAACATAATTCGAATGTGTTCAGGTTCCTAAATTTTAATATAAAACGTTGGAAAAAGCTGCATTCATTCTCTTGCGTTCCATTCAAAACGTCTAACTAAGCAGACAAATAAATTACGTAAATGCATTCTAGCTAGCATCTACTCTCTGTTATATATCCTAAACAACGTTAATTTTAATGTGAAAGGAAATTACTCAAAGCATAATCCATTGACGTGAATTCATCTGTATTCATCACACCATCATAATATCTTCCCTGTAATGAAATAAACGCATTCGCATCTATTTCCGAGCCATTTCAGCTTCCATGTCTGGCCTTACACTGCATCGGCCAGAACGGTTGACAATTCATGAGCGGACATCTTGTCTGAATTGATATCTGCAATCATCATTCCTTGCCTCAATATGACGGCCGAATTCCAACGGTGGCACACCGAATGCTATGCAGGAAATTAAAGGCGTGCAGGAACTGTCATTGCCCAAGGATTTCCTCATCAAGCGAAACGGTCGAAATGATTGATCCGTCAATGCAGCATCTCATTGGAAAACTCATCGCTCCCCCTAGCAACTGACATTTCTGTTTTGCACAATCATTTTTCAAATCCCTGACAGGTGCATGACTAAAGCTTACTTCTTCTAGCTCATTTCGTTTTGCCGTTTTACTGGGCTTGACAGAAAACGACACCGAGAATGAGACAGCGACTTTTTTTCTGATGCTGGTATCTAGACGAAGATACACGTTTTTTTTTACAATTCGCACTGTTTTGGTTTTGTTGATATCCTGGTTGAAAACTATCAAACATTCATGAAATTTCTTTACTCGTCAAAAGTAAATTGTTGTACAAAATAGTTTACAATGATAAAACCGAATTAAAAGTTATTGATCAGTTACCATTTTCATGCTAATAAAAACAATTTTTCAAACTTCGGAATAAAAAAATTGTAAAATTCAAAGTTGATTTATTCAGTATATAATGTTTTCACTAACAGCTACTTCGTCTACTATTCCTAGAAGAGGTCCCTATTTAACGCTTTTCCTGTTGCGAATAAAATGTATCCGTATCAATTCACTCACCCTCGACGCTACCACTCAAATACTTGACAACCGTTTATTACATTTCGAAAGCGACATTTCAATTTCATAGAATATGATTATCCTTTTTTCATTCTGAAATTAATCTGCTTTTTCTACTTGTTCTTTATTTTTCTTAGGACATTTGTTAGTGTGGTAACAGAACCGGCACCGCACAACGTCGTTACACGACAAACGAATTCCAGATTCTGCCAAATGATTAATCGAATGGAATGTTCCTGTTATATTGGTAAATTGTACAATCCAACTGAGGAGACAATCGAAAGGTATGTTTGAATTATTCAAAATTTGTGATGTGAATGACTAGATTTATTATTTTGATCTAAATAGTTTTTGAAAATTGAGTTTTTTTTGTGATTAATAGTTTGAAAAATGTGACGTAAAAATGTTGATAGTTTTAACGAATTTGTATTTTCATCCGGAACGTATATAACTAATTTACTTCAACTTCATTTCAATATTTTTTATTTCAATCGTTACTCATTACTTTTCACTTTCAATCATTACTTCAATTTTTTTTATTTCAATCATAAACTTTATTTCAATCTTTAGTATTTAAACTTAGTTGGCCATTTTCAAAATGGTCGTTTGTGCCTGTGCAATTCTAGGCTATGCTCGATTTCTCTCGCCCTATAAAAACGTATTTGTGTCTTATGCCGGGTTTCCACCAAAGAGACAAAACATGAAACACGGACAAAAAATGTTTTTCTGAACAAAAACACGAATGTTTTGTAAAAATTGAACAGTTTCGAGAACATTTTTGTCTCAGAAAACTGTTTTAGTAAACAAAACACCTTCCCATCGCGAGTCGGTAAGATCAAAGGAAAACATGTTTGTTCGCAATTTTTGTGTCTATCTAGTTGAAACATGCATTTTGTTTCTGCGAGAACACTCAGTATATCGATTAATGTACTTTGGTTTTTAAATTTGTTTTCAATTTGGTTTTAAATTTGTATTCCTGTGTATTTCATATGTGTGTAAACTGAAGAATTTTTCATATATGTGTAAATTGTTGTAATGAGCTCAAAAAAAGTAGTCACGATGATCTCATTTCTCCATTTAAGCCCACGTCGTCAGTAGATAAATCTTCCAGTAATTCTTCCGTGCTATAATCAACTCTCCTTTTTAATTGAGAATTGGCCCAATATCTCGTTTTTTTTTCTTTTTTAATATCATTTATAAAAAAAAAATCACAGTTAATTATAAAATCACCGTCTTCAGACACTTCTCGGACACAGGATAAACAGAACTGAAAACAAAACCTGTCTGTTCAGTTGAAACAGTCTGTTTACGAAAAACAGAACTGTTTTCAAAAAACAAAACAAGTATTTTGTTTTGTTTTTTGAAAACAAAACTGTTTTTCAAATTGTCTCTTTGGTGGAAACCCGGCATAAGAGTTTTTTTATCAGCGTTTACAATGGGATTTTTCCACGCTATACATTAGATGTTTTGTATGAAGATAGTCAGAGACGATATGTCTCTATGGTTCTTGTTATTTCTGCCACTTATAGGGTGAAATATGATTTGTGCTGGTATATGTAACGCAGCTTCTACAAAGCAAAACAAATAATATTTACGAATTCTTAACTAAAAAGAGCTCAAAGTTTAAAAAAATTAAATGTGTTTGCCGAATGTGCTTCTTTTTAGGTTTTTTTTCTTCATATAATTAATTTTCTTGTATTTCATTGCATTTTATTTAAAATCCATCCAATGTCATTCAAATATATTTTAAGGATATATTAGCAAATTTTAGGTGTTTAAGCCAAATGCTTGATTTTTTCGAAAACAGCTATCAAAACCGTTTTCGATGAGAAATAGTTTGAACCGTTAATGTCTTTGAAAATTCAGTTATAAATTGGAATTCAGCGGACCCTAGAGCAATGTTGGAAGCGTAAATTGCTAAGAAATAGGTAAAAGCGGACAGCTGTAGCGTTTTCAAACGTTGCCTTATTTAAAGCTACTAATTAAAGCTCTTTTGAATTTATTGGCGGATTTTTCTATGTAAATAAAATTAAAACAAAGCTTTCCGACCAAATTCTTCAATGAAATGGAAAATCACAGCATTAGAAAATACATCTTCAACAACTAGTTAGCAAATCATTTAACTCTTTGCCTGAAGCTATCAATTTGCTTTTTCGGGAGCAGAACTTCCCAACAATGTAATAAAAAATTTTTAGGAAATGAATGAAATAATAATACAAAATTTGCACAAATCCGCCTTCAAAATTGCTGAAAAAATTCAATTTCCTTGCTTAAACAGAAATGGCTTTTTGTCTTACTGTTGGTTGAGGTTGTATTTTTTGCCAGTATGTAGATTCAAAATAAATAAAATCGAAGATGAATTTAAACCATAATACGCAAAATTTTCGATGTTAGTGGTTTGCTTTTTATTGTTTTGAATACTATGTTGCAATAATTTTTCAATATAATAAGTTTCCAAATCTCTTCATTCATGTTTAGTTTGTTTTTACCCGATTGCTCATAATATTGCCCGTAATTTGTAGTCTCATAAGAGGAGAATTCTGGTGAAAATTAGACCTAAAGTTATCTACAATAAATATATCGTTTGATCTACTATGCCTGGAGGGAACCCGAAATCGCAATAAGCCAAGGAGATAAGGGAAGTCCAAATTGCCATTCATTAAATTGTATAAGAATGTGACATCATGGCATGCCCGACGAGCCTGTAGCGACGTAATGTTTAGTAACTTCATGATCATAGAATACATATTTTCAATACCGTTCAAACGAAGTTTAGAAGCAACGTACCGTAAAAATTTATGCTGAATTCTTTCTAGTTGATCAATGTGCACCATGTAATACGGGTTCCAGAGAACTGATACATATTCGAGCTTACTGCGAACAACAGACGTGTATAATAGCTTCAAAGTATTAATATTATTAAACTCACGAGAATTACGTTTAACAAAGCCAAGCAATCTGCGAGCTTCATTAGCAATATGATTAATGTGATTGCTAAAGCTTAAACTACCGTCAAAGGTTATACCCAGATCCTTGATTTGATTAACTCTTTTTATAGCGACACCATTAAACGTGTAATTACCCCCAAAACTTACTCTGGTCCTGTTGAAAATAATAAATTTACATTTGCTAATATTTAGTTCTAAATTATTATCAACGCAGTATGCATACAAACGATCAATATTTGACTGCAACAAATGGATGTCAGAAAGAGTGTTAATATCTTTAAAAACTTTACATCAAACAAACAATAAAAACTGAACGTCATCAAAAACTGAACTTATATCGTTTATAAATATTAAAAACAATAATGGACCAAGATGTGAGCCCTGAGGTACACCAGAAGTGGGAAAGAAGGGATTTGAGAATGTATCATGAAATTTCACAAATAATGATCGATTGCTTACGTAGCTACAGAGCCATTCATACATAGTACCATGGAATCCAATGTTTTTCAGTTTTTTTAACAGAAGCGTTAAGTTGATTTTATCAAATGCTTTACTAAAATCTGTATAAATTGAATGAACTTGGCCGGACGATGTCAGAGAATTACAAATAAAGTTATGGTATGAAATAAGATTAGTTGCGGTGGATTTTCCACTACAGAAACCATGCTGATTACATATAATTAGAGGCCTTATCAGAGGAGTGACAAAGTCGCAAACTAAACTCTCAAACACTTTAGGAATGGTTGACAAGATAAAAATAGGACGGTAATTACTGACATCACATTTGTCACCTGATTTGAAAATGGGAACTACATGGCTTGCCTTCCAGAATTCAGGGAATGAGCCAGTGCGAAGCGACATATTGAAAATGATAAGTAGAGGAATTGATATGGAAAAAGCACAGTTTTTTAAAAACAGAGGTGGAATATTATCAGGGCCAGAGCTTTTTCTAACGTCTAACGTTGATAGCTTTTTTAATAGATCATTAGAGTTGATACAAAAATCAGACACACTAAGAGGACTGTTTGAAGGCAGAGGGTCAAAATTATTAGATTGACTAGAATACACTTGTTGGAAGTAACTGGCAAACATATTAGCAATCTCTTTGTTATCAGAACTATGAAAATTATCTAAGGACATAGTGACAGGTATCGAACTATCTTTTCTAAAAGAATTCACGTAGCGCCAGAATTGTTTGGGATTGTTATTAATATTAGACTCTGTTTGGGCCATAAAGCGTTTTCGATCAGCAATGTGCTTCGCTTTACAATCGGATCTTAATTTGGAGAAGACCATATAATCGGCTACAGCTCCTGACGTTTTAAACTGAAGATGTGCAGTAATTATCTTTAGTAATGATCTTGTGTTTTTCATAATCAAGCCAGCGCTCATGAAATTTCGACCAAAATGCCTAATCAAATTTGCCTAATCAATGTGAAATAGAAGTATTTTACGTTTTAGTATTTTCCAGCGCAGTTGAATTCTGGTGCGTACAGAAACCCTCAATAATCTGTTGATAGATTTTTCAAAATTCTCTTGTGAATTTTTTCATCCTAAAAACATCGTATCTGATAATCGGAACAAATGCCATCGAAATGCCTTGAATGATTTTTCTATAAATACTCTTTTAAAGTGATTTTTTTTGCACAAGCACATAAATAAGTATTCATCATACGTAGTTTGCATATCAAACAAAAGCAAAGCAATTATTTTTCTCTCTCGGTAAAATTCACTTAGTTGAATTAAATTTTCCAATTCAACTTAGTAATGAATAAAAATTTTTTAACGATTAAAAAAAAATTAAATTAGTCAATTAATAATAAGTTCAATAAGAATTAGCACACTTTTACTCTGATATTTTGATCAAAATAAAGGTGCGATGAGTAAATACTTTATTTTTACCTAGCGGAGCTGAGTAAAGACGACTGGAATTCATTTTTTTAAATAATTTCGAATTACAATAATATTGTAATAAAAACCAAATTGTGCGTTTTTGCGGAATATGCTTGTACCTTATTTAGGAGATTCATCACGCATAAAACTTAAAAATTAACATGAACTGTCACTTGAGTTTCGAGCTGGTTTCTAGGATTCTGCAAAATTCTATTTCAGCCTAGATCGTTTTATACGCCTATGACTAATAATCAATTTAAATATCTGCTGTCTAGACCCATGCATCAATATTATTTAATATTAATTTCATTCATTTCTCAACTTCAAACAGCCTCTGAATAAACTCCTTTTCATCTACCCTAGGTATCGACGCATTCACGAGGAATTCACTCGGGTTGAAGAGGAAGTAGCAAAGGACCCAGAATTTCGAGGTTTGCAGGAATTCGCCGTTGTCTTTCAGCCTTTGACTCGAAACTTTTCGGTAAGTCTATTTGCTTAGGCCCATCGACTAAATGCGGAAGTCTAGCCAGCCAGCCAACCTGCTGTCATTCTTCCGTAATTTATGCACATATAATATCGTTGCCTAAAATAACATGTATAAAAGAATTTGCCATGCAAATATATAAAAACGTGTTTTTCATATGTTCCATATTTCATGTTTTTCAACTCTGATGATACGTATCTAATGGATAATTCTGAATGGCAGATGAAAACGGATGATGCTGATGTAGATTATTCGCTTTTGGCGTACGACTGCTTTCACATGAGTCAGAAAGGAAATGCGTAAGTATTTTTTTTTTCACTCGTAAACACACAGATATATTCTAAAGAAACATGAAAGCATACTTTCCATATGTCTAGTTGGTATTTAAAATGAAAAGAATGAATGATTTTCGTGAGCCGAAATAAGAAAACAGTATGAAAACGTACTTATATTGAGGCCTTTTGCGGGCACTGCGAATTTTTGTAAACGTGAGCATTGTATCCGTTACCATGCAGGAAGTTCTGAAATCGTCGAAGATTTTATCTTTTCCTTTCCTGGGATCCCTTTGCTCATGTCTTTAAGCAAAATGAATTGCAAAATACATTTAACGGGATAATAAGCTCTTCTTCATTCACTAATGCATTCATCATTGCTGTGTGCTGGTGTGGAAGAAACGAGAAAGGTTATTCTGAGTTCTTGCTGGAAATGTTTCGAAATCCTGAATGAGATATGAAGCTCTTCTGTGGCAAGCAAGATGATTTCATTAAGTTGGTTGAAATATTTTTCACATTTAACGATACTGCGAAGTGGTTCTTTTATGTGCCTCAAATTGGGTTAATTATCGCAAACGAGGATGAATTGGGTAATGCAGCTTACCGTTTGACTTAAAATTTTCACGTGTTTTCAATTTTGAAATGTTTGTGAAACATTTTTAAGTTGTGAAAGTTTTAAATTTATGTTTTGATTACCATCTTCACGCACGAAAAGCTATTTATCTCATAGAACTATCTCGAATTTACTAACACATTCAAGAATAACCCCATCATTGTGAAATGTGTTACTCAGTTTTCAACTTCATTTTAATTAGCGTTTCTATTTTACACATTCAGTACTATGATTTGAGCTTAAGCATTGTTCTTGAATGTTACTTAATACCAAACTAATCCGTTTTACAGGTGGGCTGGAACGACCCTATGGAATAGTTTATTTGAACGTGACGGCGAGAAAGATATAACATGGATGTCGCCCCATAAAAAGTTCCTATGTCCGACGAAAGAAAATCCCTATATCCTGACGTACGACAACATGTCTCATTAGACATTCAATTAGCGCTAAGAACTTTTTCGAATACGATAAAAATACGAACATAAATCGTTGTAAGAACTAAAGGGTGTAATTTTAGACAATGACATATTGTATGTTTCTGTATATTTCTCATATTCTTTTTTTTTGCAAGTTCAATCAGAAGTAAATTCTAATCGTGTCATCTTTAACTTATATATCGTTGCGAAATAATTGAGTATGTGCCTTCATAGACCCTAGTGTGCCATTGAAACTTGAAAAATGTTTTATCTAAGGAATCAAAAGCAAATTTTGTTCTATGACACCAATTCTACTTCTTTTCCATTGAAAAAAAATGAAAATAGCTAACGAAAAACTCTCATAAATTTTTAAAAAAAATTAATTACGATGCTTCTTGATTTTTTTATTAAATTAAGTTTCAGTTTGAATTGGATGCGAATCTAATACAAAAACATAAGTTCAATTTAAAAAATCACAAGTTGTGAACCAGTTTCGGTCTTTTCAGTGACTGAAAATTATTTTAAAAAAATCGTTTTATTTTTTGCATATTTTGGTCAAAATTCACTTTATTTGGATTATTCATACAGATAATGTGACTTATCTGCTACTTTTTTGCGAATCATTTATTTAGAACACTCCTGGTCAGTCGTATGTAATTTTCTTTTAGTTTCTAAGATTGGCTCATAAGACATACCACATCGAATTTCATAAGAAAATTAGTAAGTTTTTTTTTACGAGGGTAACATTTTTTGATGTAATTTTAATATAATTTAAGCATATACCAAAACACAATTGGCAAAACTTTTTGCCTGCACATATATGTAGTTCATCCTTAAAGAGCCAGTTCATTTCGTTTACATTTTTGTAAGCATTCAAATAAGAGAAAAATAATACACAATAAGTGAAGCATAATACAGAATTTCGTATGAAAATTATTGTCCGACCATTTTTCGATTGTTAACAGATGGAAAATGAAGAAAAAAAATAGTTTTTATAAACTTAGGAGTTAGTTTTATCAAGGCATTTGCAAGTATTTTTGTGATATTTGTGTAGTTTTTCTATGAATAAACATATGGATTTCTAAAAATGAAGCTTTCTGCAAACGGCAAAAATATTTTACAATCAAATTATTGATTCAGTCATAAAATAGATATTTAGTAATTTCCCCATTTAATTTCAAATTTCTAGTCCGAAACCACGACTGAAACTTGTACGAAAGGTATTACTAACAATTGGGAATTACAAACTAAGTTGTTTAACTGAAAATGAAGTTCCTGTTTAATTGCCAATAGCAACCCAGAAAATACAGCAAATTCGATTGGTCCAAATTCCTGTAAATTAAAAATCCACTTTTTGGTGAACAAGCCTGCTTGATGAAGTAGCTTTTAGCTACGTCAAAGAACATCGAAAGTTTAACTACGACATAAGAAGAATATTGTTATTGGTTCCAGGAATAGTAAACCTGAATAATCAAAGAGATAAACATCTCCAATAATTCAACCATTAATCAGTCATAAGATGAATTCGGAATTTTTTTCTTTCATAAAAGCAGGTTTTTCGTATAATGGCATGGTTTTGAAAATATTTGGGTTAAAATTATTCACGGAATATTGCATTTTAGAACCATGAATTTCATTCTTACAGAGTTTAATTTCGCAATAACGTTGCGCTCCACTACTGAAATTGCAGCATGCAGCAAAAACACAGTGACTTGAATCTACCAATGAATGCCTAAAACCAAAATACAAAAAGGTAATAAATTGAAATCAAAGCTCATAAACCAACTGACAGTTTCAATAATTCAGGAATGCAGTTTGGAAACGGCTGAAAAAATGGTAATCATTGTTTAAAATACAATAAAATGCTGCCTATTGATTCCAATGTAACAAAAATCATATATTGTGATTCGAAGATCTTGACACATTCATCTGTGCAAATACAACGTTTAGAGTTTGTCTAATACTATTTTTACGGCCTGATTATATATAAATAGCTGCTGTTCATAAAATTCAGAATTCAAGAATTGCTCCTGATATACGAGGGTTGATCCAAAAGTGATGATAATTGGCTATTTCCAATGCGAAAAAAATTAAAAAAAAATTGTTTACCACGTCAGATACCCACTAAGCCAACATAACAAAAACATACAAATAGACCACGATTTCAGGGAGGTTTATTCAGTTGAATACGAATAGTCTAAAGGCGAATCTCAAAATGGAAAAAAACGAAATTAGAGTTGTCATTAAGTACCAGTTTATGAGAAAAATATTTGCCAAAGACATAGACAGTAACTTGGTGAGAAAACTAGTGGACTCTGTTTCTCCATATTCCACCGTTGCTGGCTGGACTTAGGAGTTAAAGCTGGGAAGAACATCCACTGAAGACGAATACCGCGAAGGACGTCCACCCATGTCCATTACTGAAAACAACATGAAAAATCGAAGATGTCATGCTGGCAGATCAAAGAGTTACCATCAGGCATGTAACTGAGGTCACAGGGATCTCGTATGGCAGTGTTCAAATAATCATTGCCAACGAACTACATATGAAGAAGGGTATCTGCGCGTTGGGTGCCGAGAATGTGAACCGACCTGCAAAAGAAGAAACTATTGACATTTCGAGAATCAATATCGAAAAATTCCACGCAGACCTGGAGAAGTTTTTGTCTCGTTTCGTAATTATGGTCGAGACTTGCATCCACCATTTTGATCCAGGAACCAAACAGCAATCGATGAACTGGAGACGACCCTCTTCACCAACGCCAATGAAATTCAAGGTGTCGAGTTCGGCAGAGAAGGCTATGAATCAGTTTTCTGGGCCGCTGAATGAATAATTATGGTGGCATGTTTGGAAAAGGATGCCAATATATCAGGTTCTTACTACGCAGACCAAATATGATGGTTGCGGGAGAAACAGGGTTCGAGCTGCTTGAACATTCACCTCATTCGCCAGACCGAGCTCACAGTGACTTTTACCTGTTTCCTCGGCTCGGGGGAACACAATCGGGGCAAGAAATTTGAAGATGATAGCGAAGCTATGGCTGCTGTTGAGGCATTTTGGAAGAGTAGAGACAAATCATTTTAAGAGTATCTTGAGTTTGGAAAAAAGATGGACTAAATGTATTAACTTGTTAGGAGACAATATTGGAAAATAAATAAATATTTTTTTTTCAGTTGAATCCCCTTGGCTTATGTTGCTTATCATTACTTTTGGATTTACCCTCGTTTATATATATGTGAATTTTGGCCAAAATGTTTTTAATACAAATGTTCTTCGAACATTAGTGAAAACGGGGATACAGTGTTGAACAGTGTTGAATCATTCTGGAATGCAATTCACAACTCTGACTATTTGAGTAACGTTGCAAGTCTGGGGATTTTTAGGATTTGATATAAATTAGCTTGACATTGCAAAATATGAGAAATCCCAGAAAAACTTAAGGAGAAAAAAAAAACAATTTGAGATGACATTAAAGCAAGAGACCGATATAATTAAGTGGAGAAATAAATTATGTTACACATTTCTGCTAGCGAAACGGAATATACATTTTTTACTGGTGAAATGCAATTAAATAAGAACGATTACGACAAGCTAGCTGGATTTAAATTATAGTTAATGGCCAAAAGATTTTCCGGCCAATTTGAATTTTTGTTCAAGCAAGAGAAATCTCAAAGATAAAGTTCGGCTGACTTCGGTGGGCTGTACACCTATGTATTAAAAGGAGTCTATTTGAAAAACCCTTTGCACCAAATTTTATGGCAAACAACAGCAGGTTAGTTCTTGTTTGTGCTGAAGCGTTGATAGAAAGCGAAGCAATAAAAATTATTCAATTAAAGGGCAGTGAGAGATTATCAAGAACTATTTACCTATACACCATACCTATTGACTTAAAGTAAGAGCTTAGGTGACTAATAGTGTGAAACTTGCAATTTTCTTCGTAAGTTCATTTTGCAACCGCATCATCCCCCACAAAGCATTAAATCAGCATGAAAAGTCAACATTGAACTTTGTATTCTTACAACATCATCCTCACAAGTCAAAATCATCATTCAACAAAAATATAAAATTCATATGTCCCTTCGAAACGCATTTTCCAGCATCAACGCTGCAAGGACTACTAAAATCTTAAAACGACACAGAGTCGACCATCTTGAACTCGTCACAATGTCATCACTTCCAGCTAACCACACAAAAGGAAATATTTCCGAATCATCCTTTTCCGATTCAGGATTGAAGACAGTATCGTCTGCGCTTCTCTCCACGGCTCCATCGCAGAGGAATGCACAATGTTTATTTTCGTAGGTCAATTATATTGGAAACTTTTATCGGTCCTTTGAAATTCAATGTGAGCAGGACGATGTGTGATCGACAACGTGTTTTTGCTATTCTTGACGAACAACCGAGTGAGCGCACAAACGGAATTTTATGTTTGGTATTTTCATTTTCCAAGAAATTTCTTTCAATGTAAGATAAATATTTGGTTTGGTAACAGTGTCAAAGGCGCGTAAATGAAAAGTTTGTTTTTGATTCGTGATACTCACACGAAATGGCATTAAATGTTTGCGAAGAATATGATTGAAAATTGAATGGATAGGATAAGAGAAATTGATAAGTAATTATCGATGTGGGTTTGAAATGAGAAAATTAGGTGTAAGCCATAAATACTTTTATCAGTTGAAGGCAGGATATATAGTTGGATCTTATTCAATGATTTAAGATAAAGAGTAATAAAACGTTTTAACATTTTTTATGAGTATTGAGACTAGCCTTGATGAAACTCCGAAACGATTTGAAGTAAGATTTTCTGCAATTGGAAACGTTGATTGGAATAAAAGGCTTACTTTCGATGAGTCCCAGCTTTACTTAAGTATTTTACTTAAAATAACTATCGCTGCTGCTGCATAATTACTGAGAACTAAAGATGGTGAAATCTGTTCACAATATCGTTTTGAGTAAATAGTTTTAAAGTAGCCCAAAATGGTCGTTTTTGAAAGTTATGTTTTATCCTTAGACTCCGTAAATTTTTAAGAAACTCCTTACTGTTTTGAATAATTATACATTTTCCAAAACAATACGATTCCAAATACATCTTATTTCAAAGAACATGTTCTGTGTCAATTCTATGAGCATCTTCATTATATTGATGTCAGGAATTTTAATATAATGAAATGGAAGGTATATACATTATTTTGAGTGCCACATTCGAAGCCTATTGGTAGCACTAAGATGGTATCTATTGGCGTATATTCTCGTAAAGATTAATAACTTTTTTTGTCGTCAAGTCTTTGAGGGGTAGAGTTGAGAATGATAATTATATTGGAAACCTTTGTCTTTATATTGGAACACTTTTCTAAAAACCTTCAATTCTTTAGTTATGTCTTTAAGCTTCCAGTTTTTCCTATCCTTAAAACTCATAAATTACACACAATAAGGCTTACTTTCTTTGGAAATTAGATGCTAACGTTATGAGAAGACTGTACCAATTACTGTGTTTCATTTATCTGCTACTAGAGTATAAACCAATAAAGTAACTGCCTTCATATAGGACATTAAACTGAATACTTATTTTATAGTAGCCTGTTTATTTATGAATCACTTACCTATTTTATTCATTCATGACTTATTTTGCAACAGGTGAAATAAAAATCTTTTTAGCTATTCAAGTTTCTACTGGTATAACATCCATTATCCCAAATATGCAAAACGAAAAACTGGCTTGCATTTGTTCCTGCAAAGCCAAATTGCTTCCTGTCATGAAACTAACCTCTCAAGCACGATTTAGTTTTTGTCCTCATTTTGTTCCCTTTTTGTGAATATCTTGTTCATATTGTGCTTGCAATAAAAAACCGATTTCCCAAAATATCCGCATGTCAACAGCTGACAATTGTATGCAGTTAACGTAGAAATTGTTATAAGGATATATGAAGCACAAACAGAAACTAAAGAAACAAAACATTTTCACAGTATTCTGAATCCTACAGCATGCAAAAGTACTTTCACTCAGTCATTTCCTTTATTCTCTCCAATTTAGGACACCGACACTTGACAGTCACTTGCCCCGGCTAATGTTTCAATGGTACATCTCATTCGGAGAACGATCCCAGCTATAATCTTTTGTTTTTCAGGAGAAAAATTAACGCAAGACTTCATGAAATAAGCTTAAGGATAGAAGCTATCATCATGCTCTCCGTGTATCATCTGAAATGATGAGAACTACATCATATAAGACATAGAAAACAGAAAGAAGAAAGGCTTCCATCGTCCGGACGTCCTCTGTTTTAATTCTTTCGGAACGTTGTCATGCTGTCATCATATCCATTTCTAAGGCATATCCTGTTTTCTGCTCGTCGTTCTCTAAGGCTTCTTAAGATTTTTTTTTCTTGACTGTCATCGTTGGCCTGTTTTTTTCTCCTTTTCAGCATTGTGTCTCTTTTAAATCATCTTGTTACGAAACAAAAGGATATCGTCTACGTGGTCGTCAAGAAAACTTCATTAACACGAGATGGTTAGATGATGTCAGTTTCCTTTCCAATTCAGCTTTCATCTATGGCTGTCTTACTTATTCATTTCTCTTTTGATGCCTGCAGCTACTCAGTGACCTAATGAAAAGATGTCAATTGCCTTAGCCTGATTTATTTCGATTTGAATTTAATTGACATTTTTCGAGCATAAGTTTTGGGGTTTAAAGCCCTTAATGATTAATCAAGCTGCAAAATCAATGATGATACTTATAAATTGAGTATATTTCGAAATTCAAATCCATTTTAAACAATATGTTCTGATTGTATGCTGAAACAGATAAAAAAGGACATGAGGCTTTTAATTCACTGCGTTTCAGAATTTCGGTCCTTCAGTTTTGAGTGTGAGCCTCTGAAATAAAATCGCAAAAGACATAAAAATAAAGAGAATTGATTCAATTTTGACTTCATAAGTCTTTATCGAATTAGTTTCCAAACTTGAAATTTCCAGCCTAAGCTTATTGACAACATCTTCATCTCACAAAAATTCCCCTAAATCCGGAAATCTCTCAAAGCTCGTTAAACGCATTGTCGGACCCTTTTTATCGCCCGAAAACACTTTCAAAGACGAATTAAGGACATGATGATTCGTGCTTTTTTCTTTACTTATCTAATCATGGACTGGTCCGTTAGATTTCAATTGGATCGAAAGTGATTTTTTCGTTTTCAATTTATACAATTTTCAATATTTCGTTATATTATTAATGTGTCGGTTATAGAACGATTATTTTAGAGTGAGGAAAGCAAATTTTTAACTCTATCTGTTTTCCTTCTGCCATTTCAACTGTTTTCGGAGAAGTGTTAGAAGAAGTGAGCTGTAGCTAAAATAATATGCTACGAAGTGGATGTGTTTACCTGGAACTCGAACTCATATTAGTCACAGAATCCGCAACACTCTGTGCTTGTCATAAGCTACGTATACGAACCGGATCGAACGATCGACTTGAATTTGGATTGACATTTTTGAAAAGCTAAATTACGTTTTGACGGATTCACTTGAAACATGATTCATTTTGATATGACGGTTGATCCAATAGTGGTGATAATCGGCTACTTCTAGTTCGCATAAAATTTAAAACACATTGTTACTACTTGTTATTTTTACTATTCGCACAAAACAAAAAACATAAAAATAGCCCATGATTCCAGGGAGGTACATTCATTTGCATAAGAAAAGTCGAAGAGAGAACATCAAAATCGAGAAAAACGAAATTAGAGTTGTCAATCAGTACTTGTATTTAAAAAGAATATCTACCAACAACCTAGTGGAAATATTAGAGGACTCTGCTCCTCCATATACCACCGTTGCACGCTGGACCAAAGATTTTAAACTGGGAAGAGAATCCACTGAAGATTAACACCGCGGAAAACGTCCATCCACGTCACTCACTGAAGACAACGTTTAAAAAATCGAAGGTTTCACATTGGCAGATCGAAGAGTGACCATCTGGCATGTAGTTGAGGTCACAGGGATCTCGGATGGCAGTGTTGAAAGAATCGAGTTCAACGAATGACATATGAAGAAGGTCTCTGCGCGTTGGGGGCAAAGAATGTTAACCGACGAGCAAAAAAAGAAACGAGTCGACATTTCAAGGGTGAATCTGGAAAATTTCCAGGCAGAATTGAAAAAGTTTTTGTCACGTTTTGTAGCCATGGACGAGACCTGGATCCACCATTTTGATCCAGAAACCAAACAGGAATCGATGACCTGGAAGTGACCCTCTTCATCGATGTCGAAGAAATTTAATGTGTTGAGTTCGGCGGGGAAGGCTATGCATTCGTTTTTTTGGATGCTGAGGGAACTATTATTGTGGAATATTTGAAAAAAGTAACCCACTACATCAGGTTTGTACTACACAGACAAAATAAGAAGATTACGGGAGACTATTGAGGAAAAAAGACGCGACAAACTACAAGCCAGAGTGCTGTTTCATCGAGACAACGCACCGGTTCGCAAGATTGCAGTTGCGATGGCTGAAATTCAAGAAACAGGGTTCGAGCTGCTTACATATCCACCCTATTTGCCAGATATAGCTCTCAGTGACTCTTTCCTAAGGGTATCTTGGGTTTGGAAAAAGGTGGACTAAATGTATGAACTAAATGTATTAATTTGTTAAAAAACAAATATTTTTTTACGTTTAATCACCTTGGTTTATATTGATTATCATTACTTATGGATCAACCCTCGTATTTAATGCAGAATGTGACTTTCCCTATGAGAATGGAAATTTCGTTTTTAAAATTTGAATGTGCGAAATGAAAGACTTTCAAGAAAGACAATCAACAGCTGTTCATTGTAATATTAACTATGCGCTTTGCTTTTCAGCAGAGAATAACTATTAACAAGCTTTTGCCTGACATGAAGAATATTTGTCGAAGCAAGTTTTTGCAAAATGCTAAGTAGGACGTAGAAATTATTTTGCAAATTATCCGCAAAAGAAAAACAAGAACAATTTGAGAAAAAACGATCACGATATTGATTGGGTATTATTTAGTGCACGGTTCAACAAGATAGTCGAAAATATTCGAATTGAAGAAAAACCATCCAACAGCATTGGTGAAAAAGTTAGAAAATAACTCAGGTGTAAAGAAAAGTTCTTCTGTGATATATTTTTGGTTGAAATTAGAGTTGGGTCGTACTAGGATTTTCACATACTAGGCATAACTAGTACGAGTTCAGAAAAATACATGTTCCAAACGTATTAGCTAGTATTTTTTAACGCATGTACATATATAGTCACAATACATACGATTTGCAGTGGTGTAATGATATGGTATGATACACTGAACGAAAAAAGTACATAGAATTGATGAAAATTTTCATCGTTACAATGAAAATTTCATCATTTTCCAACCGATGGGGAAGTTCATTGGCATAAAGAAAAGCCGTTCATCAATTTTATGATGCAAACCTAGCACTCACACACTGAAACAATTGAAGAAATATATTCATTGCCGGGAAGAATACGTTCATTACTTTTTTTCATAGCATTGATGAAAATATTCATTACTGTAATGAATGATTCATAATATATATGTAAAGGCTCATAATACTGATGAACGTGTTTTTAACGTTTACGAAAAAGTTTGTAATTTCGATGAACTGGTTCTTAATATAATAAAGGAGTTCATAACACTGATGAATGCGTGTGTAATACTATGAACGAATTTATAACTTCCATCAATGGGTTCATTTTATTAAAATCGTCGGTCACACACTTCATAATGGACAAATTGATCATATAAATGAAACACAGTTTTTATAACGAAATGCCTTTTTTTAACATTATGATTAACTAATCATGACAACTATTATTTCCAAAAATAGAATACATACAAAACAATCCATAAATTCTATAAAAATTTCAGCTGCAGAATCTATTTTTGGACCTGAAAATTCAAATAATTAATGTAAATTCTCCAATAACAATTTTTTTGAGCACTACTTACTGAATTTTATTTTCGTTTTTGAGGTTTTCTCTTTTCCTGGTTTGGTTTTGGGGAATCCAACCTGTGACCTTTGCTCTGGGAACTTTTCTGCCCTTCATGATGATATCGACTGAAATTTCACCATTCACATCGAGGAAGTTCACAATTATATTCAAAAAGGATTTGTTGGTCTACGTTCAATCACTATTACTTACTGTTTTTAAGCATACAACATTAATTAAAAACGCACTCTTGGAATACTAACAGCAAATACTCACTTTGGATCAAAATACTATTTTTCGCACAGAACACTACAGTAATATTACACGGTTTTCACTTGATAAAATTCTGCATCAATGCCGTATCAATACATGCAAATTATTTATCAATACCATATACTTGCCAATAGAGTGAGTATTCATAGTTATGACGAATTCATTCTTAGATTTAATGAACATTTGCATTGATAGTAAGAAAATGGTCATCAACGATGATTTCAAAAAAAGATTCTTTGTAGTAAAGAATGAGGTTCATTATTGTAATGAACGTGTTCATCAGGACCATGAAGATGTCTATGACTTGTGGTGGTAATGATATTTTGAATATGTGTTTGTGCATTTATACGAGCTGGAACAGCATACTGATAGTTTAATGAAAGTGGATTCATGACATTAATGAACTGTTCATCGTCTTCCAAAATTTTCTGAAGAAAATTTTCATCAGCATAATGAAATGTTCATAGTATTAACGAATTTGAAGTTGATGATCTGCATTCATTATTATTATGAACAGTATTTTTTTCAGTTTAGGCTTCTTCATACAAAAAGTTTCCAAGCTATAATGCTGAGGGTGTAAGTTGACCATCAAAGGATACCTAATCATTAGTCCGTGGGCCACCTAAGGGCCATCAAAGAGAAAACAAACAAATTCAATCCATTTAATCTGATTTTCATTTTATTGTATGCACAAAACACCTCCTGTACCTATTCGTTCGATTCCGCATGACTAAGGTGACAATGATGAACGCTGAATCTCAGGTCAAAGTCAACTGTGACCTAACCAGCAGCTTCCACACGAACTCAGGCTTAAAACAAGGAGATGAACTTGCCCCGATGCTATTCAACCTTGCTCTGGAAAACGTCATCAGAAAAATACCAGCTGATACTACAGGCACACTACTGTTCAAGTCCACGCAAATAGTAGCATTCGCCTATGACGTCAACATTATGGCATGGACCATACCAGAAGCAAAAGAAGCTTTCCTAAGTTTGGAGTCAGAAGCCAAGGAAATAAATCTACGGGTCAGCGAAGATAAAACCAAACTAATGACCCAAACAAGAAAAATGACGCCAATCAGACAAAACTTGACCTTAGGTGACTACAACATCGAAAATGTAGATAGTTTCATCTGCTTAGGAGTCCACCTTGATAGATCAGGCAGTGAAAAGGACAAAATTTTGCGGCGAATAAATGCAGCAAACAAGGCGTACTATTCCATACTCCCCCTAATCAAGTCTACGAACGTGCACAGGAATAATAAGCTTCGCATATACAAAACACTCATTAAACCTGTGCTTCTCTATGGAAGCGAAGCCTGGACTTTGACTACGGACTCCGAAAAGGCGCTGGACGTATTCGAGCGCAAAGTGCTATGACGAAATTTCGGCCCCATACAAGAAGGGACAGAGTGGAGAATACGATACAACAATGAGTTGTACCATATATATGACGACCCACCTGTATCCACATGCATTAAATTAAAAAAGTTACAATGGGCCGGCCACGTCGGAAGGATGGAGGCCAATAGACTACCGAAAAGAACGTTGGAAGGCAGAGCACAAGGGAAGCGTCCAGTTGGTAAGCCGAGGAAACGTTGGGAAGACACGATAGACGCAGACAGTAGGTCAATACTGGGGTTCAACAATTGGAGAACCAGGTCGCAGGATCGAGACGATTGGAGGCGGACGTTACTGGAGGCCATGGCCCGATTTGGGATGTCGCGCCATCGATGATGATGATTCGTTCGAATTGACTGAGTCGAAAAGTTCACCACCAAAAATAAAAAACTACATAAATTTTCAATTTTTTTCCGTTATTCTCAAAACATTCATTGAAAGACGTTTTCGTACGGTTAGTATTTTTTGCTACAATAAAAGCTCCTTTTTGACTGTCCGTCTGGTAGTCCACTATCTGCATTTTCGTACGGTTTGTGGTTTGTCCTACAATAATAGCGAACTGGCACGGCAGACTGTTGCGGCGGATAGCACACTGCACGCGGACATTTTGAGACATTTTCGTACAGTTTGTGGTTTTTGCTACAATAATAGCTCCTTTTTATCCACTTAGCAATCCGCTGTCCGCTGCTACTGTCCAGTGCCAGTCCACGGTCCGCTTTCGTCGTGGACAGTGAAAATCCAGGCGGACAGCGGACTGCCACTCGCACAGCCAACAAGGAGCTTTTTTTGTAGTAAAAACCAGAAACCATATGAAAATCTGTAATGAATTTTTTACTGATCTCTACAATTGTTTTTAATGTGTTTTTTTTATTTCAAAAATCGGTTTTTTTATTCAAATATTTTGATCTCTACAGTCTAAAGATTGTTGTAGATTGAATTCTCTTGATTTTTATGTTTGCTTATTTGTGCTTACTGTGAGTAAGCTTGTATTCGAATGATAAAAGACAGATACTTGATTTTCAATGTAAATTGCACATCATTTCGTTAATTTCGCCTCGGAAATTAATGCGATTTGGTCATTGAATATCTACTGCGGTAATAATTTTCAACTAGACTATTTGAAGAAAAAAAGGTACTTTTTAGATTCGTGGTGACTTAGAACACTAATTTCACTTTGTATTTAAAAAAAATCTTCAACTTTGAAATATCATGCATTGTTTAAACATTAATGAGATTAGTAATCAAATAGTACTGACAATTTGTCGAAAATATTTCCTGCGCTAAAATACCGGGTAGATCATTCTGCAAAAATATTTGTGCTTCCTCGAGTCTCAAAGTCCCGAGCTGCCACTGAATCTGTCTATCTGTTTTCATAAACTCAACATACGATTTGCATTTTTTCTGCTAAGTTTGGAGATTCATCATGCCAAAACACAAATTATTTGACTTCAATCATATTCAATTTTAGAAGATGAGGAACAAAAAATAACAAAATTCAAATTATTATGCCCTGAGGTAGTAAAGTTACGTTTAAAATCTATATCTCAAAGCTTACATATATAAATATATTTCGCTTCATAGGATGCATTTTTAAGCTTTCATTAAAAATAGAGACAGTATCTCTACACATTAAATCGATTTGAAGTAAAAACTCACAACAGCAAAGAAATAGTTGAAAAGCTATTAGGTACTTTAAAGCAAGTGCAAAATAAGTGCAATTATATCATATTTCTTATTCAACCACGCCCAAGAGAACGCAAGCCGTGGCAATTAATATGCAAATGCCATTTGCGATTTCTCTTCATATTTCTCATACATCTTTTAATTTTTCAGCAGACTCAGTTACGTATTAGAAAAAAATCTGCTATAAATTGTAGTGCATCGCAAATTTACAGCTAGTTTCAATCACCATCGCCTTGTCGCCTTTAGAATGACTGGAAAATATTTCGGAAAACGTTTTGAAACCATACGTTCACTCGATTACTTATGGTTTTTCTGGAAACTGCACGGCTGCTATCCAGATCCAGTTTATAGTTTCTTTCAAAAGTTACACGTCCTTTTTGTTATTGTTGTGGTGAATTTTATGAACATGTCAACGTTTTTAATTCAATTGTTTTTTATGCGAAATCTCAAGCAGTTGCTCAACAATGTGCCAATGAATGTTTCTCTTATTGCTGACGCTTTGAAATTTCTTTCGATTCTGAAAATGCGTAAGCAGATAATCTTTGTTCCGAAATATTTTGCGGAATTGGATAAATCAGTTGTGACTCCGGAGCATGTAGAAAAAATAAGACAACTTGTAAGTTTCTGCAAGCGGATCATAGTTTTCGTGACGATCGCGTACCAATCAATTATCTTAGCTGCAGCTGTTAATGCGGCTGTAAGTCATCGTGAAATTTTACTTTTCGACGTTTGGATTCCGTATGATTTTCATAACCCGAGCTGGGTCTACTGGATTACTTTCCTGTTTCAATTTCTATTCATGATGCTGGCAGCGATGCAAAATGCCACAAATGATTTGTGCCCACCGCTGTATTTCATCATGTTGAATGGGCATCTTGAGATTTTGATGGATCGGATACAAGGTATTGGCTGGAATTTGGAAAAAACACAGGAACAAAACACCAGAGAGCTCATCGATTGCATCAAGGCCCACCGCTCAATAATTAAGCAAGAATGTAGACATAACAACCCCATTGAAACATATAATATATTTATTTTCAGGGTTTTTGGAATTTTGCAAGATACCATATCGTATGGTATATTCATTCAACTAGCGAGCACTGCTATTGTTCTTAGTTTAGAAGCACTGCTTTTTCTACTCTTCCCACCGACTCTGACGGAATCCGCCTTACTTCTATTCTTCATCCTAGACACTACTTTGGAAGTGCTACCTTGCTGCTACTACTCAAATCAGTTTATGTTGAACACTGATCGAACAGTAACCGCGATATATAGTTGCAATTTTGCCGATCAGACGATGGAGTTCAGGAAGATTGCAATCATTTTCATGCAAATGACCCAGAAAAGTCGAGTTGTGATTGCCGGGAAATTCGTGCCAGTCACTTTGGCAACATTTGCTTCGGTAGTTAATTCAATTTTGATTTATTGTTGCCAATTCATTTTGAGACTTTGCAGATGCTGAAGCTGTCATACACTTTGCTGACATTGGCAAATCAGTTGCGCTAACCTTTTATTTGCCCCTGTGAAAAAGCGAAACATATACCTTTCGGAAGTGCACGTAAATAAAGCCATTATCAACTTGAAGCACGATTCACCCACTCAATTATATTCTCTGGTTCGCACCATATGAAAGGTTTTTGGTCTGAAAAAGAGACGATAATGTTAAACGCTTAAATTAACTGTAAATTGCGAATAATTGAAAAAAAAACTTAAATGGAATCATGAAGTTTAAACTTAAAAAAAATATTCGCAGATAATATAATGCTTACTGAAATCTATTTACCAGATATACAGAAGAGGTTTATTTCTAGTGTTTATTTTGCGGAGAGCGAATTGGGTGTTTGCACAATTGCACATCGAGATTTTAAAATAGCAGAAATAAACACTTTTACGAAAAAAAAATATTGTCTGCTGTTTCTACATTATTGCTAATTTTTTGTAGTTTCATTGTTTTAAAATGAAAAGAAACCTGTTTTGAAAAATAAAACTCCCGGGATAACGAAAAAGAAGGGATTCAAAGCGTTGCTATGCATTTTCTCTCGAAAAAGGACTGAAAGCATTGTACAAACAATTTTGGAAGCATGAAATGAACTGTTAAATAATGGATTCTTTTCAATCGATTGTTTAATATAAAAAACTTAAGTATTCCTCTTGCAGAATTCAAATATGAGCGCGAATGAGGCAGATAGGTAAACTTAGAATCTAATAGATTTTAGGTTTTAGTATATTTGCCTGAAGCTATGTTTAACAATAGTTTGCTCGATGTCATGAGAATAATGTGAGACAATATAAAATACTTTTAACATTGAATGAGTTAAACAAGCTCTAATTTTTTTATGTGACAAATTTTGTGCAAAATAACTGCAATAAAAACTTTCAAAGTCACGCGCTCACATGGCTTTTTTTTGCAAATTCAATAAGAACAATCACCCCCGCCCTGAAAAAGGTAGCCTCAATCGCTCTGAGCAGGCCAACTCACTATTTCATAATTGTTGAAAATTTTAATAAAATTCATTCTTAGGAAAATGCAATCTCATAACAAATAACTACAAATTATCTTATGTGTCCAATTTGGACTTAGAGCTCAACACTCATTTACACCTCGAAAGCGCTTCAAGCAGATTAATCAATCACAAATACCGAGCATTTTTTAATGTGTTTTTCAGGAAACTCCAAACTATTCACAGTGCTTTTACACAGGGAAATCGGAAAATATCATTAAAATTTAAAAAAAACTTTTTGTCAAAGCAATTCGATTTACACGTAAACAATTTTCAGAAAGTTTCCAATACACCAGGTCCATCTAACTCACAGCTTTGCCATTCTGATTCAGCCAAAATGGCTTTTATCAACCACAAAAACATATCACGTAAAGAAATATGTAAATCTATTTTGGAACTCGATTGTAACATAGGTCTTGGTCCTAATCATTTTCCACAGACTTTCTTGCGCGAACGCGTTGAACTGTCAGTAGCCCCCTGCGTGTATTCTTTTCCAGCCAAATTTCGTCTGGAGTTTTTCCATCCTGTTGGAAACTTTCATATGTAAAATCAATTTTCAAAACAGACGATAGATGCTGTATTGGAAATTATACAGGCATTGCCATATTATCTTCTATTCGAACGCTTTTTGAAAAGATTGTTGACGATAAACTTTTACCATTTGTTACGAGTAGATCCCGTCTGAACAAGCAACAGCATAGTTTTACAAACGGTCGCTTAACGAGCACAGGTTGGACAATACTAATTTCGGATGTACTGTGTGAAATGAAAAGTCAAACAAAGTAATGTAGTCCACACTGACTTTAGCAAAGCTGTTGACATATTTGGTTATTCTAACTTGACCCAAAAGCCATAGCAAATTTGGACTTGTTGGATCTTTACTTATAGTCCAGGGAAATTTAGGGGAAAGCTGAACTTTGGTTTGAACCTTGGTGCTGGCGTCACCAAATGTCACCAAAAGTGACCTTTCCTAAATATATCAGTAACAGTCACGTCTACAGATAAACAATGTAATACAAATTTGTAGCCTAGAAAATTCCCAACAAAAAATATGCATTGCTTTTTCTTGTAACCATAACCGTTTTTGAGATATATTGATCTAAACATTTGTAACTATCAGTATCCACTTTATCAAGGGCTTGTTGATATTATCCGGTTTTGATTGCGACTTGGAATGTTTGTGAGTTTGTTTTTCTATGTTTAAGAGGTCCATAAAAAAACATGAAAACAAACTTATGTACCGTACGTGATCCAAAAAGTTATCCCCCCCCCTCTTTTTTGCCATAAAATAGTATCACTGAGCTTTCATCCCCAATCTTCAGGAACGAGCTCGTTGGCTACTTGTTGCCCACTGTTAAACAAGATAATATCACTAAAATATCCTGTCAATTGCCTATTTTTGACATCGCAGGAATATCCCCACACCCACACCCGACCCAACCCCGCAAACAAACCACCCCGAAATAACCACTTCTTTTAGTTTTTTTCCATACCGTCTTCTCCCATGAACGATCAGGCCAAGGTCTGGTTTCGAGAAGTTTCATGTCCCTTTGGCGCTATGCAGTCTTCACAGGATTGGGGAAAAATAGATTATTCGGGAATAGTCTGCAGCAGGTTGAACTTCTATAATGTCAAGAATGAGCGTTTACAGAATCATGCCATGATATTATCTTGCTTTTTCATACTCCTAGGGCCACGATATGTTACAAAACCTATTTTCACCTGCAATGTTGTCTCGTCCTGCTCCTTCGTGGAATATCCCATACATGATGCAGTAATACAGTTTATTTCCGAAAAGAGAGTAGCGAGTAGATGTCCCTACAAGTGTTATGGCAAAGGGGGGTGGAGGGTGGTGGGATCTTTTCGGAGCACACTTTTCCACCTACCCTGGAGTCTGGTAGATAAGTTCGTTCACATGTTTTTTTTATGCGCCTCTTAAACATAGAAAAACAACTCACAAGCATTCCTAGTCGTAATTAAAATCGGATAATATCAACATACCGTTGAGAAAGAGGATGCTGTTAGAAGCAAATGTTTAGAACAACATATCTCAAAAACGGTTATGGTTACAAGAAAATGTTACATAATTTTTTTTGTTGGAAATTTTTTAAGCTACAAATTCGTCATACATTGTTTTTCTGAAGACGTGACCGTTACTGAGATATTTAAGAGAGATCACTTTTGGTGACCTATGACCCCGTATAAATAGTAACGAAGCACTCGGTTCGATGGGGACATTTGACATTTTGTTCAACATGCCAGGGCCAAATCTTACACCAAAATTCAGCTTTCCCCTAATTTTTCCGAAGTTTCGCCTTTTTTGTCGGATTTCACTGGACTACTAAGTAACTGTTAATATCGGCATATGCTGTGCTACATTGCTCTTGGAAGGTACTAAGAGCGACAACTTCGCAAACGTTCAACGTTTGTAAGTTGTTAATCGAAATAAGGACTGGATCTTTTGAACCCAGTAGCGATTCCCTAAGCGTTAAAAACTATTTGAAGAAAAAAATGTACTTTTTAGATTCGTGGTAACTTGGACCATTAATTTCACTTTGTATTTAAAAAAATCTTCAACTTTGAAAGATGATGCACTGTTGTAGTATTATTAATCGAATATTACTGATAATTTTTTTAAAAAATTTTCTGCGCTTAAATGCCTGCTGGACCATTCTGCAAAAATATTTGTGCAAGTCTCAGAGTCACGAGCGGCCACTGGATCTGTCTACCAGTTTGGAGATTGATCATGCCAAAGCACAAATTATTTGACTTTAATCATTTTCAATTTTAGAAAAGGAGGAACAAAAAAGAACAAAATTCAAATTATCAAGCCCTGAGATAGTGAAGCTACGTTTAAAATCATTATTTCAAAGCTTGCATATGTAAATATATTTCGCTTCCTCGGATGCATTCTTAAGCTTTCATTAAAAATAGAGACAGTATCTCTACATATTAAATCGATTGGAAGTAAAAACTCACAACAGCAAAGAAATAGTTGAAAAGCTATTAGGTACTTTAAAGCAAGTGCAAAATAAGTGCAATTATATCATATTTCTTATTCAACCACGCCCAAGAGAACGCAAGCCGTGGCAATTAATATGCAAATGCCATTTGCGATTTCTCTTCATATTTCTCATACATCTTTTAATTTTTCAGCAGACTCAGTTACGTATTAGAAAAAAACCTGCTATAAATTGTAGTGCATCGCAAATTTACAGCTAGTTTCAATCACCATCGCCTTGTCACCTTTAGAATGACTGGAAAATATTTCGGAAAACGTGTTGAAACCATACGTTCACTCGATTACTTATGGTTTTTCTGGAAACTGCACGGCTGCTATCCAGATCCAGTGTATAGTTTCTTTCAAAAGTTACACGTCCTTTTTGTTATTGTTGTGGTGAATTTTATGAACATGTCAACCTTTTTAATTCAATTGTTTTTCATACGAAATCTCAAGCAATTGCTCAACAATGTGCCAATGAATGTTACTCTTATTGCTGACGCTTTGAAATTTTTTTCGATTCTGAAAATGCGTAAGCAGATAATCTTTGTTCCGAAATATTTTGCAGAATTGGATAAATCAGTTGTGACTCCGGAGCATGTAGAAAAAATAAGACAGCTTGTAAGTTTCTGCAAGCGGATCATAGTATTCGTGATGATCGCGTACCAATCACTTATGTTAGCTGCAGCTGTTAATGCGGCTGTAAGTCATCGTGAAATTTTACTTTTCGACGTTTGGATTCCGTATGATTTTCATAACCCGAGCTGGGTCTACTGGATTACTCTCCTGTTTCAATTTCTATTCATGATGCTGGCAGCGATTCAAGATACCACAAATGATTTGTGCCCACCGCTGTATTTCATCATGTTGAATGGACATCTTGAGATTTTGATGGATCGGATACAAGGTATTGGCTGGGATTTAGAAAAAACACAGGAGCAAAACACCAGAGAGCTTATCGATTGCATCAAGGCCCATCGCTCAATAATTAAGCAAGATTGTAGACATAACAACTCCATTGAAACATATAATATATTTATTTTCAGGGTTTTTGGAATTCTGCAAGATACCATATCGTATGGTATATTCATTCAACTCGCGAGCACTGCTATTGTTCTTAGTTTGGAATCACTGCTTACTCTACTCTTCCCACCAACTCCGACGGAATCGGCCTTATTTCTATTCGCCATCCTAGGCACTACTTTGGAAGTGCTACCTTGCTGCTACTACTCAAATCAGTTTATGTTGAACACTGATCGAACAGTAACCGCGATATATAGTTGCAATTTTGCCGATCAGACGATGGAGTTCAGGAAGATTGCAATCATTTTCATGCAAATGACCCAGAAAAGTCGAGTTGTGATTGCCGGGAAATTTGTGCCAGTCACTTTGGCAACATTTGCTTCGGTAGTTAATTCAATTTTGATTTATTGTTGCCAATTCATTTTGAGACTTTGCAGATGCTGAAGCTGTCATACACTTTGCTGACATTGGCAAATCAGTTGCGCTAACCTTTTATTAGCCCCTGTGAAAAAGCGAAACATATACCTTTCGGAAGCGCACGTAAATAAAGCCGTTAGAAATTTTAAGCACAATGCACGCACTCAATTATACTCTCTGGTTTGCACCATATGAAAGGTTTTTGGTCTGACAAGGAGACGATGATGTTAAACGCTGGCTTATAGTTAATTTGCGAATAATTGTAAAAAAAAAACTTAAATGGAATCAAAATATTCGCAGAATATTAAACGCTGACTGAAATCTAATTACCAGAAATACGGAAGAAATTTATTCTAGTGATTAGCGGAGAGCAAACTGGGTATTTGGCACAATCTCACATCGAGATTTTAAAATAGCAGTGACTATATGAACAGTCAAAATAAACGAATTAATCAAAAAAAAATATTGTCTGTCTTTACTGCATTATTTCTAAGCATTACTGTCATTTTTTCATAATTTCGTTGTTTTAAAATGAAAAAAAAACCTGTTTTGAAAAATAGAACTTCCGGGATAACAAACAGGAAGGGATTCAAAGCGCTGTTATGCATTTTCCCTCGAGAAAGGACTAAAGGAATCGTAAGAAAAATTTTAGATGCCTGAAACGAATTGTTAAATAATGGATTCTTTTTAAACGATTGTTTAATATAGAAAAACTAAAGTATTATTTTTGCAGAGTTCAAATATGAGCTCGAATGAGGCAGGTAGGGTAAACTTAAAATTTAGTAAATTTTTGGGTTTTAGTATATTTGCCTGAGGCTATGTCTAACAATAGTTTATTAGATGCTATGAAAATAATGTGAGACAATATGAAATACTTTAAACATTGAATGAGCTAACCAAGTTCTTATTTTTTTTATTTAATGTTTAAATTTTTTTTTAATTTTTTTATTTAATGTTTGTACAAAATAACTGCAATAAAAACTTTCAAAGTCACGCACTCACATGGCAATTTTTTTGCAAATTCAATGAGAACAATCACTCCCACCCCGAAGAAAGTAGCCTAAAACGATGTCAGCAGGCCAACTTATTTTTCATAATTGTTAAAAATCTTAATAAGATTAATTCTTCAGAAAATTCAATCTCATAACGAATAACAACAAATTATCCTATGTGCCCAATTTGGGTTAAGAACTCAACACTCATTTACCCAAATTTCGGTGGCAACTCGAAAGTGCTTCAAGCAGATCAATCAATCACCGCTTATTGCTTGGCCCAACTTGACAATATTAAGTTATTTTATCTTCACGGGAAATAAAAGTTTACCAAGCAAATTATATATACAATATATATACTATCTAATATATATTTACTATCCTCTGATAAAAAAAAGTCATCTCATAAGATAAAGCTCCTTCTTTATCGACAGCTTGGCAGGCCCATATTCGGCTACGGGCTCTTAATCTGGACGATCATGATTCAAAGCCATTAGAAAAAGCTACCAAAACTTCAAGAGTCCTGCAAATTGCGAGTCAAGCGTAAAAATGCTATTTATTAAACACACAGTTATATGAATAAATTAACGTGACTCCTCTTCAGAATAATCTTCTCAAACTTCGTGAGAAATTCGATTATTTTTTTTTTGTTAAGTGACTAGTGTATAGTGACTCAGGAGTGTCCATACAAAATTTCAGGTCGATCCGAGCAAAATTAACGAAGTTATCGGCTTAACAATACAAATAACTCAAATTCATATTTTCGCGCAAATCGCGTTCCTTTCCTGCTTTATTAGCCGCGCGCAGCTCTCATATACGTAATAGTAGTCTTCCCACTCTAGCCACACCTGTCTGTGCTACATTTGTGTAAAAACACTTATATATGTGACTTGTAGTAGTATACAATCATTTCATCGAGCAGTTACGGTACACGTGTTTCGTAATTTTTCACGCACTTTTGTTGCACAGTTAAAATTTTAAAATGCGTTTTTTGAGGAATTTTTTTTTCATGTCGGTGACACATGTAACTCGAAAACTACTCGACCGATCTTTCTGAAATTTTGCACACTATTTCTGTAGGCAATTTACTAGGTAACGCTGTCGAGATATTAATTTTTTTTTTGCTTTTTTTATTTTTATGGAATTTTTTACAACTGAAAACAGAAATTTCGAAAAAAAATTTTCCGTTTTTTTTTCGTTTTTTTGACTTCAAACTTATACCAAAAATTAAATAATCTAGATATTTGAAAAAACTTGACAGCGTTACCTCAAGAAACTCATAAACTAACGAAATATTTTTGGTTTTTTTGTTTACGATGATCCAGTCATTAGTTATGTGTCTCACCGCAAATCAACTCTTTGTCCTAAACGAAAATGTCAAATTCATGTCACGAGCTTAATTTTCAATATTTTTCAATAACATTTTTTTTGGATACTCTTCAAAGGTTGTTCTTTACTGTAGGTACTATCTCAATCAAGTCACTAGTAACAGTTTTCTAAAAAAAATCTTGAAAATGGGTATAAAATGTGCTGCTCTGTGCAAAACATTTTACTCAATTTTTTTTATTGTATTGAAAGGAATACATACAGCATAGTAAATACTGAGCATTTTTTTTATGTATGTGTCAGGAAACTTCACACAGTGCTTTTTCATAGGGAAATGTGAAAATATCATTAAAATTTAAAAAAAACTTTTTGGTTAAGCAAATACTTTTTTTTCGCTTTACACGTGAACAATTTCCAGAAAGTTTCCAATACACCAGGTCCCACACTTTTATCCTTCTGATTCAGCCAAAATCACTCTTATCAATCACAAAAACATATCACGTAAAGAAATATGTAAATGTATTTTGGAACTCGATTGTAACCTAGGTCTTGGTCCTGGTCATTTTCCACAGACTTTCTTGGGCGAACGCGTTGAACTGCCATTATTTGCCAGCCAACTTTCGTCTGCAGCTTTTTCATCCTGTTGGAAACTTTGATATGTAATATCAGTTTTCAAAACAGACGATAGACGCTGTATTGGAAATTATACAGTCATTGCCATATTATCTTCGATTCGACCGCTTTTTGAAAAGGTTCTTTGCGATAAATTTGCACCACTTGTTAGATCCCGTCTGAACGAGCAACAGCATAGTTTTACAAACGGTCGCTTAACAAGCACAAGTTGCACAGTACTAATTTTGGATGTTCTGCGTGAAATAAAAAGTCTAACAAATTGATGTAGCCCACACTGACTTTAGCAAAGCTTTTGACGTAGTTGGTTATTCTAACTTGACCCAAAAGCTATAGGAATTTGGACTTGCTGGATTTTTACTTATAGTCCAGGGAAATTAAGGGGAAAGCTGGATTTTAGTGTCGGTCAAATGTCACCAAAAGTGACCTTTCGTAAATATCTCAGAAACGGTCACGTCTACAGAAAAATAATGTATTACAAATTTGTTGCCCAAACAATTTTCAACAAACAAAATTTTAGAACTTTTTCTGGTAGCCATAACCATTTTTAAGATATATTGATCTAAACATTTGTAACTAACAGTATCCACTTTCTTAAGGGCATGTTGTTGTTATTCGGTTTTGATTACGGCTTGGAATGTTTGTGAGTTTGTTTTTCTATGTTTAAGAGTCCCATAAAAAACATGTAAACAAACTTATCTACCACACTACAGATTAGATGGGAAAGTGTGCTCCGAAAAGTTCCCCCACCCCCTTTTTTTGGCATAAAATTGTATCCCTGAGCTTCCACCCCCAATCTTCAGAAATGAGCTCGTTGGCTACTCGTTGCCCACTGTTAAACAAGATAACATCACTAGATTATCCTATCAATTGTCTATTCTTACCACAACATTGAATCTAGATCTGATGCACTTTTTCTCCAATGCAAGCTTGACTCACTTGATCGGTGGTGCAATTTAAACAAGTTGCTGTTTATTATTGATAAGTGCCAAATTTGAGATTTTACCGAACACATTTATAGAACACATACGTTCTCGGCAACAGTTTATCAACTCACGTTGATAACGTTGTTGACTTCTGTGTTATCTTGGATGAGAAATATCACTTCACCTAGTATTATGACTAAATCCTTTCCCGAGCGAACAATTGGCTCGGCTTCATTTAACGACGAGCCAAGCACTTTAAAAATTTAGGGCTGCAAGATCTTTATACACTGCACTCCTACGTTCTATTCTCGAATGCACTTGCATTATCTGGAGTCCAGCCTTTGGAATCCACAGTTACAGAGTCGAGTCCATCTAAAATAATTTCTTGCTTTTTGACTTGAGGGAACTGTATAACCAGTTCGACTTGAATAACTTACTCCTCTTTGAGAATAGGAGAATGGTTATTTCTGTATTTCATTTGGTATTAATTTACTGTAAGTACTTACTTTATACTTTGCTTGGTGAAATAAATAGAAATAGAATAGAATGAAAAGTGAAGTATACACATAAGTATCTTAACTACTCTTTATTCCAGAAATGCAATGAAAAACATTTAAGTATAGATCGTTTATTTTCATTGTAACTATCATTTTTTTGTGATATTAGGGCTAATTTACGAGTCCTAATTTAAAAAAAAAATATTTCTTGAAATGATATGAATATTGAAGGACCTAGTTGGTAGAAGCTTTGTTAAGTGTTTACACACTAGAAACTTCAAGATTGCCAACCCTGAGTTTCACTTGTATATGGGTGGACAGCTATATTACGACAATAACTCCAGGTAATTCATATGTCTCATTTTGTATTTAAATGGCTGCATTAAAGAAAATATACCTAATTTGAAGAATAATATTTACTAAATTAATTTTCGTTTTGAATACGTTGAGAGCACATTGAATTTTTGAGATTTTTGTGAAAGGATTCTCATAAATCTTTTAATTTTGAAATACAATTGTTGAATATATTTTCCTTAAGGCCCCTCTATTAACAATGCTTTTTAGATTATTTTAAACAATATCGTTTGATATAAGTAGCTCTTAATTTTCAGCCAGCTAAGTATTTTATAATTATTGCGTTGGAGTTTATGAGAAAGAGTTGTAAATTAATACGTACACTGCATCAAAAAATTGCACGTACACCACCTTATCATAAATTAAAACTCATTTATTTTTTATATAAATAAAATTTTCGTCGTTTTTATTAATTTCATGAGTTCTACACAACTGAAACTATCTAAAACAAAAAAGCATTCCGCAATATTAATGTTAATTTTGAAAATTAGGCTATAAGCCAAGTCAAAAAATTGCACGTACATCAAAAATTTCCACATACATTCAGAAAATTAATTACTTTTTCTACTTCTTATAGCGTGTGTGGTGTCCTTTCGCTGAAATTACATCCTTTAAACAATTGTTCATTGAATGAGCTAGTTTTCTAGTAATTTCAGGTGTTATTTTTTTCCACTTTTCTCAAATAACCTCCTTGAGGTCAGCTCGGCTTATAATATGATGTTCCCGCACTTTTTTTCGAAAACATCCCAAAGATATTCAATTGAATTAAGGTCTGGTGATTGGCGTTATACAGTAACCACTCTTTTACTAGATGCGAGAAATATTTTGGATCATTGTCATGTGCTAGTGAAATTTCGTAGCTAATTCCAATTTTCGAAGCACTGGCTCTTAAATTAGGCTTTATTATTTCTAAGTACTGATGCTTGTCCATAGTGCTTTCCACAAATATATAATTTCCAACGCCATTAGCTTCCATCGCTCTTCAAACCATAACATTTTCACCTTCGTGTTTCTCAGTGGGTCCCAAATTTTTTGACTCCAACGCTGATTGACTCTCTGCCGAACAAATTGCCACCCATCAGAGCCAAAAAGATTATACTTACTTTCGTCTACAAAAATAACAGTTTCCCAAATTTAGTCTGACTTTTTTACATACTCTCTGACACACTCAAAGCGTCGGGCAACATTTTTCCTCGAAATGAACGTTTGTGTTCTTGCAATGCATCCCTTGTAACACTTTTTATGGAGAAAATTTCGCACTGTTTGGGCATTCAAATATATTCCGTCGTTTCTTTTAAGGTCTGCAGCTGTTTTGGGAGCACTTGTTTTTGGATCCTTCTTAATAATTCTCTAAATTTTTTATCCAAATGGTCAGCTAAAATTTTCTTCCGGCCTCTTCCTTGGGCAATTGCAAAGCTTTTGTTGCTTTTAAACATTTTTATATCCGTTTGCATGGTCGAACGTGGTGTGCCAATGATCCATGATACTTCAGCATAACTGTTACATTCCTCCTTAAAATTTACGATTCATTTCTTCACTTCAACAGGAACATTGCGGTGTGTTTCGCCTATTTCAGAATTAAAAAAAAAGAAGAAATACTGCACTGCTCTATTGAGCATTTACAACTACTAGCTTCAATAAATGAGGATATTGTGTAAATCTGCACTGGAAACTAAGTACCATTACTTTTCTTTTACAAGATCATAAGTGAATCTTGTGTGTATGTGCAATTTTTTGATGTACGTGCAATTGTTTTAAGTATATTTTGGCTGTACTGTGACAGTAAAAGCTAATATAACAAAATAATGTTTTGCTCTAAAAAGCTTTAACAGTATAGAATTTATAAATACTTAGAGAATGAAAAAAGTTTTTTTTGTTTAATAAATAGAAGAGTTTTTATTGGAGTAAGGGTACTGTACGCGCAATTTTTCGATTCAGTGTAGTTCTACCCTTTGACTTTTGAAATCAAGATCTATACATTTATGACCATTAATGAGGTCGATTAATGAGGAAAATCATCTATGGTTTCAAGACACAATTCATTTTATTTGTTTTTCATTGAGTACTTTAAAATTTATTCATCTTTTCAACTGCGGGCTAAAAAATGTAGTACTGCTCAATTTTCGCAAACGTAGTACTAGTCCAATTTTTCCTACAGAAGCTAAATATGTTTCAATATTTTGTTGGATATCATTAGACTGACTCTAGAAAGATGGTAGATTGCTCTTCTAATGTCATTAGCTGTCATTAACTTGAACTAAAAACTAATTAGACCCATTTTTCTTATGTGAATCTTTCAGAAAGTCATGGATAATAAATAGAGGGAAATATTCCAGATCGCGCTCTAACATTTCTAAGCTAATAGCTCATATTTATGATCTTAAAATGAATTTTGCAGTAGAATATTTAATTGCGAACAATTGTGCAACTTCACAAGAGTCGGACTATAATTAATGAGTCAATTATTATAACATGTTCGAAAATATTTTATTCAAAGGCATACAAAACACGTTCAACGACATTCAAAGTTAATTTCCATACCCTTTCGTGTCGATATCAATAGTCTTCCTCAATTAATATAATCATCTTTTCAACCTAATCTTATCCTCATCACCAACATTACCTTTCTCCATGACAAAACAGTGAATGAAGCTTCGTCTCAATACCAGGCAATATTCACTTTACGTTCCACCACAACTTTCGGCATTTTCAAGGCCTCAAGAAGCCTACTTATAACCTCTCCGGTGGCTCCTTTTCTGCCATTTGGAGTTTCCTGTCTCGTGACTACGGGTATATAATCAAAAACCACCCGCGCTCGGATAACTCGTGCTCATCCTTGCATGTTAATCTCGAACGTTTTAATTAATTCCTTCTGTTGCCGTTGTCGTCGTCGCAGAAAATTTGATAAAATGTCCTTTAAGCATTTTATTTTTGTTGTGTCGCGACTCAATGCAAAGTCTTCTTATTCTGATCAAGTGCTGCCACACTTTGACGAGCACGGCTGCTGAAAATAAAGGGCACAATCGATGGAGTGGATGAAACAAAGACAGACTTTAATTAAGAATTGCCAAGAGTCGACTATAGGCTGCTGAATTGAATTTATAGGCTATATACATGGGAAGCAAGCATAATTATAAGTTTAGACTTCAATTCAAAACTCATCCGAAAATTAAAATACATTTATAGCTCTGTTGTTTGTGGTCATATTTGATGTTAAAAGTTTCTTCAATTCGAAATATTACCAGACATTTACAAAGTAAACATCACTCCGATTCAAATACGCTGCAAAATTACAAATAAACTTTCTGGATGATTTTCTTGTTCACTCCACACCTCACACCAGCCACTTCCCAAACACCCACCAAAAACTTTTCGTGCTCAATATCCGACTTGTTTCACTAGTCAACCGGTCAACACTGTCCATTATGCAATTAAGTCGAAGGCAGTAATAACAAAACATAAAAAGCCTCTGCTGGACTTGTCATACAATCGGTTCTCCCATATCTATAGACATCCCTCTTTTGAAACACAACAAACAATAGTCGAAACATGTTTTCCAGGAAAACCACAGTCCCATATGGCAGTTAGAATGAAATTGGCTCGAAATCCACTTGAGCCCGCGAAGCTTTCCCCAATTTCGATGGTTCCATTAAAAAATTAAATTAATTTCGTTACAATCAGGTTCCGTCCGCACCAGCCATTCTGCAAATCTTGCCGAGGCGTTTCGATCTCAGACATCAATAAGTTGGCTGAGGCTGATATTAATTATTTTTCGATTGCTAATTACGAAATAACCAAATGAAAATTGTTTGATTTTCGATACAAACAACTGTCGTGCTTGTTCTGAGGATATCCTTTTAGATACTGAAATTAGCTTTTCTGAGAAAAGGGCCTATGACATTGCTCTGTAGAGGGATTCTAATGTATGGTGATGTTTCTCCAGTTCTCCCCAGCACGAAGGATATTTCTCCAAAAGTTCTCAGTGTTTGTTCTACTTCCCCTTCTGTAGTCTCGGCAAAGGAGCACCCCGAATGACTATCATGTGATGTGTTTTCCGCAAACTGATGGAAAGTGTGATTGACTGACGTGAAGCAATATTGTAGCCTGCCGGGAAATGCTGTTATTTTATATTAAAGTAGAGCTATTCAATGGCTTGAAAATTAGATATGGGGGAAAATTAAATTTTCTTACTGAACTGAGTGTTTATTTGCTTGGCTTTGGACTAGGAAATAGGTATTTTGGAGTTTTAGCTCCAAATGGATTTGCTCTATATTGTATGAATGTATGTTTTTCTATGGTATGAATAAAGTTTGAATGAGTGTCTGTTGATAGTATGATATATACATATGTTGTATATCTAAAGGCATGTAGAAAGTCTACACTTAAGTACAAAAAAAAGAATAGTAGAGTAGCGAAACTACGATTAAAGAGATACTTAGCAATCATCCTGTATTCGTTGACGCTGTTATAAGTAGTAATTTTTCAGAGTCAAAATATAATTGGTGAGAACTTATTCATTGTTACAAAAATACCCAACTACAAATTAAAAACAAATATTCGTCAAGTCGATTAGACTTAAACCTAAGCTTCATTGAATAGATCACTAGATCGTACTGGTGTTTCAGAGAGCTGAACAGTTTTTCTTTGAATACTTAAAAGTACCTCTTATCATCAGTAGCTCTACTTTGTTCATAAGGATTGAAATTCGGGAGGTAAAAGGATAGGAAGCTTGTTTGTGCGGGCTCTCCAATACGATATACCCTCACAAGAAATGCAGACAATCTAGACAAAACTTTGGCACTTTTGAGTGAGTTATTTTGGTAGACACATCAATTAATGTGTTTATTTATTTATTTATTTATTTACTATTATTCAACAGATTAAATCCAACTACTGAATATAGAAAATATAAAATACAAATAATTCATTAACGAAAGAATGATAAAAATGAACAAAATAATAATGAGATTATAATGATACAAAATAAAGAACAATAATAAACAAAATCAAAGTGAAAAAGTACAAATTCAAAATAAGAAAAATAGAGAAAAAAAGAAAAGGAAAAAACACTACATTGAATTAGTAGTAAGTAAAACATTATTTTTCAGAAAAGTTTTAAAGGCATATAATGTCGGCGGTACAGGACCAAACTGTAGATCATTATGTTGCCTCAGTAATCGCAACAGCGGAAAATAAAAAAAGATATCAGTGTGCGCAAATGGCACACTAAACTCAAACGAAGAGTGGGTGCCATGCATTGCAACACGGACAGAAACGTAGCTGCTGATGTCGGAATCTACCAACCTATGAAACAATTTGAAGAGTAGGTACTCATCCAGGAAAAGTCTCCGTGATTCGAGGGAAGCGAGACGAAGGAACGACAGACGATCACTATAAGGACGGCAAGGAAGCTGAAATTTATAAAACAGGGTGCGAGTAGATCTGCGTTGAACCGACTCCAACGCAGTATTTAAGTAGACAAAACGAGGACACCAAACTTGACAGCAATATTCAAGGATACTACGTACAAGGGAGAGGAAAAGTTGTACACAGGTGGAAATATTAACGAAATCTTTAGAGGATCTAATAATAAAACCAACAATATTAGTCCTGAAAAGATTAGAAATAAAGTTAAAACACAGTCCTATTTAGGTTTTACAACTTTATTCGTTAGTTGTTTGATATCGACTGAACGTAATCTAAATTTTTGTGTCCAAGTAAGTTTTGTATACATTAATTTTATCTTGGAGCGGAAAATGCAAACTATAGCTATTTTTGCACATAATAGTTTTGTTGGTTAGAATCAATGAGTAATCAAAATTGATATTTGATATTTTGATGTTAACAGTTCATGGCTTCGAGAGATAACTCGACTTGATGCACCACACAGCCGTAACATGAATTTTTCAGATAGATGTCTCGCTAGGATGTTAGTGTTTTCGTGGTTGTGTGTTTGCTTTTGGAGGTTTTTTGTTTGTTTGTTTGTTTTTCTCAGTTGTATTGTCTTCTCGAATATTTTTTTGCATAATTTTGTGTGTTTTTCTGCAATTTTCGACCCCTGCTACCACCTATTCGCCCTCTGATGGTAAAATTTCCCGGCTGTGGTGCATCACAAATCAAAGCTACATCATGGCAAAAAAGACAGCTTCCCATGAGCTTTTCTTTTTTCTATCAGCACATTCTATAGTTCAGCATGTGAACTACCTATGAACGTTGAATTTCTGTACGATTGAATTCACTGGTACAAGAGTGTTGTTGTTTCCAATGCGTCTATTCTGTTCTATGCTGTATACAAGAGCAAAAAAACCCGCCTACAAATGATTTCATTGAGACAGGAGTGTTGTTTTTTCCAATGCGCCTGTTCTGTTCTGTGCTGGTGATAAAGGAGTGAAAAAACGCACCTAAAGTCAAATTATAGGTATATTCCCGTACTTTCAGCAACTGAATTTTACTGAATTTTCCTGAATCATGTGGTGGAGAAATTCATGAAAAGTCCGGGAACGCTCTCATTGCATTTCCTGAAAATGTACAGACAAAAGTGTCAGTTTTCGGTTTTTGGGAGAACAATAGTGATTATAAAGTCACCCTAAGTGGTGATAAATTATCGCCACAAAAATATTCGATCTTCATAACAACATTAGGTAATAAATATTCTGCTTGCCGCGCACGTTTGAAAATATTTACTCGTGCCACATTGTTGACCACTTTTCAGTATTTTTCAGTAGCGCAGACCCTACTGAAAAAGGGGAAATTTTCAGTTTTCAGTAAAATGGCGTACGGGAACGGCTTCATTGCAATTAATTGCAATTAATCGCAATCAATTGTAGTACGGGAATAAACCTTATTTTTCAGACTCTTCATATGTCAGCAGGAGAATTTTGTAATCCATAAAACCATGGTATTGAAAGAAAACTGTATACATGGACTTGATTTTTGGATAACTTTTGCTAGATCTTTGCGATCTAGCTTCACTTTTAGCATGATAATAGCTTAGAGCTATGCTTCAAGCTATAAGCATAATTCCAAGTTTCATCTCTAGTTATAATGGGCTTTACAGTGTATGGATAAACAAAAATCATTGTATTACCGTTACATCATTCAAAATGTCTTCCAACATATTGGTTCTGTTCGAAAATTTCTCGGCATAACCAAGATTTGAGGGCAGTATTTTTTTTTTTATTAATTTTTGTTGTTGATTTCATGATATTTTCTGATAAATTCTGTTACAATTGGTCACTTATTATTTTTCTACGAGCTTTTGTTTGCAGGAAGCCGCTTGTATCTTCAAAAATGGAGAAAGCTGAGAACAGTACCATAATTAGTCAAAAAGAATATGATTCCATGTCAAATTGAGGAAGATTTATGTAAGACAGAGGTCCGCGCCTTCATATTCTATAGTAGAAAAGTTGAAAGCTTGATTCAAACCAGGCAAAGAGGGCGTTGATGATAATCCGAGGAGCAGCCGGCCATCGATAAAACTCATAAAATAGTTTTAGAAAACCGAAAATTAAAACTGCGGGATATTTGTGATACCATAGGGACTTCTATTGAGAGGGCGTACCATATTTTGGCTGACGAATAAAGATTGAAAAAAGTTTAGCAAGATAACTGCCGCGTTTGATAATCGAAGAATAAAAATTCAACCGGTCTAAAATTTCTAAAGATAATTTGGCGTTATTTCGAAGGAATACTAGCGTTTTTTAAAAGATTTATAAGCACTGACCAAACCTGGATTCATTATGTCCCTGAAACAAAAAAAAAACAAACAATCAAAATAATGAAAACATAGCAAATATCCTCCGCCAAATAAAACCAAGTCATGTGCTTTGGAAGGAAATACGATGGGTTCAGTGTTCTGCGATGACAAGTGTCAATCATTTTTATTGACTAACTTCCCAAAGGATAAACTACAACTCGTTAATACTATTCTAATTGGTAAGGTAAACAAGCTGAAAAAATCGCGGAAACAGACAGGCATTGACCAAAAACAAAATCCTTTTTCATCAGCATAATGTAGGTCTGATAGAAGCGACTTTGAAATATGAGCCACCCTGTGCCCGTGATGCCATTTTGAAAAAAAAACAGCTTTTTACCTTTAAATTCCGATCCAGTTATCAGATTTTGACGAAATTCACACAGTAGCTAGACTTTAATTTAGATGACGTTGTGAAAAATTTGGTTAGAGCTGCCAGCTATGGTAATTTTTGGGTCCTGAATTTTGAAAATTTGCGCACCAAAATAAAAATTTTTGTGCAGTCATGGAACCAAAACGAAATTCATATAGTAAATGGACCATATACTAATACACTTTGGCAGGATTCTGGTAGTTTTTGTAATTTTATGTCATATCTTTAGTCAGCAATGTCATCATTAAACTTTCAAATGGTTATGATCTTGTGGCGAAAATATGTAACAGACATGTGGATTTTGAAAATTTGAAAACTTTTACTGATGGTGACTCTAAATTTCTTTGCACTCTTATAACTTCCAATGTAGTCATGGGTTCGAAATAAAATGTGCAAGTTGAGTTGGCCTTTATATAAAATGATTTAGTATATTTTTAGTTTTGGAGATAGCCAGCAACAAGTATTTTGGTTATTTCCGTACCGTCAGATGCTATCATTAGCTATTTATATATTAAAAATGAAAAATGAAAATAAGTAGCCAATATTTAAATTTTCCAAGCTTTGGAAATTTTCCCAAACATCTTTCTATCCCTGCAACTTAACTTTCTATCTCTGTAACTTAACTAACGAAAATTTAATGAGTTTAAGCGAAAGTTTTGTTATTTTCTATTACTATTTAGATATGGTTACATAAAGTATTTTTTTATTTTAACTGAAAATTTTTCCTATGCAAGATTCTCCTTTTATATTCCTAGTAAAATTTTATGACACTAGTCGTACCTTTATTTTATTCCAGATTGAAAATCTATTAAAAACGCCAAAATGTCTTCACAATCTCTTAAAAGCGCCTAAATAACCAAAAACTACATTTATGACTATAGTTCGACTAGTTATTTTTAGATTTTGGGACAGTTTTGCATTTCAGTGATAATCAGTGTCTCAATGATAACCAAAATCTCCGTGATAAATAATAAGACTTGCAAGTGGTCTACGGAAAGTTTAACTAATATAAAATGTGAACTTCGACGGCGACCAAAATATAATTGAGTTGCAGGTTTTTATTGATAATTTTTAGTTTCTTATTCCAAATTCAATTTATGGGCACACATTGCAATCACTACGGATTTTTTACTCATCTAACCGCATTTTTTGAAAATAAAGCCATGTAATTTTTACTCATTTGTATACCACTAAGCTCCACTAGCTCTTTGGTCACTATATCTTACTTTGTACCTAATTATCTAATTTTGATCAGTGATTATGTGCATTTTTTGTTATTCCCGCATCATGAAATAGTGAAAAAGTAACTATTGAAATCTTTGAAATAGTGACTTTTTTCACTCAGTATATCGTTATTCTGAGCTTTTAACATATAATTAAAATAAATATTCATATCTTAAGTTAAAATAATTTTCAATATTAAATTAAATATCCCATATCGTAAAATCAAACGCATCTAATACATATTCTACTTTATGCTAATGCTATAATACTGATAATCTCTTCTAGCCGTCAAAACAATGCTTCGTAGTCATAACTTATCGTTCTGTGATATATTACCGGATTATCTAGTCATGTGTGATGATCAACGCTAACACTCAGAATTTCGATTAATAGACCACCATAGCAGCACTAGCACTACTCCTAGTACTAAACCACAACAGGCTAGCACAAAATGAAATCATATAAGTTATTTCTTGGGATGTTTTCAAGACACGCCAGTAGTGTTCGAGAATAACCCATAAAGGACCGTAATCGTACATCCGTATATCAAGCACAGTGTGAGCTCATCCATAGAATATATATTCGAGGAACTAGAGCGAGTAAGAGCAGGGCAGCGATTGTAATTATGATTATAGAAGTGGAATTGACGTTACTTCCAGTGAATTATGAGAACTAATTAATTCAGAAGTTTCTGTTTTGCGGAAATAGTTTTCAGACATAGTAGGTTGAAAGTTGGTGCGTCGTGGCGAATGACACTTATTTCCAATCAGCTGCTGTATCACATATTTTTCGGGAGGTATTTTTCTTCTCTCGAAACAAGTACCTCATAGTGTTTAAATAAAATATGTATGTAAGTGTATCAAAATCAACTGAGTTCAAAATTCACTGCAAGTTTTAGTGAGACTAGGCGAATTTCGCGACTGTAGAATAGTTTTCATTGGAAAAGCAATTCAATTTATAATGATTCTACTTGAAAATCTAGAGCTATAGCTAAGATTTTAATATTCACAAGTGTAATCAAATCTCCACTGTAATCAAATCATCTAAAGTCTCATCGAAACATTCCTGTCATATCTACGCATTCATATATTTATCATTGTGCCGCACAATTCCATAATCAATTATCCATAATGCCACTTTTATCTTCATATTTTCTGTCTTCATATCTCTAAATTTCCTGAAACTTCAAAATGCCAGCGTTTCAATTTCTGAAAGCTTGTACCAGCAGATTTCTCTCAAAACTTAGTCCGCATCGAAAAACCAAAACAGATGAAGAACTAAACGAACAATTTCGATATTTTTCGTAGAAACCTCGTAACAAATCCGAAGGAATAAGTTTGCCTTTTCCAAGATGAAACTTTTCAAGAGCAAATCAATACTTTCCGCCAGAATATTGATGTTGTTGTTACTGACATTCAAGTTTGAGAATTTCATCGGATTTGCAATGGTTGTATGGAAGAATTCATATAAAAGTTTCCTGAGTCATTCAATCTTTTTTCAGAAATGCTGCATTGTCAACTTTAGCATAGGAAGAGTGATGTCAACATTGTCAATTTTAGTTTTTTTTCTAAAAAATAACAAAACTTTACTTGCACTATGAAATGGTTTAAACATGTTCCATTCCTGTATTTAAGATTTAATCTGGATTATTCAGAGTGTGATCGGCGTGTACGAGGTTGGGACATTTTGTTCGCGAATTGTTAACCACAATTGCTTTTAATGTTTTAAGTTTTGCCTTGCTAACATATCAGTCTATAGCACATAAGTGAATTGACCATATACCTGCCAGTATTTTCCATCTTCCAAGAGCAAAGATAGTTTTTTCCATCAAAGTTATGCATCTGTCAATATTTTGTGAAATATTGATTTATAGAAGGTAATCTACCTTATTCTTCAGTAAACAAAGTTTTGACGGTAACCGGATCCAAAATTTCAATTTATGCATTCCAAAAAATTACCGTACAAGGCATATTTCTTATAATTAAATAATAATTAAAAAAAATAAAATCGATCAGATACCTACTTATTACACGAATAAAAACATGGACCTAACTACATTTGAAGCTGAATGAGATACATTTAACATTGTCAATAGTTTGGAAAGACCAAAGTAAATTAAATATTTTCTGACTTTTATCTTATATGATCAAACTCTATATTCCACGAAAAGTCTAAATGAATAAGAAAAAAATGTTTTGGAATATTTTTTCACAATGCAATTTTCGTCTTGACCACGTTGGGCGCATTATGCTTGAAGCGTAAAACAGGGTTTTGCAGCTTTAGTAAGCCATAATATTTCAATGGTATTGAAATTTTATGTTTGAAACATATTGACTGAATTTGTTGAGGGCCAAATTTGAAAAAAAACTTAGAAAAATTTGAAAATCTGTAAAAATTTAACAATTCTGAACATTCTATTAGCATGTTCATTCATTTGCTGCAAAGCAATTAAGTCGTTTCAAATAATTAAACTAAAATATTCTCTTACATTTTTATATCTAATGGAAAACCCACCAACAGTTAAACTAAACATAGTGTTAGAAGACTTCAAAAACAAACAGATATTTGCTAAATTAGTTGACCTTCTAAAGGTTATTAATTTGTGATCACGGTTCCCTTGTTGTCTATAATTTAACAGAGACAATGTATATCGGCTCTAACGTTTATCAAAGCAGAGAATAATTGATACGGGAAACTGGATTGTTGAGCGGAAACCTTTATGAGTAAATGATATCGTTGGATATAAGTCGGTGATAATACATTTTTTAATTTTTTTCAATTTTAATCATCCCACAAAAACACCCTTTACTTCTTATACTTCTTTTAAAAATTAGTTTACCTTTTTAATACTTAATCGTATTTGCTTAAATTTTTATTTCAAATCTCTTTTCAAAACATCACACTGCACCTATAAAACATAGCTTTTGAATAATTTCTCATGCTCATGTCTAGACAAATTATTCATTCTGGGTTTTTCACAGCACCAACAACCGTACCAGTACGTGCATATTTCACAAAGTAGTATTCGTCCATATATCCAGTCTTAAAATTGTTAGAACTCAAAACGTTCCGGTCATAAAGTAGTAAGAATCCATTCGACCAATGCATGCAAAACATCAGCCGTTCTTATTGCTATCCAGAAGAGACTCTGACGAAATTGAGTTCTGAAAATAGAAATGGATTGTAAAACTTCTCGTTAGACTCAAACTTGAAATCGCAACGGTGGGCGATAGGTGAAAATGCAGTGAAATTTTCTCATACTGAACTTTGTGGTGATTGTTGCGGAAATAAAGACAGGTGCGAAAAACAGTGATGCGTTTCGGAATTGGACCGTGTGAAAAGTATTTCCAACAAATGTATTTCACAGAATTTCATCATACCGAGCTTTCAGTCACGTACAATTTTTGACAGTAAAACTGAAGATTACTTTAAACTTCCAACGCTGACTTTTGAATACTCTAAACACGAAAAAACAGACATTTCCATTTTCATTAGCATTATCTGTACAGCCTTGAAAATATATACAGCTGCATCATGCAGATATTACTACGAAAGCTTAACAAACCTTCCATCGACATCAACTTTCAACCGTAAAATGTTCACTGTGTACATATTTTCCATACACCTGGATCAATTTTGCGGATTAGTTAAATGATCCGTTCCTGTTCCAAGTGAACTTTTTTTCGTGAACCATACCGGTATAATGTCGAAGCGGGAGCCTTCCGGGTGTCAGATTGCTGGCACGTTTTAAAGGATTATTCCGTAATGTGTGAGCACTTTAAAACACAATGTAATTGAATCTCAGGGGATAATGATGTGTTTGGATTCGTGCTGAAGTGTTTTATGTAGTGTACGATGAGTGTTCGTTCGGTGAATGGATGAATTCAGGTGGAAAATGGGAAAAACCTTCGGTTACTCTGTCAGGATGAAAAGTTGTAGATGTGATTAATTAAAGCCATTTGAGAAAACTGATTTTATAAGATTTTTCGTTTGTGTAAAGTTTCCGTTGAATTAATATGTTATCGTTTTGTGTTCTAAAAATGTTCCAACAAAATTATTTGAAACAAATTTATAAAAAAAATTATCATAAAGTCATAATAATCCTGATCTGACGAATAAGTTGAATTTTATAGAATTTCGATGTACAGTGGCTCACAGCTTATTTCAACCAGCACGTAAAAAAAACTTTAACTTCCTATAAAAACTAAACTAAAGAAGATATTAACATTATTTAAAGACAGGTTATTAGTCTAATGTTTAAACTAATCAAATATGACTTCTTTTATTTATTTTTATTTGTTTAGTATTCTAAAACAACGAAAAACGAAAAACGCAACCAAAAACAATGCCACAGCTTATTTCAACCAAATACTTTGTAGGTATGCAATGATCCGTTATCTTGCAATGCAGCAATTATTTCTTTGTCTATGTTTTAGTCATTATATTTGTAATGCGTTCAAGTTCAGTTTTGCTGAATTCTTTGAAAAAATCGTGCAGAAAAATTAGTTTTTCGAAATGAGACCACGTACGACAATTGATCGGCGAGAACTTCCTCTCAGTAATTTTAAAAGTGGCCATTCGCGCAGGAACATTGGTGAGATGCTTGGACTAAGTGATTCTACAGTGCAGAGCATCATATACCGATTTTCCCACGAAAATATAACGCTCGATAAGGGGAGAAATGTCCCCAACAAAATTTTCAATCAAACGGACGAGCGCTTTATTGTTCGGAAAATCCGGGAAAACCCAAGGCTATCGGCTCCAAAAATTGTAAGTGAAGTGAAAGCTGAGTCGGGCAAGTCCTGCCACCCGGAAACTATTCGTCGTATGCTGCGAAAGCATGAATTCAATGGTAGAAACGCGCGTAAGAAACCATTTATAAGTGCCAAAAATCAGAAGTGCCGTTTAAAATTTGCCAAGGAACATTTGCGTAAGGATTCTGGATTTTGGAATACCGTTATATTCACTGATGAGTCGAAATTTAATATTTTTGGCCCTGATGGAGCCTCATATGTTTGGCGTAAGCCAAATACAGAATTGCAAAACAAAAATTTGAAAGTTACAGTCAAACACGAAGGTTGCTGCGTTATGGTTTGGGCCTGTATATCCGCAGCGGGAGTTGGAAACTTGCAATTTATTGAGATTACAATGGATAAGTCTCATTATCTCGAAATTTTGAAGTTCAATTTGATTGAAAGTTCGGAGAAACTGGACATTCGCAATGGCTTCAGATTTTATCAAGACAATGACCCGAATCATAAGTCGGGTATTGTACAGACATGGCTGGTTTGGAGTTGTCCGCATGTTATGCAACCACCGGCACAGTCGCCCGATATAAACGTCATCGAAAACAAAAACCCGATATTAACAAACATCCGCAAACGGAAGATATCCAACAAAAGCGATCTCAAAACTGCATTGGTTGAGGAATGGGCCAAAATTACCCCACAAGTGGCACAAAAGCTGGTCAATTCAATGCCTAAGAAGCTTAAAATGGTTTTTGACCAGAAGGGTGGTCATACTAAATATTAAAATATTTTTTTCTGCCTTGCAACTTAATATAAACATTGATTCTGTTACTTGGTTGAAATAAGCTGTGACATTGTTTTTAGTTACTTTTTTCATCATTAATTGTTATGACCTATTGAAATAAAATAAAAATAATAAACTGAATAAATGATAATTGTGAACACTAGTCTAATAATCTGCGTTTAAATAATGTTGATAGCTTATTTTATTTAGTTTTTATAGGAAGTTAAAGTTTTTTTTACGTGCTGGTTGAAATAAGCTGTGAGCCACTGTACATATATTTTAGTCGTCCGCAGGTATCATTGGATTCATATACTTTCTTTGATCTAGTTCAAGCTACCCTGGTTTTTTTTTAATCAAACTTTTGTAATATTCTTTTTCAATTCGCATTTTTTCTGAGAGATTATGGAAATCTATGGTTCAAACTATAAACCGTTTGTGTGAGTTCAATCTAAGCTTTTTAATAGATTTCGTGAACGATAATTTACTTTTGATTATATGGTCCAAAGATCATCCGAATGAAATACACAGTTTTTAATAGCTCGAGGGGGTTGCTTTTATTTAAACTTTTTTGATGCAGGAAAATTGCTCAAAGAAGAGCAAGTTTTAAAAGATTATAGATTGATTGAAGGTGTCTCAATTCAGGGTTCGCTCAAAATTCGTTCGTAGCATGCTAACAATCTCCGTAGTTGAAAATTTCTTGGGCTATCACTAATCCAATATTTTTGTTACACCTCACTAGTCATAATCGATAATTTTTAGATCCTCATTCAAAAAATATAGATTTATTATGATTTTTTTAAAAAAAATGGATTACATGGAATAAATCGAACAAATCCGATCATCCTAAAATCCCAAACTAATTAGAACTCAAATTATTCTAATCAGGCCAAGCAAGTGTAATTGGCAAATGATTAATCAATCGTGAGAAAATCTTTGGGAGAAAAAACAATGATTCCTCTTGATAAATTCAAACTCTTGGGCTTTTTCAGTTGCCCGTACAAAAGTTTTCAAAAGTCTATCCCAAATTCAACCTAACGAGCTGCTAAATAAACTTTTCCGACCGAAGACGCTGCTTAGTCTCGTGTTTTTCGATTAGTCGCGATGATATGGGTCGATTAAGATGCTTTTCAAGATTCAAACCCAATCATCTATCTATTCATCTATCGTCACGGTTATCACAAATCCCTTTTTTCGCTCTTGTTTATTTTCGGGGCAGTGGTTCGGCAAAAAGGAATTTGTTGGATAGGAAAACGAGAACTAAATTGCAAATTAGCAGTACTGGTTAAGTTGAGTGGAAAAAATGAGGAAAACGTGAATAACGGACGAATGGAACTTGGCAAAATTACAATATAAAAGAATAAACATTGTCCTTTGCCTAATTAGAATACCTGAGAATTATTAACGGGTTCTCAATAGTTGCTGCTTTGCAAGGATATCTACTGTGATGCCTGAATTGAACCATTGAGTTTTTGGTGCCCTTTTCTTTAAAGAAATTCGCTGTGGGCTGATTTTGTTAAGATTTACTATAATGGCTTGTAAAAAAGTGAATACCATTTTTACAATTTTCTTGTACATATTTTCAACAGGTTTATGAAATGTTCATAATCTAGTCTGGATTGCTTCAGAATATTTAAAATAGTATTGCTTTCATACGGATAATATTTTGGAATCTCTCTCTCTCTCTCTTTCTCTCTTTTAAATAAAATCGATTTTCCAAGCACTGAACAAATGTCCTAAAAAAATTTCAAAACCCAAGCTCAAAAACACATTCACTATTCCAAGTGTCTAGACGCTAGGAAAAAATATTATAGTATCCCTTCGCAGATACATAATCTTGTCTTTCTTGCTGGCACATCATTGAGCACTAGAGGCAAATTCAATTAACGAAGATAAATGTCCGCTTATCAATTATTCAAACAATTTGTCTTGATTCTAGTAAAAGCACCAAGAGCACAAAATGAAAATCTCCCAAGTAGGTTTACCATGCATGGATACGAGTTTACTACGATAGGATCCAAGACCACTGCAACTCGTAGCAAAATGGGTCTTCGAAAGGGAGCTAAAGAGTTACAATTTCAATACATTTCGACATCAGCCGCATGATAATGAACAACGACACAAACACAATATCAATTTTTTATTCTTTCATCATCAGACCTGACCCAGTGCATCTTTTGTCCTTTGAAAACAATAGATTTCAGCCCCAAACATAGACGATAATGACATTGGAGTTTCGTTGCGCATAGGCAAAGTGACTTGAATGCGCTCAGCACAGTTGGATTGCAATTGAGTAGAAGGCAATTAATTTATATCATCTCCCTCGACTTTGGGCTCCATGTCGGAATATCCTAATTAATGAGCGAAATGTCTCGTCCCAGTTCGAGTGGCTTACTGTGTTGTCCACTATTGTCATGCCGGTGGGCAAGCTTAGATTCAGGAATTATCAACAGACGACCATTAGATGCCACTAACAAGCCAGCAATGAACGCGATGAGAGTGCCCGAAAGGAAGATTGTTCGTTGGGGCCAGTAAAGCTGTGGTATGTTATATGATAAATTGTCATTTCATTTGGAATGAAATTAATTGAAACGATTGCGTTTGTGAAGAACATTGGGCGTCTTTGAAGCGTTACTTAGATATATAAGATGATATGGTTTAGACTAATGGAAGAAACGCAAGATTGTGTGGGCCCAGCGGTGAAACTAAGGAAAACGCTCTTCGTGTTTGAACCAATATTTAATAAACTCAAAAATTTTGGAATTGGATTGGAATTGTTTTTGCGGGATGATCAAAATTGAAAATTTTTTATTTATATTGAACATTTTTATTTGACAAAGTGGTTTTGAAAGTATGCACTGATTCTCATCAGACACCAGCTCACAGTGCATACTTGACTGATATGACCACTTGCAGTTGGAAATCATTAATTGTATTTACACTAGTTGTGCAAAATTTTAACATTTCCGACTTATATCCATCGATTATAACCTTCAAAGGTTTTTTTAACGATCCTTTTGAAGTTTGTGTTTTGTCTGCTTAAATAACATAAAATATATTCACTTAATTTTAAACATGGAAGTTTTCACATAATAGCCCTTAATATTACGTTAGTAGTTATTTACAGTATGATTGATAATAATCAAAAATTAAATCTTAAATTCACTCAACTTTTTGTGAAAATCTAATTGAAATGAAAGTTGAATTGAAAGAAAGAAATATTAGTTTCCATCATTACTCAATTCAAATGAATTGGCTACTAATTCTTCTTAGCAAAAAATTATAGAGAGTAAACATTTTTTTTCTCAATATAAAACAATATCTGGCATAAACTTGCAAAAAATGAGAGTCACAGCAAATCAAACCAAAAAAGAAGACTAGAATGTCAATTTCAAATAGTAGTGAAATCTTTTTAGAAACATTACGTGGATTTATCGGTATTTTATTTATTAATTTATTTGAAGCATGCAAGGCGCACATAAATAAAACAACACTTACAATTAAAGTTTAATAAATTGAATATATTCATAATACATATGATAAAAATGCATAACAAAAAATGGGGATAATTTAATAAGTTTTGAGAGCGGATTGAATTGCCACATTTATGAGGTAAGCACTTTAGTCAGAGCTGTCTTTAACGTAGATCTAGAAATGGATGAGGAGCAATATTTTCCGTGGCTGTAGAACATTTTATGTATGTTTCTATTTCACCATATTGATTCATTGAAGGTTATCATATTGAAAAAGGACACAACATTGATAAATCCCTTAATTACAACCAAAGTAAAACAAGAACATACTACCTTGCTCCGTGAAGATAAAATTGATCAATTTAAAAGATTTAGTCTGCATTTCTCTCAAGAAAAAGAGCAAAAACAGATATTGGATTGATTCGACTCTATCGCTATCGACATCAAGTGCCAGGAAATGCTCGCGTATTTGAGCGTTGGGCGAGTCAATTACTTTGTGAGGTTTTCGAATTCCTTCTGACGTCTGATATTGATTATTAGCATTGTTACTAATGTTCGAAGAACATTAGTATTAAAATCGATTCGGCCAAAAATTCATATTTCCATATATATATATATATATATATATATATATATATATATATATATATATATATATATATATATATATATATATATATATATATATATATATATATATATATATATATATATATATATATATATATATATATATATATATATATATATATATATATATATATATATATATATCATCAAAAAATTTCAGTGAGATAATCTCGGGAACGCGCCATCCGATTGAGCTGAAACTTTCAGGATACATTGGTGTATACGCAGAATAGGTCCAGGTCTCTTTAAATGTCAGTTATTGTTAACCTTTTGGCGCCGGCGGCCATTTTAGTGATTTTTTTAATATACCTATTATTTCGTGCACAAATGATTTTCGCAAAAATAAAGTTAACGAAATAAATTTCGAACGTGTTTTACATATGAATCGGATAATGCTTTGGAATTTTTTAACCCTATGTGTGCGCTGGGTGCCTAAAAAGAGGACGGGAAAATTTGAAAATTTTTAAATTTCGATAACTTTTGACAGAGCTATTCAATCATTACGAATTTTTCGGAACATATTGATATTATTTAGTTGTAGATCTGTGTAGCTTTTAATGAGCGTGCTGGTAACCCTGTAGCTAGGGCAGGCACTGAAAGTGAAAACCTCCAAATCATCGTCTCTCTTGAAAAAATGCCGTTTCTTCAAAAAAAAAGCCATTCATATGTAAATCTTGTGCTTTGTTTACATAACCAAAAAAAAAAAAAAGATATGGTATAACGGGCACGCCTGGTAGCCCTAGCCCAATTTACCTATATTTTTAGCATCAAAAACTTCTGTTCACGGAAACTCACGATCCGATGAGCAGAATTGTTTGAAATTCACAGAATCTATTGGTCTTAAATAGGACCAGGTCTGATAGAAGTGATTTTAGAAGATAGTGTGATTTTGATAGAAGAGAATTGCGGGCGATTCTGTGCCAGTGGTGCCATCTTGAAAAACCACTAAAAAAGATAACTGTTTTTAGCCCTATAAATTCTGATTGAATCGTTCGATTTTGACGAAACTCACACAATTGTTGGACCTTACTTTAAGCCACGTTTGGTAGAAATTTGGTCGAAAAATCCGGTTGGAGTTGCCAGCTATGATAATTTTGGTGTCTTCATTTTGAAAAAAAAAAATTTGGAAGTGAAAACATTCAAACCATCGAATATTCAAAAAAATGTCCGTTTCTTACAATAAAACCAATCTGTATATAAATCTTATGTTTAATCTACACGTTCAAAATAAAACTTTGGAAATTTCATGTCGGACAAGAACGGTAACCCTCTCCCAGTTAACCTATATTTTTAGCATCAAAAACTTCTGTTCACGGAAACTCACGAACCAATAATCAGGTACAACTGAAATTTACAGAATGCATTGGACTTAAGTAAGATCAGATTTGATAGAAGCGATTTTGAATTGTGGGCAAGTCTGTGGCAGTGGTGCCATCTTGAAAAATTACAAAGAAAAAAACTGCTTTTTGCCCTATGAAATGTGAATTAGTTACCAGATTTTCATGAAATTGACACAGTAGCTAAACCTTACTCTAATCTCTGTTTGGTGGAAATTTGGTTGAAAAATTTGATTGGTGCTGCCAGCTTTGGTAATTTTTGTGGCTTTGGTTTTGAAAATTCGCTCAGGAAAATAAAACTTTTTGCACTATAACTTCCAGTGCAGTCATGAAATCAATACGAATTTCATACAATTAATGAAGCCTGTCATAAACATTATTCAGGCCAAATTTGGTTGAAAAGCCACGATAGGGTTGCCAGCTATTCTTGACTTTGTGTTTAATTGCAATATCTTTATTAAGCGGTTTTATCGTAGAATTTTCACAGCAAATATTAAGCTTTCGATCATTTGAAAAAACTCGCTGCAGATAACCCTAAATTTCTTTATACTCCTAAAACTTCGAATGTAATATAACAACGTGAAGCAGATGTAATATATTATTGGCTTTGATACTGGCGAAAGGTCGCCAGCACGAGTCGGTTGTGCTACTTTTGTATCAATAAATGCTTACAGTTAGTATTCATACCGGAAACATTTACAATGAAAATAAATAACCAATGTTACAATTCGCAAAGTTCTGCAAATTTTTCGGATCGCAGCCCCAAACACCAACTTCAGTTACAGTGCTGCAGGCACTGAGCATTTTCTTCATTGATGTTATATGAGATGATGTTTTCAAAATTATGTGAAATAAGCAACTGATAACGAATATAATTAACCCGTGTTTTGCTCTCATAAACGTTGAAATTCATGCCAGTGGTAATATCTGAAACCTTCCACCATATGAGTTATAATGCATTCTTAAGACGAAAGTAAAACGTGGCATTTGAAACAGTTTGGCCGTAATAAGCAGCACATGTGGTGGAATATGCACTCAAAACCTGCACGATTCTTCTACTGTTCTTCGAACATTAGTGTTTCTAGCGGTTCAGGTGCGCTAGAGTTTTTTTTTTGTCATTTTGTAAATTAAAACGCAGCTTTTTATTGAAAAACAGCCCAAAGTCTATGCCACTATTAACATTATTTGGTGACACATTGTTATGGTGGTAATCCAAATTTAAATTAGTGTTTCTATAAATTTATTTTATTTGCAGGAAAACTGTGTCTGTGATGTGCATTTTAAAATTTAAAAAAAAAATCGAAGAGTATGATAAAAGTTCAGGTAGCTCCGATATGAAAATATTGGATGAAGGACATCCCAAGTTATTATCTTGTTACACACTGCATGAAACATTTTTTGTTTTTTTGGAAAATATACCCTAAAACTTAACATACTGAGCTAGATTTTAAAGATAATGGATACATAATTTCTTTCATTAAAGTTAAATGATCAAAAGATATGCTGAAGTCTGTGCAGATAGTACGTTAGGTTATGTTAGTGAAGAGGGCTGCCGGGAACGCGGTCAGCATTAGGCCACCAGTTTGGGCCCATTTGCCACCCTCATGGACAATCATACGCATTCACACTTACAGCCATGGCTCTGGCGGGTTTCGAACCCGCAGGCCCCGTAGCACGCCGCTTTTCGGCCTGACGCCTTAGCGAGCAGAGCTAACGGGCCCCCTGTGTAGATAGTATTAATTTGATGTCCTTTTTCCATACCACAGAGAACATCTGAGACTTTGTAAAGAGGACGGTAGTAGGTGACCTGCCTTTTTTAAAACCTTGCTGTTTTTCGTTTAGGAGTGATTCTATTCAAGCATTTTAAGTAATGTTGATAGTACTACACACCTCTATAATTTTCAACTATTCGTCTATTACCACGTTTAAAAATTGGCGAAATATAGGAAAATTTTGATAAGTAGAGGAAAAACCCTACAGTAAAGTTATATATTGTATGTCATACGTACGGGCAAAATAAGCGACCCCATACAATCAAGAGCGAAGCGAGGAGAGATCAAGTCAGAATCAGGAGTCTTGTTGACGTTTAGATCTTTGACGTCTTTTGTGATCTCCTCTCTAGTTCACAATTTTGGTGGTATTGTTTTGGAACAAAACGTTAGAAGAGCTTTTACTTGAACAAAATAGTTCCTAAAAATGGTCGGTCAACGGGTTACATATATCATGAGGGCTTGACGAACAAGAGTTTTTTTGTACATCGATGAAGATTAGCATGAAGTTTGACGCTTGGTGGTTACGAAATCAAAAAACTTTTTAGGTTCATGAAATATATTTTCCCCATGATATCAACACAGCGCTTATACACTTCACGGGATCTCATTAGGGGTTTTTGTGCTAATTTATTTTACTAATATATTATAAAGCATACACTCAGAAAAATTTCATCACTTAACATTTTTTTAGAATCACTTTAAATCAAAAGTTGAAACGCTTTTAAATCAAAAGGGAATCTTATTTGAATTCCACTTTATTATAAAAATTTTATTTTCAAATCAAAATGTTTCATCATTGAATGAAAAATAAAACATTAAAACAAGCAAGACTCACTTTGATACAACGTTGACTCACTTTGATACAGCGTTATTGAAATGAAGTGAGATTATTTGAATTAAAAAGAAACGTATATGGCGCCAAATCATATTTGATCAAAAATATAGCAAAAATTAGCTGAGTTATCTCGAAATCTTTGGAAAAAGGCCGCAAACCTTAAGTGTTATTTTTTGATTAACCTAAAGCTTTTGATTCTATTCCACATACAACGATTGCTGAAAAAATATAGCTTGATAACTATTTGCGACATCGTAATCAATAAGTTTGAATTGCTGAGTTAGGAAAACGGATATCCACAATTAACTGTACTAGGTCCTATTCTTTTTCTTATCTATGTAAATGATATCTTAGTACAGCATATCAAAAGTATTTTAAATAGAAGAAAGTAGCTGGAATGAGGTAAAAGTAACCACTGAGTACGGTTTTTGTTTACTGAATGAGTAACTAAGCAATCAATCCGTCACCTTTTCCGTACAAAAAACAAAGCACGTAGCTTTTGCTTCCTCTCAGCGCGGGCTACCAGAAGGACTGGATATAATGATTCATTCGAAGGATTGTACAGCTGACTGTCTTTGCACTCAATTGCAAAGAGCTACCAAAACTAAATATTTGGGCTTAATCGTTGACAAACATTTGAAACGCGATCTACGTATTGGAAATGTCGTGAGGAAATCGAGGAAAATAACTCATACAGGCTTCAAGATTCGTTCTTTCTTGAAGAAGCAAATAAAATTTAGTTGATTTATTCTAATATCCAATATGGAATTCTCGCATGGGGATGTGAATCACAAAACACTTTAAATTATTTCAAAGTAATACAGAAGTGTAATTTTCAAGATCCTAGTCCATAAGCCCAAACACTTCAGCAATGAATAACTTTTTACCTCCATAAATATTTTAACAGTCAAATATATACTAAAATTCAAATTTTTGAAGGATTTGCAGCCGGCAATCTCAAAGCTAATAAAAACTTTACAAGAAGTGGTACCGAGGAGTTTGTGATTCTTCTAAATCTCAAGACATATATTAGACAGAGTTGTTATTCATATACAGGTATTAAACCCTTCAATAGCTTCAATAGTTATCAAAACAGTAATAATTTAAAAATATTCAAAAAACGCATAAGGAATTTTATTACAGGAATTAAACACACTTTCTTGCCTCAATATGCATAGTCTTACTATTTTCTTGGTTTCCAAAACAGCAATCTACAGTGAAATATCAACCATGATTTAAATAACTGTGTGTAATCATAGAAGTAGCTTATTTTTTCACTAACTAATTTATAGTTTCTTTATTAAAATCAATGCTTTCTATTTTATTTTTCCCTATTTTTAAAAGGCTTTACGTGTTTTAATAGATTGTATAGCGCCTAATGCAACACAACTTTTCTCCTTTTCTGGGTGTTTTTCCTCGCAATTTTTGTTCTTAGGACTGTACATTACAATCATCGGAGAAAATTGCACTAAACTAGGATAATTCAATTTTGTTTCATATTTTTATAAGATTAGAAATGAAAATTCATTCACGACATCTCATTTCCGATGCAAGTTTATCTACCATAAAACGAGGTGTAGCGCAATGAGGTTTACTCAGAAATGTGAAATGAATCAAGATACCGAAATAACAGCACTATAAAAAAAAATTGTGTGGGACGTAAACAGACGACGGACGTAAACTATGATGTACGAATTTCATCTTTTTTTGGTGCAACGAAGTGTTCATTATCTACGAGTTGATAGGTTCGGCTGATGTATCGGGTCTTGCTTCTTTTTTATGAAATGATAGGTTCATATTTGATGATTTGGATTAGTGATGACCTATAAGAAATTTTTGACACATTGACCCTAGAATGCTTTCAATTTTATTCATTTGCGCAATTGATTTGGTAAAATATATGCGTTAATATACCTCGCCAATCAAGCAAATCCAACCTTACTGCAGTTATCCTCATAAAGATTGCATACTTATATCAAATTGTTACTAACGTTGCAATCTATGCGACTTGAAAAGTACAAATCTGTTCAAAATTATTCACGAACGACAAGTATTTTTCATTTCAGATCTTTTCCTTTCATCAAAGCCAGTCGAAATTTTGGGGAATATTAGTCGAGATTAAAGTTCATTAAGGCTTCATGATTTGACCTTTCAAGCAAATTTGAATCAAGTAATCTGAAGGTATTTCCTTGCAAATCACATAAATTAAATAAATTATATACAAATATGTACTTTATATTTTTAAAATATTCCTCATTTTTGTGGTACTACAGCCCATATCAAGCCTTGGTCTCAGCAATATTTTTCGATTGCATTTTAGAAAAAGGCAAAAGATAAAGTTGACCAACTATAACCCACTTAAAGTGACTGAGACGCCAGTTCTGTAGTCGAAGCTTTTACGAGTATAAGATGGTTAGTCTTGATTTGGCCACTGACTGAGCTTAGGTAACGACTCAAAGCTAGTTTAGTCGAAAATTTGGTTTTTGGTCCTCCAATTTTAGTAGGAATCGACCCAAGCAACACACAATAAAGTCCAGTACTCTACTCATCAGACTACATGAACTGTGAAACCGTTTCCATTGCATTCCATACACAAAACGAACGCCTAACTAAAAAATCCCAGCTTGGCAAACAATTATCAAACTCAATATTGAACACTTACGTCGATTTTCGCTTATTGTTTCCATTTTATTTTACAGATAACACTAAAATTTACAAAAAAAAACAGCCATCATCATCTTTGTTATAATAAACAAAATTTTTTTCATCAAGCACCCGGGTTTCATAAAATTCCGTACGTAAATAAGCTCAATTTTCCAAAACATGTTCTATTCTATTTATTATTAAAAAAAGACTGATGTTAGCTATTTATCTAAACTTGGCTAATATTCTTCTATATCGCGACCATACACTGAACACACATTACGATAGCAGCTAACTCCATCCAGTAGCATGAACAAACAACACGTCCAAAATTTCCGCCTGAAAGTTATGCTTGCAATTTCATAACATTCGAAATTTATTCGAAGGAAATAAAAGGACGAGAAAAATCATTGCTGTCACGATAAGAACACCATAGAATAGACACGTAACATTATTTTCCTGACACAGTCGAGATGAGATTCAAAATGTAGATCCAAGCGAGTCTCAGAGGAGCATTCAGGAAGCAGGGTTGTTGTACGAGTGAAATAACTACGAGGATATTTTTAAATTAACTATGATATGATTGCAGAAAGCCAGATGGTCATGAATGCCAAATCCCTAAGAAAAGGAAAGATAATTCAATTCGAAGGATGAATGAGATTGCTAGCTACCGCAAAAAAAAAACAATTTTTACCGATAGCTTTCACTCAAGACGGCAACTCACTTCGTAATTTCAAATAAGGGTACATTTCTTTGGTTTGCGGTTATGTTTTACAGGTACAAAATTGTGGAAGGTTCCTCCAAAAGCCATTCCATCCCATGTCTTGTCACACCGTTTCAATCAAACCGAATGAATTGTTGTGGTAGCAGCAACGGTAGTATTACCTATCTAAACACCAAATTCAGATCCTTATTTATTTCATTTTTGCTTTGGCTAAGCGTTTACAAGGCGTACGATGATGCGATCCTGTTTTGATTAAGCATAAATGATTTGATTGATGACATCGATATAATTTATTAGAACACCCGAAATGTCGTGTTTTCGCTTGGTATAGCAAAAAAAAAAAGAAATGTTTTCATGCAGGATGGATGATTTATTGGTTAACGCATAGCAAGCACGCATATGGGAATCACGTGAATAAATGAAATTTTCGTTTGATAGGGGTAGCCATGCGGAAGGTACTTATGATACACTATTTACAGGATAATAATAAAACCGCATGTGTGAGTATTTAGAATGTGGTTGCTTTAGCACGAAAATAACGTTACAATTCATTTGATTCATTACAAGAGTTATTGGGGCTAGGGCTGATGGCTAATGAACATTATCACATAATAAAAGAGTGTATGACGTGATGTTATATGAATTGAAAAATGCAAATGGGAAAAGTTTTAATAATGAAATGAGGTTAGTGCCGATATTTGGTGAAATTACATAATACGAAATTATTTGCCAGGCACGATTCATATCAAAACCATCACTGTTCGTAACCCTGTTTGTTTATGCTCTAAATGCCAAAAGCGTCTAAACTATAGTGGTAGGTATACTTGCAAAAATAATTTCTAAGATTCTTTGCTACGGAAATCGGAACATCAGCCATTAAAAATTATTTGTAAATGAAACGAATTTGGAATGTTTTTCACTTCAGATCTAAAAACTTTTTTTTACTTAAGGGGCTATACACAGTAACGAGGCCGATAAAGAACGATGTTTCAAGAATTTTTGACTGAACATATTTGAACTAGCTGACGTAAAATGCTGTGCACATATTATGGTAGCTTCTAACTTTACATTGGTATTTTTTATTTGTAAAAATAGTGATTTTTAAAGCAGCTGAAGCCGGTCTCTATGAGCTCCTCTAAGAGATGAAAAACCATTAGCGGGCAGTCAAAGACCTTGAACAAAGCGAATTTAATCAAGTACGAACCCTTTGCGATCCGCTAGTGAAAGCGGGATATTCCCTGAGTTTTTCATTTTCGAGTAGCGCCGAAAGTCCACAATCGAAGTAATGCCTGCTATCGGCCATGAGGGCTGGAGTTGCTCTTCCTACTTGTGAGCTTATTGATTCACATGTACAATTCCATGCACGTCTGAGGTAGTATCATATTTTTTTCATTGTTATCGCATAATTCTGTCCTGCCAGTACACTTGCTCACATTTCTCTATTTTGAGGAAATAAATATTACTGGTTTTAATGTTTATTTAAATCAGCTCACCTTCACAAAACCTAAATATTAGTTTCCTTTTTGGCAATGTTTTTCCCTCTTTCGTTTTACTTTTATTGAGACCATTCATTTTTTACTCTTAGTTCTATCAAGATAGTCAATTAGCACATTTTTGTTGGTTCACCGAAGAAGACACAAAAGTGTAATGACCGTGATATAATTCAAACGGGGATCTAGAAGGTGAAGTAGGTTTTACCAAAGGTTTCTGAATTTATATCCGTTCTTCAAATTGAATGTATATCAATTAGATAGCTATCTATTGGGGCTCAGTTTTGGGTCACCTTCTAGCGATGCACCCAAGTTAACGGCAAATAACGCAACAACGAACGGTATAGCTCGGTATTTCTCATGGCTCTATGATGTGCCTAAGATTGGAATATTAGGCCGAGGCAGCATGGATTTCATGGCAGAACCTGGCTTAGTTAAATGGTTCACGGCACGACCCACAATAAAAAACGCATTTGGGCTGGGATCATTCTGAACCTAGTCGCTCTATGCGTGGTACCGCCCAAGTGAATTCCGAGCGCGAATGGCTGCAGGGTAATTTGATGTCGTCTCTAGCCTTTTAAAACTAGGCAGGTCTCAGAATATAGGTTCGAAGTTCGCATCATTGAATTGATGGTGTAGGTTTGCTTGACATTGTTTCCGTTTCTTGTTGACCTTGGTCTGGACACCAGCCCACTGGAAGGCTGGTGCAAAACCTTGCGTTGCTTCACTGCTTTGCAAAGACATCCGCGGGGTCATTAAGGCGACTACATACCCGGGCGGAGCCTGCACGACTGAGTTAGGACCCAGTGGTAGTGATGACGACTAAAAAAAAAATCAAATCAACAGATGGATTAAGAGGACAACAGGACTAGGTGATGACGCTGGCAACACCATTGACCATGTTACATTTACAAGTAGGCCGAGGGTTTAAAAACTCCAGCACTAAGTGAAGGAGTGAACAGTTTTGCATGAGCAACTGACGTGCAAGGAGTTTAAAAAGTAGACTTCAGTCGTAGTGTGCTCCAAAAAGTCATACACATAGAAGCACTGAATCTGGAAGAAGCCACTAAACACGTGCATCTCCTTGAAAAGAATACAAGTTGCTGGAAAAGTGTCAACATGGCCTTCAAAATGTATTTCACGGTGAGCGTAGACATCATAGCGCCTTATCCATCACATTTCATAAGACCAATTCTGGATTCAATGAACCAACCTGCGCAAAAGCCCGAAGCTTTAACTCAGCATATCAAATGTTCGACTTCAATCATACTGTTGAAATTTTCAAGTGTCGACTTATCCGACCGTTTAATTGTTCGTAATAAATTCATAAATATATTTTTTGTAGTAACCATTTTGTTGGTGAAACTGTGATAGAATAAATAAAAATATAAAAAATATATTGCGTCTCTCAGGTAAAGCAATAAAAAAGTGAGCAAAACTAAAAAAGGTGAAAATGAGGAGGCAGCGGACGCTGTCATGGCAAAACCAGCTCCGGGAAAGTCCTATGTGAAAATCTTGATTCGATCCGCTTAATTGTATCTCCAGATGAAACTGGAACGCTAGTACGGCGTATTAAAAGGACCGCACAAGGATGAGTCCTTCTAGAAATCACACGCTGCAATGACTGCGTGGAGTCACACGACTCGATCCAGCCCCCATAGGTGCCTCTGACTTTCGATTGGCTCACAGTTAGCTAAAAGTGTGCGTATTATGCACAAAGCACGAGTGGCGCCATGCACCAAGTGGGATCGAATGCGAGTTGGGCTTTCAGAGACGCACTCGATGCTGAGAAAAAGCGAGGAAGGAGATAAGAGTTCTTCAAGGAAACCTGCAGGACTGCAGAGCAGCGGATGACCTCCCCATGCAGCTAGTATGTGAGAATGGAGCTCAGGCCGTATTGATCAGCAAGCCTTATAGGGGGATGAGCTCATCTGGTTGGTTGGCGGATGCTACGGAGTACGCAGTGATTTGGGTCGCTGATAAATAGAGGGCCTGCATCAGCAATTTCAGCAATGGCAACTGTCAAGCGTGGGTGATATATGCAGAGATAGCCTTTGTGAGCAGCTACTTGTCCCATTTCGTATAGAATAATCAGCGAAAAATTATTTAATGAGTAAAATGTAATCAATTTCACGGATGTGAAAAATTTTAAGTGCCAAATTAATGTATGCAATTTCTTCCTTACGAGGAGAGTAGAGTTTCTTGCATTTATAGGAAAAATCTCCAAATTCGCCTTTTTATAAGTGACCCGAAATTGCAGCTGAAAATGGTTTCGAATTATAAAAAAACTAATTTTCTGAACCGAGGATGAGCGCCTTGACGTTTCATTTCTTATCAAGTATTATTGTGCTTAAAAGTTGGGGAAGATTTAAATTGTTCGAATTATGACTCTGGAATGTTCAAAATTTTACTCGCACACTGAAAATAAAAAAACCCTTCAGCTTGTCGAGACTTTCGTTAATCGGTGAAGAAGGTTCTGATTTGAAAAATTTTTAAGCAGGGCAAAGCACCTGTAAAACACTTTGCAAAAACTAGTCAAAATTAAACCGTCATTAGATTTGTGCTGAGTGTTCGGCGAAGACCATCATTTTCAAACAATATATCAACTGAGCTATTTTTTTGCATTATAACCTGGTTACTTTTGTTTGGCTTTTGACAAATCAAAGTTATTAGCCCATGTGTGTCGAGGTCCATCATGCAAGACTCCTGGGCTTATCAACTTTGTTTGTAAAATTAATACAAAAATAATCGAATTTAAGTTGTTTCTACTCAAATAAGTGCTAATTATTGTTTCTATGAGAGCTTTATGATTGCTAATTTCTAAGATTTATAAATAACCTTTAAAAATTTAACCGAAAGCCCCATCAACTATTTACTTATGTGACTAAATTAGCATAGGAATTAAATTTTAACGATAATATCCAAGCAGTTAATATCTTGTTCATGCTAAGTTTCATGCAAATTGCAGCTGTTAAGCGTAATACTTCTCTGTACTTGAGCAATGAATTGCATCTTAGACAAATTACTAAGCTGCGACAAGAACGTGAGGCCATTGTCTTGGTTCGGAGGGTGCAAATCTGCGGTGTGATTAAACATTCTACACCCATCTACTAATCTCGGTTGATTTATATGCCTAAACTGGTGAAAAAGGATCACGAACACGTTGCATACGTAATATATTTTAATTACAGCCCAAAAAGAGCCCTAGAAAGTTGCAATTATATGATATATTAGAGAGTTACTAGTAGGAAAATATGACTTGTGATGTTTTTCAGTGTTATAGTTAAGTTTTATAGAGAAACTTCAGCTCCTTGAGGAGGAAGTCTGAGGATTTTTTTCGTAAATGATGCTAAGCAATACGAACCGAAAATTCTAAACACTTGCATTCACTAGCATTTTGGGGACATGTAATGAATTTTTTTTATAATATCTATGAAGCAGATCAGAATTCTTTCTGGGATATTATGTGTAAGATCCTAGACAGCATTGTTTTACAAACAGAACCCACAACGTCGTTCTAATATGCACCCTCAGCCCCATACATTAACTTTATTCACTTTCTCGAGTGTGTGTTTTTCTTCTGCATGCTTAGCATCAGAAATTTTCCTGTTCGTGGACTATGTACGACGGCCCTACACAGGCTCTCCAGTCAGTGCAATATTGCAAAAGTAATTCACTTTGAACGTTATAAACGATTCCACTTTGTTCCTTCGGGAGCTCTTGGAATGCGCGCTCGATCCACTCTGGTCCGGATAAGATGAAATGAGTTCAGTGTGTTGAGGAATCTATGCTCGTAAGCGTGGGATGTAGCGGTGGAGATAAGTGCGAGGAGAAAGAGTTCATGAACTTTTTATTAGGCGTGCGAGGACAAATGGAAAGAGAGTTTTCGTTCATGATTTCTAAGCTTTTTGTACTGATAATATATGATGACATTGCTGCTTAGATCTATACGGCCATGCTGTTGGATTGTCGGGATCCCTAATGCTAATCATGATTGCATGGAATATTTGAAATGTGAAGACATATTGCCTTATTAGAGAGAGTTAAATATTTGGTATCTCATTGAGATAAATCAGCGGAAGTTTTAATGCAATAAAATCAAATTCAGAAAGTTGATCAAACACGGTTTGAAGACACTTCTAACAATAGTGCGATCGAACCAAAATTAAACAATTAAAAATAATTATGTACGTGTGTCCAAATTTTTCTGTTGAATATTTATCGACAATCTGCGCATTAAAATTTACACCACGATATCCATTTCATATTCCTTTCACTATCTTCTCCAATGGAAATAAATAATTTACTCTTTCAATTTCGTTCTGGCTGTACGACTCCTATTAACCTCTCGACAATTTCCTCCACGCACAAATTTACCTTTTCCGAAAATCACAAGCATAAAATTGGCTTTCGCATCATACACCAAAATGATTCGGCTTCAATAAATTAACGGGCAAAGTACAAGTCAGCGATGGCGTGACAGGTTGTTGCCGCGTAACCAGCCAGCAAATTTATTTTGGAGGAAATTGATTTTTGTTGTGGTAAAAATTATTAATTCTCACACGTTGAACAGATAACAGATGTGTATAAGCGTTTCATGGAATTCGACATTTTTTGTCGTAAATCACACCGAGTCAAACCGTAACGTCAAACAGCCGTACATTGTACATAGGGACATGCATATGTACTTTTGCTTCTGTCATCCCGGCCTGAAAACCGTATAGTATGTACCTGAACCTGTCTGTCGCTGAAATACAGTATGGAAATGGTAAACCAGATCGAGAATTCAATAAAAGTTCCGGAAAAATGTGAAATTCAATGCCGGAGCCATTCGTTCCGGGCTCCCCATTCTCGGGCTCTGCAACGGTCGTGTCGCATTGTGAGCGTAGGGAAATGTGAAATGTGAAATGCAAAAAAGGAGAAGTCATGTCGCCATTACCATTCATTGACGTTTGCAAATGGTTTTTCCTTTCATTATTCTCGTGCACAACGCGTTTTTTCATTCGCAAACGAGGATTACAATGCAACACCATGGCCTCATCGATTCTAGCTGGTGATAACGAGATTTACATCCATCGACGGTGTGTTTCTGTGTGCAGTTCACACTGTCCCGTTTGCTTTATGGTTGCATGGCCAGACTTCCAAGTTCATGGCAGGATGCACTGCAACTACTGACGATAGACCTAATCGATTGCTGCAACTCCATCAGTTGCTAGGACATTGAGTTCCGATCTAGGCAACTTTTCAATTAGAATAACTGGGTGGAAAAAATTATACCGACTAGTTTGTACCGCCTGAGGAAGCTCAGAACACATGTATAATCGGTTTAGAGTCCGTTACCTTTGGTTGCCGCATGAGTAGGAATTCTTCTTTGGCTCGAGGATATGCTAGATGATGTTGATGGCAAAAGCAGTTTTGGAGTTCGGATTATGAAAAGGTTCTCCAGAACTTACTTTTTGTAAAATTTCCGTTCGAATTTTTAATATAGAACGGAAGATTAATCAGGAAGTAAGTTGAAATCATTTTGAAATTTAAGTTTCATAATATATAAATTTTTTGACACCTTAAGGCAGCTGTCTGGTATTATAGGTTCAAAAACTGCAATACATTTTGTAAGATAAATATAGGAAAGCAAATTATTTTTAAAAATTAAGAGTTGCTAGATCGTTGCGGTAGCTAAAACATAAATGAATTACTTAATCCGTTCATCTGTACTTTTTGCCAAAACCCCTTTATTCTGACCCCAAAAATTTTGGAATTCCCTTCCCTGGCTGTAGTGATCTTCAATGAAAGTTTCCAATATAGATTGCAGCCAATTGGTACATTAGGATTTCAAAATGTCCAAAATGCCGACAACACAAAAAAAGTCAATATTGCTTATAGACATGAGTAACCAGCTTTGCAAGACTTCTTCGAGACCAAAACAGTGTCTCATATGAACCAAACATAGTAAATAAATCGGCAACCAAATTTTCTGTGTGTGGTGCATGATTAACTTTGCCAAAAAATGTACCTTTGATATAGGCGGATACGATTTTTCAAAAACGATATAGTCGATTTTTCCCAAATGTATATAGTTTGTCCAACACTTTGGAAGTTCTCGCCCGAAACAAAATAATTGCGAAAGTTATCATAGGTTGTTTCGAAAAAGCTTATGATGCTAGGAAAAGTGACAAAAATCATAGCGAAATTTGTAAAAATTCCACTGTTAAAATTTAAACTTAAATATTTTCACTTAATCTTAGCTATGTCTTTAGTTATGAATCTGTATATTAAATTCAAATTCAACTTTACTACAAAGTAACCAACATAACATCAGCTAACAGCCAACTAATTTTTTCTCATATTTTTTTTAACAACCAACTAATTTTTTCTCATATTTTTTTTTTGAATAGTATACCTTTTGAAAAATAAAAAAAAATGCTATACCTTTTATTGGAAACGAAATAGATATTAATGCATTTTACTAAAAATATTTATCATCGCTTGGTAAAATAGTTTTAAAGCACAATTAAAAAATATCGGTTTTCTAAGAATTAATATTTTATCACCGTCATCATCCGTACAACAACCGGGATTCGGTCCTGGATTTCTTCACTAAGTCCTTTCTTCAATAATAATTGCGAGCCGATGTCACTTGATTAGGCATCACTAAGCTCCAAGCATTCTGATCAACACCCTCCCGCCAGTCTTCTGCCATAAAATCTACCACAAATGGTTTTCCGAGCAGGCTTTTTTCGCTCCTTCGAGGTAGGTGTTCGGGCCACTGGAGTCTACCAAGTTCTATATTTATGATTATATCTGCTTCCAGGTATATAAATCACTACCTTGGTGGTCAAACCGACCAACTCTTGGTGCTCTTCCTTCAGATGCTATCACAATGTACTTCGTCGCTCCTTCATTAATGGGGAACCCCCGTTTCCGTCCCGAACGCTCGATCTGGATGAAGGATTCTTGTTGAGGTGGCCGAGTCTCGGATTGCTTTCTCCAATGCCAGGTTTAAAAGGAGAAATTTACAAAATTCCATTTTTTGCAACCTTTGCCTTCGTGTAAAATGTTTAGTGGCATTCAAATTGGTAGGAACTTTTGATATTTTGTTCAACACAATGATATCAAGGTTCAAATCGAAATTCCGCTTTATGCTAATTTTTCTAGAGTCTGGTATTTTTATGTTTATTTATTCTGGACTATATATATTACCAACAAGATAGTGCTCTGAGTCTACGTTAGTGCCTTGGTGGGTTCGTACCGTCATCAGGCTTAAATAGTGGCAGCAGTCTATGCATAAGTTCTCTATCCAATTTGAGTGGCTTCATCAGGGGATATCCAGTTCACTTTATGGATAGCTTTACGCAGGAACTTTGTTCCGTCGACGGCCAAGTTCTTCGATGCATATAGCTCAATAGTTTAGTACATAGTCATAAGTGCTCTCATACAAACTATGGGTGCCTGTGTAAAGCCTGAATATCAGCTTCTAACCTATTTTGGTGCTTAGATCTCTAACGATGTTGTTTATATCGTACTTTGGGCAGGCATTGAGGATTCACTCGATCTGTTTATGATCAACGTTTTACTGGTTGTCATCAGATTCCTCCGTAGATCTGATTCCAATTCCTCCGTAGGCTGATGTTTGCAAATTTGCTTGGCACGCAAAAAATGCATAGCCTTTCATTAATAGCGTGAAAGCCGATGATGATGCTCTTCATTTTTTGGATGATAAGGAAGCCTACTCCAAGCACATGGTGTTTGGATGTGCAAAAAATAGTTACGTGTACACCTCATTTTTTGTTTTGCTGTTATAGTGTTGTACTCAGACAGAGCATTATCCAGCTAATGAGCAACTCGAGCTCTAGATAGCGATCTACAATCCATAAGAAAATGTTCGAATCATTTAGCCGCTTTCAATTGTGGTATCAATCCGGTTAAGAGGTCTGATGTTGGATTTGTGATGAGCACTTAAAAGCTTAGCGATCTCTCAACAGTTTTACCTGGAAAGGGTTTCCAAACGTTTTTGCTCACGGCCACCGCGAGACTTTCCCCAGTTAAAATAGAAACGGCTCAGTCATATTTGTGCATACTACATGTTATTCCATCTAGTCATGTTCTGTTTGTTTTGTGGTATTAATTTTTCGAGTACTCTAAATAGGCAAATGAGAATAAAAAAAAAATAGTATGATAGTATTGCGACGTTTAGGTCCTACATTTGATTTTTTAAGACTGTGTTGTCTCTTCACTTGCTAAATTTTTTTGGAAAATACCCCATATCTTCCCAAGCTATCAGTAATCAAAGTCAACCACAACTTTCAACAAAGTTTGTTTCTAAATGAATCTTTTCTTCGAAAATAAGAACAAATTACAGAATCTATTCAAAAAATTCTTTTGGTCTCTAGGCTGAATCTGCTGTATCTTTAAATTTTTTCCGAACCTTTTTTGACTTTTTTATGACCGGCTTTTTGTGCTATAGCTGTTTTTTGGAGCCACGAACATTCAAAACTTTCGTAAAGTTCGTGTCATTGAAGCGACGCATATGACCATTGTTACTACATTCGAATCTTTACTCTAATTTTACACACTCGAATCATAATTTGGTACAAATAGCTTCAACAGCGTTTTAAATGTGAGTTTTTGCATTTAAATTTTTTTAAAGTCATTTTGATGGCCTTCATTTGTGATTTTCGTGAGAATTTTGAAACTTATTGGGAAATTTAAATTTTTTCGCTGCGTACAAACAAACAGCATGAAACAAACTGACGTTGGTAAGTCTACTTTCTTCAAAATAAAAATAGGCATTCAAACCAAATTTCATTTAAGCCTTCTCCTTTCAACTACGTATTTTGGAAAATAAGAAAACGAATAAAAATTCTTATAAATTCTAATCGTTGAAATGGAAATAAATGAGAAAAAGTGTTTCGTCTGAATTTTCCGGAGATAACTAATCCCTTATGAAAACAGGGGGTATCACACAAGCTACCCTAAAATTTGATTTTACCATCTTACCGTCTCCTTTTTGTGAATTTGTTTTCTTCCATATTATTTTCCCAACACCTCCAGCTCGACCTGTCCATCAATGAGAAACCTTTGCGGAAATTACAAAATCAAATTTATCAGTTCTTCCATCGTATCAAATCTCGCTTCGCAAGCTTACACATATCAGGCAACTTACCTTCGATCAACCCTCGTGAAATTATGCCAAAATCGACACATAACGCTTCTGTCGATAGTCCAATGTCATTTTCAGTTCTGGATGTCCCTTCGTCATTCATGCTCATCCAATTGCCACCATCTGTGACTAATATGTACGGAAAAAAGTCAGGCTGACTATGATGAAATCAAAGTCAAACTTTAGTTACGTCCAGAATGAAATGATGATAACAATGACGGGGCCAAAAAAGGAATAAAAATAAACTGAACATGGACTCCATCTGTACAGGCCAGTGAGGATCGAAAACTTTATATTCTTATGCAACAGCATGAGAAGTTCGTGAAAAAGGAAATACAACAGATGGTCAAACATTATTTAATATGACAGAAGCCAGATGATTTTCTTCGGAGTACGATAACAACTTAAAATTAGACGAGAAAATGGTGGTTACTTGAAATGTTTTCGGATGGTAGTTGTTCGGCTCGAACTTTGATTTATATTTGGTCCCTTTAACAGGTTTTGGTACATTTATTTTATGTTGGCTCGATTTTAAATTGGGAGACCATAAATGTCCTCCAAGAAGACTGATATAAAAAAAAAACTCTAGCGCACCTGAACCGCTAGAAACACTAATGTTTGATGAACAGTAGAAGAATCGTGCAGATTCTGAGTGCATATTCTACCACACGTGCTCCAATCTGTTTCGATTGCAAAATCACTTTGATCTCAACAAATTTAAACTCATAGGGTGGAAGGATTTCAGGAATTTCAAGATTTACGAAAGCAAAACACTGCAAAACTTTGAAAGCAGCATAACATAACATAAACAAAGAATATGTTCAGTGCTTGCAACACTTTACCAGCACTGCAACACTTTACCAGCACTGCACAAATAACTCTATCGATTTCGATTTCATCCGATGATTTCGTCGAAAGTTACAGGGATAGAAAGATGTTTAGGGTCGAAAAACGAAATATGTTTGAAACCAAAAATTTTCTAGAACTTAGAAAATTTAAACATTATTAACTTACTTTCATTGTTAATGTTCGCGATATGAATACTTAATGTAAGCATTTATGGATACGAAAATAGCAAAAAGTGGCCTCGCGCTGGCAACCCTTTGCTAGCACCAAAACCAAAACTATATCACACCTTCCTCACATTGAAATCAACCTACTCTGCGAGTTTCGTTTTGATCCGATGACTGCATTGGAAAATATAGGGGTACAAAGAAATTTAGGGCTAAACTTAATATTTGTTGTTTATGGTCCAAATTTACTCTACTATGAGCAAATAATTTTAACTCATTTTCAATTCGTAAAAGCTTACATATTTGAAATCGTTAAAACTATCGCTAATAATTCGTAAAAGTATCACTTTTAACGAGTATATAGGTGATATACACTCGCTAAAACCAAATTTTTTCTAACTCATTTACGAATCGTTAAAAATGATTCTTCTCAGATGGCCATTTTAGTAGGAACAATGAATCGTTTTCGATTCATTTGCGAGCTCGTTAACGATAAAAACATTAGTAAAATATGAGTCTTTTATGAATTAATTACGATGCATTTGGTTTGCTGGGCTGGTCCTACTGAGTACCAATACATGCTGTGAATTTCATCTGTATCCGATAATTGGGTCGTGAGTTTTTGATGCTTAAAATATAGGTGAATTGGAGGAGGGTTGTCGTTCTTGTCCGATTTGAAATTTCAAAAATGTTCCTTTGTTTGTGTAAACATAGCATACGATTTCTATATGAGTTGGCTTTCACTGTAAAAGACGAAAAATTTTCATTAGAGTCAATGGTTTGAAGGTTTTCACTTTCAATGCCTGCCGTAGCTGCATGGTTCATAAAATACTACAAGAGCCTACAACATAGTAACAACAGTATGCCCTGTAAGTTTCATAATAATTTGATAATCTGGTCAAAGGTTATCCTAATTTAAAAATGTTTAAATTTTCCCAATCTCATTTCAGGCCCCTAGCGCACACATAGGGTTAAATATTTCAAAAAAATGATGAGAATCAGTACACACTTTCGAAACCACTTTGTCAAAATAAAATTTTCGATGTAAATACATTTTTTACTAATGTTCGAAGAAGAACATTAGTATTAAAATCACTTTGGCCAAAAATTCATATTTCTATATATATATATATATATATATATATCATCAAAAATTTTCAGTGAAAAAATCTCAGGAACGCGCCATCCGATTGAGCTGAAATTTTCAGGACACATTGGTGTATATGCAGAATAGTGCCAGGTCTCACAAAAAGTTAATAATCTTTAACCCTTTGGCGCCGGCGGCCATTTTAGTGATATTTTTATTATACCTATTATTCCGTACACAAATAATCTTTGCAAAAATTAAGTTCACCAAATAAATTTCGAACGTGTTTTACATGTGAATCGGATAATGTTTTGGAATTTTTTAACCCCATGTGTGCGCTGGGTGCCTAAAAAGAGAACGGAAAAATTTGAAAATTTTTAAATTGCGATAACTTTTGACAAAGCTATTCAATCATTACGAAATTTTTAGGACATATTGGTATTATTTAGTTGAAGATTTGCGTAGCTTTAACTGAGCGTGCTGGCAACCCTGTAGCTAGGGCAGGTACTGAAAGTGAAAACCTCCAAATCATCGTCTCTCTTGAAAAAATGCCGCTTCTTCAAAAAAATCCACTCATATGTAAATCTCATGCTTTGTTTACATAGGCAAAAAATAAAATTTGATATGGTATAACGGGCACGCCTGGTAACACTTGCCCAATTTACCTATATTTTTAGCATCAAAAACTTCTGTTCACGGAAACTCACGATCCAATGAGCACAATTAATTGAAATTTGCAGAATGTATTGGTCTTGAATAGGACCAGGTCTGATAGAAGTGATTTTGAAATGCGGGTGATTCTGTGCCAGTGGTGCCATCTTGAAAAATCATTAAAAAATATAACTGCTTTTAGCCCTATAAATTCTGATTGAATCGTTCGATTTTGACGAAATTTACACAGTAGCTAGATCTTATTTTAAACCACGTTTGATAGAAATTTAGTCGAAAAATTCGGTTGGAGCTGCCAGCTATGATAATTTTGGTGTCTTAAATTTGAAAAAATAAAAATTTGGAAGTGAAAACATTCAAACCATCGAATATCCTAAAAATGTCCGTTTCTTACAATAAAACCAGTCTGTATACAAATTTTATGCTTTATCTACACGTTCAAAGTAAAACTTTGGAAATTTCATGTCGGACAAGAACGGTAACCCTTTCCCAGTCAACCTATATTTTTATCATCAAAAACTTCTGTTCACGGGAACTCACGAATCAATAATCAGATACCATTGAAATTTACAGAAAACATTGGACTTAAGTAGGACCAGGTCTGGACTTAAGAAGAACCAGGTCTGGCTAACTCAGTGCCAGTGGTGCCATCTTGAAAAATTACAAAGAATAAAAACTGCTTTTTGCCCTATGAAATGTGAATAAGTAACCAGATTTTCATGAAATTGACACAGTAGCTGAACCTTACTCTAAGCTCTGTGTGAAATTTGGTTGACAAATTCGATTGGTGCTGCCAGCTATGGTAATTTTTGTGTCTTTGGTTTTGAAAATTCTCTCAGGAAAATAAAACTTTTTGCCCTATAACTTCCAGTGCAGTCATGAAATCAATACGAATTTCATACAATTTATGGAACCTATTATAAACATTATTCAGGCCGAATTTGGTTGAAAAGCCACAATAGGGTTGCCAGCTATTGTTGGTTTTGTGTTTGTTTGCAATATCTTTATTAAGCGGTTTACTCGTAGAATTTTCAATTGGTAATGATATTGTAGTGCCAATAAACAGCAAATATTAAGCTTTCGATTATTTGAAAAAACTCGCTGCAGGTAGCCCCAAATTTCTTGATAACTTCGAATGTAATATAACAACGTGAAGCAGATGTGATATATTCTTGGTTTTGATACTGGCAAAAAGTTGCCAGCACGAGTCGGTTGTGCTACTTTTGTATCAATAAAATTATACCGCAAACATTTACAATGCAAATAAATAACCGATGTTTCAATTCCCAAAGTTCTGTAAATTTTTCGGATCGCAGCCCCAAACACCAACTTCAGTTACAGTGCTGCATGCACTGAGCATTTTCTTCATTGATGTTATATGAGATGCTGCTTTCAAAATTTTGTGAAATAAGCAACTGATAACGAATATAATTAACCCGTGTTTTGCTCTCATAAACGTTGAAATTCATGCCAGTGGTAATATCTGAAACCTTCTTCCATATGAATTATAATGCATTCTTGAGACCAAAGTAAAACGTTGTATTTGAAATAGTTTGGCCGTAATAAGCAGCTCATGTGGTGGAATATGCACTCAAAACCTGCACGATTCTTCTACTGTTCTTCGAACATTAGTGTTTCTAGCGGTTCAGGTGCGCTAGAGTTTTTTTTCAATTTTAATCATCCCGCAAAAATAATTCCAATTTGATTCTGCTTTCGGAGGCTTATTCCGCAAAACGATCGAGTTTTCCGTATCAATTATTCTCTGCTTTGATAAGCTTTAGAGACGATATACGTTGTCTATGCTGATTTATAGACAAGAAGGGAAACATGATCACAAATCAATAACCTTTATGAGTAAATTATTTGGATGGATATAAGTCGGAGATGTTAAAATTTGTCACAACTAGCGTAAATAAAAAATTAATGATTTCCAACTGAAAGTGGTCACATCAGTCAAGTATGCACGGTGTGCTGGTGTCTGATGAGAATCAGTGCATACTTTCAAAACCACTTTGTCAAAATAAAACTTTCTATGTAAATAAATTTTTTTTCAATTTTAATCATGCCGCAAAAACAATTCCAATTAAATATTTCACAATCTCTCTTCACTTAACTCAACCACAATATTTTTAAAAAAATGATCAAAAAAAAAAATGGCGGTTGTTTGAAATAATTTTTCGAAAAATCGTAGTTTTTTCACTTTGTTTCACTTGCCAAATTTTTGTGTGTTAACTTTTGGCCTATATTGTGGTAGATTACCACACAAGATACTTGAATAAAGTAGTGCACCAAATTTGTCTTAAATCAGCTCGGCCAATCCGGAGAATAAGTGTCCGCAGTTTGAAAAAAGGTCATTTCGAGAAAAACGCGTTTAAAGTTTTTTTCCATTTATTTATTGAATATTATTTAAAAAATATGTTATTATCACCTACAATTGCTCAGTCTGCAGTCCCTGGATCATACATAAGTATTCTTGAGTCCACGTAAGCCAGTTGCTCTTGCAGTTGGGCAGTTTTTTGTGGCCAAACGCGCTTCCTTTGCCGCTTTTTCTGCTTGACTTATGCGCTCTTCATCTTTTTTTTCGCAGTAATTAAAAGCAGCGGTCTGCCGTAAACTGCCGTAACTTCTTTTTTGATGGGAATATCTGAATAAAATTTTGAGACGTGATTTCTAAGGGTAAAATAAATTGAAATATGCAAAAAACAAAAACCTGATGTTTTCAAAATTATAACCGGTACTAAATGAAATCATGGACCTAAGAGGATATTTGCATTTGCATATTAAATAAAAAATAAACTAAAGAAAAAATCAATATGGTGAAAGGACTTGTGCATCAGAATTCTTTAATTACAATGTGACTTGGATTGAACTAAATTGTTGAGGGGCAATGAGCTAAGAGTTGTATGACAGAAGTAAAGATTGTGACTATTATAGTCCCACTAAAATTGATGATAAGGGAGCTCAAGTGTTTCCAATCCATATTTATTTTCACATGCTTTAGAAGCTATTCGGTAAGATGTTCATGCTTAGTTGCTAAGTGAGCCTTAAAGAAAATATAACTGATTTATTTTTCATGAAAATGCTGTTAAAATTCAAATAATAAATAATTTAATAAAAATAATAAAAACATAATTTATTGAAGAAAATAGCAATTATTAGTTAAATCAGTTCTCTAGCAATCCTGATGCGCTAGAGCTTTTCATCATTGTTTTCAAACTTTTTGTTATATTCAGCAATCGAACACGATCAAAAAAAATATATCTCTTTGAAAATCTATTTATATCTTCTCGAAATTCCTTCACAGCCACAATTCGTTCATAAAACAATAACAAGCACAGCTACATATTTTTTCCGCTTCGCCTTCCCATGTTTTCCATTGTATTTCCGCTCAACATTTCAAACGAACCATTGAAACAGTTTTCCCACTTTCCGCTCCATGCGAAAAGGAAAACTTGCAAACAAAGTGATTAACAACGAAATGGCAAGTCACTGATTCCGATAATCGCTTAGCAGTTTGTAAATGGATTTCATTTTTTTGGATGCTTACTATCGCTTATTTAGTAGCTGACCAAGCGACCATACCCCCACAAGGCACAAATAGAAATCATCAAACCCATTGCATACCCCATCACGCACGCCGGAAACAATGATTCGAAGAAAATCGCTTGTCGTTAAGTAAGGGTCATTGGTTTTCGACGTCCGAATATCTCAGTGAACTTAAGTGAAAAACCATTAAGAGCGCGGCTAATCCTTTTTAAAGGCTCGTAAAATGCAAATCATCATTAAACTTGTCGTTCTGGTCGTTTGTCAGGACATTTTTATTTTTTTATTTCGGGGACCCGGCGCAAAAACTGTGTAAGAAAAGAAATTAAGGAATGTACGCTCAAGACTTACAGCACCTACCTATTGCAAGTCGTTCCATTAGAGGGAATTTCTTAAAGGCATAATTAAAGTTGTAACTTAGTAATCTCATCGACGTCACATGCAAAGTACAAATTACAGCGAACAGTAAAATGCTTCTAGCACCTGACAGGAGGTACCGAAAAGGATATTATATGCAAATAAAACGCTGCAAGCTCGAACACATCGTTCGAGAAAGTATGCGAGGAGAGGTCGGATCACTGAGCGAAATACTTGCGGAACTTTAATATCAGACTAGGTCCGTAGAAGCATTCTTAATGTTACCGCTTCGGGGAAATTAAAATGCAAATGCAATTTTCAACGTCTAGGAAAATTGTTTGTTTTTTGATGGATATTTTGACATAAGAAATTGATTGTTTTGAAGAAGCTGTTAGTTTGGTTTTAACTATATGGTAGTAGAGCGTATGTATTTGAATTAATTGGGTCTAAGCTGTTTGGTCCTTCCTGACCTTTTGAGAATCAACGGGTCTTCAGTTTTCAAACAGTTCGACCAGACGACTGCTACTCAAATAGTTAGTCCCAAAAACTTCCGTGGAGTAAAATTTGCGACCGGCACAAATTTAGTTATGTACCGACGAAACTGCGAAACATCAAACACCTAAACTTTAATTACAACATGATGATTGCTTCGACCGATCCGATGAAACATATTTGCAGTCATTACTAGAACACAAGGAAAAGTTTCTTCTTTCGGTACAGAGGAATTTCCACGGCACACGGTAATGCTTTGTTGTCCGAAAAAAGAACGGTTTAACGATAGCTTGTCACGCAAGCCAAAGGAAAATTATTGCATAGGAAGTTTTGTGGATCGGATGATGACTTCAACACACCCCATCTGTGTTGTTCTAATGTTCGGTCCAAGAACTTTTTAAAGTACGTGCGATTTGCTTTCATTGAAGTACTGGTTATGGAAGTCCGTAAGCTTTAATGCATTGAGAAAATTGTTTGTAAACTTTGCAAGCGACAGGAAATGCATCGACGATAACGATTGATAAATTTCTCGATTACAACCAGTATAAATAACAATTTACTGTAATTGGATTATGTTGACAAGTTAAGTGGACTTGAAATGGATGAATTGTAGTCGTAAGTGTAGATAATATTGGCATTTATTTCATGTAATAGCGATTGATGCATGATTTTATGTAAATTTGGATTGTTTTTTTAGCAGGAAATAGGCCTGAGTAATGAATTAATAAAACTTTAAAGCATCCAATCAGTTTGTTCTATGCTTTCGACGGTCAGATGAGTCTAAATGTACATTTATAGATAAATGATTCAAAATTGTTTATAGAGAGTAGAAATAAGTGGCTTGATCCATTGTGTTGCAAAAAGCTTTAGAAACAAAAAAAGTCTGCCGAAGCATTTTATTCCAAAATCTATGTACCGACAAGCTGCCAAATTACAAATTGGAAATATTTATTTATTTGATTCCAAAATCTATGTACCGACAAGCTGCCAAATTACAAATAGGAAAGCTTAAGAAATAAAAATAAAATAGATAATAAGAGCAGAAAAGACTAAAAATAAATTGAATATAAGAACAGAAAATAAATATACAATTCAAAGCCACAAATGACAGATAAAAGAAGATAAATCTATGAGAAGTAAACACTCTGTTGTGAATATAACTTTAAAAGGTGACTATAAAATATAGAAGAGAACCAAGTTGCAGGTTGTTATGAATGCGTAAAAGTCGCAAAACAGGAGAATGAATGTAAGTATCTGTACGATGAAAAGCGTACTTCAAAAAGAACAAAGGACCTTATTTGCCTTTCTTGTTGCATTTCAATTACCAAAGATGTAGAAGAAATTGCTTAGCTGCGACTGATTTTAAAGAGAAAATATTAGACCATTATAGAATAAATATTAGAATATTAGACTAGAAGAAATATATTAAAAAGCGATAGATTATAAAGCATATAAGAAGAGTGTGAATATGCATCCGCTGAACTGATTCACCAGCATTAAAAAATACTGAAGTAGGGATTCTAGTTTTTACTGCAATATTCGTTTGGAAATTCTAAAAGAATTATGACACGAATCTATAGCAATGCACGCAATCCGTGAGGCACTTTTCTTACTGGGTCGCACATAAAAATCAAAAAAATACCCCAAAATCCGTCAAATTCTGCACAGAAACAAGGATGGTTTTCCTAATAATAAAAGAAAGGACGTAAGTGTGGAGCTTCACAAAGAAAAAAAAAACGTAAAACATTTAACGCTAGAGTTACTCCAAACAGTAAGAGAATTCTTATCTTCCAAAAGAAGCGGAATTTTTTGATAGCCCGAAAAGGTTTTAATCATCGGCGTAGAATAAATAATATAACGATAGAATATTAGGAAGATCGTTGATGAAAAGATTGAAAAAGAGAGCTCCTAGTATGGATCGTTGGAACACACTAAAAGAAAGGGAAACGGCGAGGGCAGCACGTCAAATAAGGAGACAAAACCAGCGCGGCTCATTAAGAACGAAGAAATTGAGTAAAGACTCACTGATACAAAAATAATTTAATTTGAGTTGAAGTAGGTCAAGATAAACCGAGTCAAATGCTTTTGAGAAATCTGTGTAGACAGTATAAAACTTGGTAGTTTTATTCTAACGCCGAGGCCACTGGATGAGAAAATTCAATGAAGTAAGTAAATATGAACCAAAAACATATTGATGTATAGAAAAGAGAAAACTAAAGAGGGTGATGCGGCGATGTTTAGAGACTAGGTTTCGTTCATCAGATTCGACAATAGCAAAATGCTTGACATTTTCCAGGAAGAGGCACAGTTATCAGTCCAAAGACAAATATTGAATAAAATTGATAGGTGCGAGTTTGCTGACCAAAAAGTTCGGAATACCATCATACAAGATGCGCGTGTGCGCTGGTCTAGGTGGTTCATAAATAGAGATTATGACTTAATAATACCTCGATGAACAAAAAAAAATCTGAAGTCGCCGAAGTACAAGCATTGTTGGATGAAGATAATATCTAAACACAGCAAGAAACGGATGGGAAATTAAATGTTAGCCGCCAAACCATTTCGATTGCCTACATGCCATAAGAAAAATCCAGAAAGCAGGAAATTAGGCTCCACATGAGCTGAATGGCATGCAACTCGAAAAGCAAAAAAAAAAAATGTTTGCTTTCTGGACAGGAAAGGAAGAAATTTGTTTTATCTCGGGTCGTAACAGAAGCTGAAAAATGGATCCATCTGGGGAGCTCCAAACGAAATAAACTTGGTTCGACCCATGAAAAGGATCAATGTTTACCGCAAAACTTAATAGATGCGGAAAAAAGAAAATGCTGTATGCTTGGTGGAATCAGAAGAGTGTCTTGTCCAAACAACTTCAACCGATTCCTACAGACAACAGCTGATCAATTTGCACTTTGTATTGTTAGAGTTGCGATCAAAGTGAGCCAGAAGACATTGATAAGTAATTTTGGAGCACTAAATTACCCAATAGCATACAGCAAAAGCGGTTAGAGACACAATTTCTTCACTTAACTGCGAGCTTTTACCCGTCCACCGTACTCACCAGAATTGAAACCGTACTACTATTTCTAGTTTTCATCAATTCTAACACGTCATATCATTACACACAATATTGATGCAGCAATGGCTCGACCACTGGATTACTTCAAAAAGTGAACGGTTTGTCTGGAAGGCAATCCGCAACTTACCTGATAAAAAGCGGAAGTCAGTAGAAAGCAATTTGAATTTTTTTATTATACTGCTCCCAAATGAAACGTGTTTTATTTATGAAAAAATTAATACTTATCAAAAGCCAAACATGATATAAACTGGCAAAATACCGAAAACAGGACTAGAGGTTTTCCGAGTGATTCGAGGTCAGAGAAGAATCAATGTGCAAAAGTAGTACCTGGCAGCAATAGGCTGTAAACTATAGAAATCAGCATAGTCTTGTTCCATATGAGCGATTAAAAACGTTATTCGTGCAGCATTTTCTCTATCAAGAGCCCATCAACTATCTCGATAAACCAAAGAGCGTCGCTATACTTACCCTTGCGGAAGATCGGAGCATATGAGGTGATAAATATAAGAAGTATAGTATAACATTTCTTAGTTTCAGGGTCAGAGATCATGGATTTTCGTAATATTTTATGTAGTAATATAATATACTTTTAGAGGTGTGAAATAAAACCGGGCCGACTTTTTATAATGATGAATAGCAAAAATGAGATATGAACAAAAAAATGATAAAATATTTACATACATGCTTGAAAAAAATACTGCACTGCTTCAATTAGTTTTTAAGAAACGCCAATTTGAGCTCTAATAAAAAAAAGTTATTTTCCATTTTACTTGAAGTAAAACTTGTTGAAAATAAGGAACATTTTGAGTCCATAAAAACATCAAGCGCCCTTACTTCACCTCACTCTCAAATGGAATAAATAATTACCAGCTTTCATTACCAGCAACATATTTGAAAGTGACGGTTTCTTTATTGAATAACTTTTTAAGCTGAAGTGCCACCTCCTAGTAATAGAAAAAATTATCGGAATATTGTCTATAGGAATAATAAATTAATACAGTTTTTGTTGGCTATAAACAGTTAGTACTTTTTTTTTTTACAATTTTTAGCAATTTATTTCAAACTAGGAATCGATTTAATATTTCAAATTTTGTTTGATGCCATGACCACTATATTTTTTGTACGACCACAGCATGTAAAAACACTTTTCAAATGCAATCTAGGATTGATCCAATAAACTTAGTCAACATATTCTTTATTTTCACGAGTAAAGCGAAACGTCGTAAAAAGCGAGTTGCCAAACCCACATTGGGCGCTAAATAGTTTCGAACAAATTGACCATTTATTAGTCAAAAAAGCGCAGTCAGAAGTTTAATTTCTTATATAATTATTCAAACAAATTTCCTTTGGCTTTTGAGATTCACAAAAACTGGAAAACATTTATACATGGAATGTAAAAAATAAGTTAATATTATTTTTATGTGAATGCCTTCAATTTTTTTGTTACAATGATATATTATTCTGGTATATTTTTTTAAAAAAAATATTGGTCAAACTTTTGTTCAGCATTGATGAGCAAACAACATTTTGAATTAGCAATATTCTATTTAAAATAATTCCAAAAATAATGCAGTACATTTAGATTTTCAGCTTCCTTTAATATTTCCTGAGTAAAGCATATGTCATTTGTTTTCACATTGTTTTCGTAAGCACATATCGAGCAAATTATTATGCTGAAATTTTCAATATGACATAACATTACCACATACTTATTGTATTTATAAATCACTTTTTCTTAATTGCCTAGACCTACATAAACTAAGCCATGTGATCCACCATCTAGCTCTGATTTAGTGCTCCATTCAACCATATTTTATTCAATTTTCATTCACATACCTAAGCTCTAACTAATGTTTATCGTTCTTAGAGCGAAACGATCATAATAAATTTCAAACAAAAACAAGTCTTCTCTGCGAAACAAAATGAATTATATAAAATCATAACATAATTTCCTTTCCTTCTTGAAGCACTTTCAATTTTATTAAACATTAAATCTCCTTTAAGTCCCATAAAAATTCCATTAAACCGGATAATTCAAGTGGCTTCTAACTCCTTAAATCTGGTGGAGGTTTTTATGGTAAGGAGGCCGCTAGAAAATCGTCAGACTTGAATTTCGTCCAGCTGATATGCGGAAATGGTCGGTATGGAGTGGGCGTGAAATTCACAAAAGAAATTTTACAGAGAAGCTAAATTGCAACGACAGTCGACTTTGAGATGATTTATGGTCAATTGTCACAAGAGCTTGTAAGGAATTCATAATGTAATGTCGTATGGAATGATTTGTTATCATGAAAGTGATGCTGACTACACCTAAAATGTAAGACGACGATGAACCAGTTGAAGGAGCTCATCAAGTAGGTGATAGAAATTGCCAGATAGAATTGTACAGGAGTTTGATGTAAGGTGCATCAACCTCAGAATGAAAGAGCTCTCACTTTAATTATTTTTTGCCAAGTTGATGATATGTCGCTCTCAGATTATTTCAGTATCGTTCAGAACAATTATATACTTAGGATAAATTTCACCAAAATACCGGTAGTGATTTAACTGGCAACGTCAATACCTCTAAAGGAACCAAACAATTGACTAGCTTGCTGGTGTGATTCTCGCCTCAAGAGTCATGCTTGGTATAATACACTCAAGGCGAAAGCGAACACGACATGAGACGCCGAAATGTAACGAGAAGTGAGATGTCCTGTCTGTACTTTGGATTATGCTACCCAGACATAACAAACCCTGATTGAGATAATAATTTACGGATAGAGATAGTATCATGCCACAATCTTCTGGGCTTGTTCTCGACAAGAACAAAAATCAAGCTGTTTGCGTGCTAGAGGGTTTTGTATCTATCGATTTTAATGCTGTACGATATCCAACACTAAAAGTTTGAGTTAGAGGTGTTGTCTTAATATTGATAGAATTGGATGTATTAAGAATGATCTGCTGATAGAAGAAATTAATGTTTACAATGCAAATCGCTACTTTCAAAATTGATTATGAAAAGTTTCTAATGATAAATATTTTAATCTTAAGACCAATTTTTCTTTCAAGAACTATGTATATGTCATTTTTTCATATTTTCAGGATGATTTGCCTTCTATTTCTTCTTCATCGAAAAATGCGTCTTTAAATTAAAATATTTGGATTTTTAGAGCTAGAAAAAATAAGCAACAGTGAAACTATTTGCATGCTATTTTGCTGAATTGATCGTTTTTCATTGAATGTTTTCAACATTCTAAAATTGTAAATTATTAGTTTTTACTCCTAAGATATTATAGCTTGTTGACATATGAAATATCGCCAAAAACGTAGTTGCATTTCTTAGTTGCAGGTCACCACGAAATTCGGCATTCCAGCGTGAAATACAAATGGATAAAAAAATTTACCAAACGAAAACGACATCAAATCCTGGAGCAAGCCAAGTATGCAACTTAAAATCGAAGAAATACAGACAAAAAAAAAGTCTAGACTCGTTTCCATTTGCCGTGACTCTTCGAGACATTTGACATCCCAAACGTGTGATAAGCGGAAACGAAAGGAACATATCGTCTAGCATCCAAAAAAATGTAAATGTGTTTAAAATATCTTTCCCTGAAACCTTTTATGCAGTTCTTCGATTCGAAATGCCAATCGTGAGAGCTTGATATGTGACGTCGAAAGTAGATAGTGTTCACCTTTCGGATGTCGTTTTTTGCATTGTGTATTGACATCTTTCTTGCATGCCTTTGTCTGCTAAGGTATGATATATTACCAGTAAAGTACACGAGCTATTATTGACTTGATAGAAGTTTCAGTAGCTCGATTGAAAAATTGCATGTCAGGGGCTTTTTTTAGTTAAATGATTCAAAGTAAAGGCATCAGCATTTACCTTAGATTTAGGTCAATAAATCTCGTAAAACTTCGATTTATTTTTCACATATTTATTGCTTAACTCTCTTTAGCATTCAATCTTTCATCTACTCCAATTTTAAACGCTGGTTTCAAAGCAATCTCAGATGCTTTTGGTTTGAAGCAAATGAGAAACCTTTTTTTCTAGTCAATTCAACACTGAGAAAAATTTTCTTGGTTAATATTCCTATAATTTGGTAACACTGAATTTGGGGAAAAATGCATTATTTCGCCGTAAAATTTTGCATATTTATGTTCAGCCGCACTATACTCAAATGTATTTTTTATGCCAACATAGTAAAAGCAACATTAAGAATATCTTACTATGTCTAATAGCTTCCAACTACATATTAAAAGGTTCTGCTTACAGAAAAGTGTATCGTCGCTTGCCTCATAAATAACAACAAAATTTAATTTTCTTTATATGCATTGTTCATATTATTAAAATAATTTCAACCATGCAATATGGCATCCATTGCAAAAGGTATCGTAACGCTTCTGATCTAATGTTGTATCTACGTTCTAAGTGTTATCTCCTATTCTTTCATAAAAGTTTCATATGCCACTTAGCAATTTCGGTGTTCGGTTCGATGTTCGATGTAATTCTTAGGGTACGGACAAGACGGAGCGACGAGAACGTCGCGAGCGTCAAGTCAAGCAACGCGCCGAAATCGGTCCTATGCTTTCAAATGGAAGTGGCCATGTCGAAGCAGCGACCAAAGAGTGCAAATTTGATAGTAGCGACGACATCGATTCGAACCGATTTCGTTGCTCGACTGCTCGCAGCGGTAATGTATGTTGTTGTTGCAAAATGTGTTTCGATGGCATACAGTAAGTAGACGAATTGCGTTAATGTGGTTTTCGTGGGTAATTCGAAATTTTGGGTACACTTTTTATGAATGAAAGGTGCGGAATTGTACACAGTCAATTAGATTTCTACCAGTGATTAGGAAAATCTATTGATTTATATACATCAGCAGTCTATTGATTTCAATTTGGTGTATTGTGGTGAGAAAAACTCTTCATCCGACACTGAAGAACTCATTATTTTGACTACCACTGTAAAATTTCGTTTAAAATTTTGCGTCTCGTCGCGTCTACATGAACGCAATTCAATGAGCTGTTCCATGCTTGACTCGACGCTATGCTCGACTCGACGCTCTCGTCGCTCCGTCTTGTCCGTACCCTAACTCATGTTATGCTGTGTAGTCCTTATATTACGTTGCACGTTGTATGTAAATGGATATTAAAAATTATATCAGTTGCACAATTTCATGTAGGATATACATATTGGCCCAAGCCAATACCAAAAGAGGATATGGTCAATATGTGTACACTCCCTTGGTGCGAGCTGGGCTGATGTTGGGCTCACTTCCAGCCTGAGTGGATTTTTGGCCAACATGTTGGGCCAATATGTATTTAAAGCATCAGGTTGGAATATTTTTCCCTCCTTCTTTCCATTCGTTCTATCATTCTATCAGCATGCACCGTCCGTGAGGATAATTTTGCCCTCAAGTAGGTGTTTCATAGTGCTAATGCCAAAGCTCAGGGGATTACCCTTTGAAGTGAATGCTTACCTATGTTGGGGGAGAAGTCGAAATCAATTATTCCATTATTCTTGAAGTGCCACTTTTTTTAGTTATTGGAATCAAAATAGTTTTGTACGTTATCAAATAAGTTATTGTAAGAAATACTATCGTGTATCTTTACGTTCGCCTAGATTCTCAGACGAAAGTCCTATAGCTTATGGAAACTTTAGCCATAAAACTATATTAAAATATCTCATAGCGTTCTACTATGCAACTATGTATAAAAATACTATAAATGGTCACTGTCCATATATACCCTATGCACATGGGGTAAGTGATACATAAAATTGGGTAAAATATACTAAAAAAATTTTCCGTTAAGTCTGGAGTGCTTTGCGCTTGATTGTTGTTCGTTTATGAGAGCGGTCGTTATATGAATACGATAATTTTCATAAATTCATGTTATTTGAAATTATAAAGAGAGCATAAATTTGGTTACTGGACAAATTTGCGTGGGGGTTTGAACAAAATTGTGAAAACTTCTCTAAAACAAACAAATTTTCTATTTTTTTACTAAAATAAAACCTACATAAAATATAACGAAGTGTTATAAGCAGCTAACATCCAGTATGAAACTTTAAATATATTATTTGACTAAATCAATTGTTAAACATTTTCCTCATTAAGTCTTTAGGTAAAGGCTGAATAAGCAGCATTTATTTCTTTTTCCACTTTGCCAATTAATTAAGTTCTGTATGTTGGCCAAAATGATGAAAATTTTTAACTTGGTTTTTTCATAATGCCTACTTAAACTCTACTGTGGTTATTACAACAATTCAAGCTTTTCCTGCTTTCACTACAGTTTTTAATTTTTTTTTGCATTTTTAGTGTCTGGCAAAAAATCTTCAAAATATGAAAGATGAGTTTCGTCATTGCAAGTGCAATAAATTCAGTGGTAAGCTTTTGAGCATGGTTTTCAAAAATTTATTTTATAATCAAACTTTTAAGAGCTATAATCCAGTAGCACTTCTTCAAAAACTAAACTTCACCTTCAAAAACTTTTAAGAATACACAAATGATGCGTTTGATGGGCTCAGCCACACACTTTCATTGCAGTTTTGAAATCATTTACATTTTCATTTGATGAATTTTACTGCAGAAAGTCGTACGACAAGCAAATTTCAAATCTTTTAGCTTAATTTTTATTTTTGAATCTTTGAGCTCAAAAGCATAGGCTGGAATTTACAGGAACCTTATGAAGTTTGCTTCCATAAAAGTTCGCTTTAAATTTAAAGCTTACTTACTAAAGAGATCACTTTTTGTACACTCGATTGGATCATCACGACCGATATTTACCATGTGAAAATTTATAGCTAGAATTACTCTGAAATAAATTACCGCTCAGTTACCCTCACGGAAAGTACACTAGAACTGTTCCTTTTTCAGACCGAACCGCCCAGAAAGCTAGTTTTTATCAATCAGATCAATCAGAAATTAAACAAACAGGCAAATTTTAAGTGATACCGTTCGCAAGTTTCAAAATTTAGGAGAAACAGGCATACTTTTGCGAAAAATTCAAAATTAAGAACTCTTATTGTAATTCAAAGCCAAACTAGATAGCAATATTTACGTATTTCACGGTACAAGCATTCTATACTATCTGTTAATACGCATTATACGACACAATTTCGTTGCTGTGTCATCTCGTTCTTCATTAAGTCGACAGGCTTTCTTGTTATTTTTGGTGTGTCGATAGTTTTAAGTTATTTCGACCATTTAACTACTACTATGACATCCAGCGTGTACGCTTTTTACTTTAGCTCCTTAAGCACTAACTAATAATATTTCCGCTGTGATTTGGTGGTACAATTTATTATTATCTTATATATTTATTTTCATTTTATTTTCCATTTTTCCGATCTTGTGTTGCCTTTTCAAAATTTCAAATCAAAACCTTCACTACTCACACATCTTCCATTGCCATTTTTATTAACAATGCAAAGTATTAACAATGCAAAGTATTTTTATTAACAATATTCTATTTATTTCGATGTAAAATTACAGCTTGAAGCAGAATATAATATGCTGCCAACTTTCTGTTAAAAAGGGTTTTTTTTCTAAGGTTGAATTAGGTGGAATATTTGTGAAGTTTTCGTCGCTAGAGAAACTGCTACGATCACACCACCAGGTTTTTTAAAAAATATTTTCACAATCCAATAGATAGACCATAGCTAAATATTTAACCATCCCGACTTTTTGTAGTTTTTGTAGCTGACTTCAGTTAATATCAATTTATAGTTTATAATATCAATTTATTGTTTATACTGTGTGTAAGTGTATAAATATAGCTGAAATTTTCAAATACGAACATTTAAAAGAAGTTTCAGCCCCTTCCCAATATCAAACACAGGATATTGATTTTCTTATTAAATTCAGGTTGTCATAATTTCGAAGCAAGCAATGAAAGCTAAATAAATGTTTGCAAACTCTCTAAAAGCTTTGCATCTGAGTAGCTTCTGTACAGTATTCAGAATAAAAAGACACATTATCCAATTACAATACCACTTTAATATCAATTATATTGAAATTTCACATTTGCAGTGATAAGATGATTATTATTGCTTCTCTAAGTTGACGGTGACGCAAATCTACAGTGAATCAACAAGATTGTGAGTCTTGTACACACTTTACAACGTACTAATAATAAGGGCTGTTTAGATGAATGTCCATAAAACTGAGCGCCATTCGCTTAGGACACATTAGTCAACGTAGTCCGCCTTATCTTCTCCCAGAACAAATCGAATTATTTTCCCTACAATATGCAGTGAAGAATATAAATATCCTCATCAATAGATTGTAATCAGTCAGGGGGGACAGCATTCTCTAAGTAGCACTGTTCATGTACTCGCACATATCAACTTCATCTTTTCACTATCCCTCGAGTATTTTCTCGTTTTCGTCGAAGAATCAAGGCGTAGAGTGAAAAAAAACCATCAACATTTTCTTCATTACCTTTTAGCCGAAGTCATTAATATCAATCACATTCACGGAGATTATTCTGATCCAAGTTTATCACAACTCAAATGCAAAAAGATGTTGAAAGCTGCACATGATTTCATATTTGTTTTGCAAGGGGCTTCCAAATGGTCGTAAAATATCGAAACCTTAAAAGAATTTGGAACCATACGAGATAATTTTTATTCAATATATTTTTTTTGTTACAGTCAGAAAAGGACTATTCAGAAAGTCGGGCGTTTGTAGCTATGACTTGCAACACATTTTTGCAAAATGTACATAGTATATGTGCGTTTATAGTATGCGAATAAAAAATATCTGTTGAAACGATTCTGTTCATTTTTGATAAGCATGTAAAATATCTTCATCACGCATGCTGTATATAAATTTTCCCTGATTTCTAGAATCAAAATTATTACGTTTTCTTGTATTTTAATTCTCTATTTAAAAAGCTTCTTGTCAAAAAATACTTTTCTTACATAATTTTACAGGCTTATTTATTTTTTATACATTATTTTTAACACCATTTTACTTGCCAGAATACCTTAAAGTGTCAAAAACCAAATTAACTTTCATTCCCTTTTTAATATCGATCAAATTAATACCCAACCCTATAGACAGCCATCATTGTCTTCCATTCGCCTCGACAGCCTTATCACCCTGGTTTTTGGATAAAAGTCATTAGCGTTTTAATACAAGTAAATACCATTAAATTTATAGATCCATTAGTTCTCAGCAGTGTATGGGCTAATGTCCTACTTGAATCCATTTTCAATACGAAATTCACATATTTTACTCGGAACAAAATAAGCAATCCCATCATCACTACAAATTTTTCAAGCAGCTTCATTTGAAAAGCTTTCAGCAATCTTATCTTCGTGGCAAATTCCAAACACAGGCAAGCTTATCCTTGTGATTTCGTATAATTTGACTACACCGATAGGCCAGACGTAAATACACTTTATGGAAATTAGCTCTCTTCCAATTTTCACCACTGACGCAACCCCTCAAGGCTTTTCGTTCCAATCGAACTACGAATGAAGTCAATTTAGTACGCTCGCCGATTAAACTATTGTGAATATAGGACTTAACGCATCGCGTCCCAGGTAATGTGCCTTTTGTGCACGTACCTATGACTGATGGCATCCGCAATTGCCGCAAAGGTGCGTTTTCATTTCTCGTTGCCGCAGCACTTTGCTGAAAACAACAGAGACGATACCACACTGTTGAATGAACCATCATTAAAGGAGTACGAGCATGGGCTGTTTTTGAATAGATGCTGTGTTCGTGTAAGCCGCCCTCAAAGAATATACCTTATTTGTATTTATGCGAAGCCCCATTAATTAATCATGTTTATCTTTTAAATAGATTTAATATCTAGAGGATACAGAAATTCAACGGTGTTTACACTTGAGATAGCTTACTATGAGAGAGGCTTTTGTACCGGCGATACATTGGAACAGGTACCTGTTCGACGGATAATAATAAATGCAAGAGGTTGGAAAGGATTCGCTAAGTATTGGCTTTGAAGAGGGTTTTCAAAAAGTTAGATTGTTGCCGTGAGTAGTTCAATGCATATGCAATTAAAGAGTAATTTACTGTTTATGGAACAAATAAATTTATTTTGATCCTTTGTGCGCTCCAGTCTTTGTTTACAATAAATCTCGTCTTTTAATAAAATCCTGTCAAATTAACTGCTAAAAGATTGCTCTGGTCTAATAAGCTTAATCGGGCTTTGGTTATCAAACATTTTAAAAAGTTGAACTGATATGATCAGCATCATAATTAGCATCGAATTGTAAGGTTTGTTTCAATTTATACCGGCCGGATGTAGTCTCGAAACTTGCACATGTTTATAAAAATACATTGTGAATGAAATGTTCATATAAATAACAATATATCCCAAAGTTTTACCAGGTCTATATTGATGTCTGCAATAGTCGACTATGCAGGCTGTTCAATTCTATTTTGACCAAAGCATTAGACGAGAAGTTTTTGCAAGTTTCTGGTCATTTATCTAAGCCGTGGAGAATCAGACAATAGGCTGCATCACGTTGATCCAAGTCTTCAAAGCAATCGCTTAACTTGATGACTCCAAACCAAGCGGTAGTGATAGTCTGTTTGGCGCACAAGTGCTACAAATAATTTTTAGTCAAGCTTCTCTGCAAGCTCTTATATTTATTACAGAAAAATGTTCTTCCACTTTGAAGCTACCTTCAGCATATCCCCAAAAAAAGCACCATTCATCAAAACATTCAGTACAACTCACTTCAATTAGTCACTTGGTAATTCTGCCCAAATAAAGAGCTACCTAGATTAAAATAATTTAATTTATCGAAAAATATAAAATTTTAAATATATAACAATATGGATTTTAGCATACTTCCCTAGAAGATAGGTTTTTTTAAATTTTGCTGAATGATTTAATACAGTATGTAGTTTTCAAATCCGATGTTAACTCAAAAATGAGAAAAATGCAGATCGAACGTTTATGCTTACTTGGCATTGCAAAAAATTTTTGAAGGCTTACGCCGGGTTTCCATTAAAGAGACAATTTGAAAAACAGTTTTGTTTTCAAAAAACAAAACAAAATACTAGTTTTGTTTTTTGAAAACAGTTTTGTTTTTTGTAAACAGACTGTTCCAACTGAACAGACAGGTTTTGTTCTCAGTTCTGTTTATCCTGTGTCCGAGCAATGTTTGAAGACGGTGATTTTATAATTAACTGTGGATTTTTCTTCATAAATAACATAAAAAGAAGAAAAAACCGATATTTTGGGCCAGTTCTCAATTAAAAAGGAAAGTTGATTTTAGCACGGAAGTATTATTGGAAGATTTATGTACTGACGACGTTGGCTTCAGTGGAAAAATAAAATCATCGTTTCACAACTTTGTAAGAATGTCAAGCAGATATTTTGAGCTGCTAATTACTTTGCTAGGACCGAAAATCACCAAGAAAAATACAAATTACAGAAAAGCGATCGCCTGGCACTTACTTTGAGGTACTTAGCCAATGGAGACAGTTTTCAATCATTGAAATATTGGTTCAAAATTTCACCTCCTTCAATATCTCGAATAGTACCGGAAGTATGTGAGGAAGTATGTGTATGATGCTCTTGGACAGTACATCAAGGTTAGATAAATAAAATTAATAAAACAGTCATATTGTGTAGCTCTATCTACAGTTCAATCAGATAAATATGGGTCATAATATAAATTAAATATGACAAAGAAATTAATACAACGCTTTATTTCAGTGTATTATTTATATTAAGCATAAGTATATGATAACTGCTTCTGATTATTATTTTTTTATTATTTTTATATTTAACATTTTTTACGAGGTGAATCAAAGTACATTAATCGATATACTGAGTGCTGTCGCTAAAAACAAAAGTACATGTTTCAACCAAATAGACACAAAAAATGCGAACAAACATGTTTTCGTTTGATCTTACCAACTCGAAGGTGTTTTGTTTACTAAAACAGTTTTTAGAGACAAAAATGTTCGCAAAACTGTTTAGTTTTTACAAAAAACTCGTGTTTTTGTTCAGAAAAACATTTTTTGTCCGTGTTTCTTGTTTTGCCTCTTTGGTGGAAACCCGGCATTAGGCTTCCTTGTCTACCATTTTTCCTTAGGCTTGTGTACAAAACGTGTATTAGACCTAAACTCAAATATTGCATGGGACCTATATTTGAGATTATTGGGTTCTGTCCATCTTTATCTAGATTCAAATAGGAGCTTTCAACCTAATTTTTTTTTATTAACAAATTCACAAATAATTACTACAGAAAATATGTACATTTATTAAATTATTAAAACCAATTAATCAGTCGTTTAGGCTCACATTTGAACATTTCAACAGTATGATTAAAGTCGAACATTTGATACGCTGACTTAAAATTTCGGGCTATTGCGCAGGTTGGTGCATTTAATTCATAATTGGTCTTATGAAACGGGATGAGTAGGGCGCTATGGTGTCTACATTCACCGTGGCAAACAAGAAAGTTCAGTTTTGATAGCAAAAACTCAGAGTTCACGTTTCCATTGAGTAACTTCGCAGCGAATAGAGCTTTGAAATTTTGACGTCGAATCGCAAGCCGTTTTCATAGGGAGTAAAAGCGGACTTTAATAGAACATTTTAATCACGAACTTTATTGGTGCGAGTTAAAAAAGCATCATTTAAAGAGTAGTTGAAATTAATGGGACAAGATTTGTGAGATAAAGAGATAACTGAGCATTTGTCAACATTTAGTGAAAGTCGGTTTAGAGCGCACCAATTAGTGATACTTAACACATTGCGTTGCAGGATCGTACAGTCATCAAGTGATGATATTGTATTAAAAATCTTTGCGTCAACAGCGTAGAGTAGAATGGAAGATCCTGGAATAAAAATGATCAGGCCATAAATATATACAGCAAAAATAATGGGACCAAGGTGGCTGCCTTGTGGAATTTTGTCAATTTTGTCAATTATGTCAGTGGATACAATGCCACGAAATCGAACGTTCTGCTTGCGATTAGAGAGATAAGATTTAACCCCGTCAGAAAAATTGTTAGGTAATTCAAGAAGATGCAATTAACATATAAGAATATCATGATCCAACTTATCGAAAGCTTTCGTGTGGTCGGTATAAATGCAGTTAACTTGTTTACCTTCTTCAATTGCAAATATGACTAGGTTCGCAAGCTCTAAGAGGTTAGTGGTGGTAGATTTGCCTTTAATATAACCATGCTGGCAAGGTGAGATTAAAGACTTAGAGTGAAAAGATAACACCTCAGTAACTATTGCTTCGAAGAGCTTGGCGAAAAATGGTGATTCAGCAATTGGCTTATAGTTTTGCACGACTTTTCTGGTGTCTTTTTTGTGGATCAGAGTTAATGAAGAATATTTCCATATGCTTGGAAAAATACCGGAAGAAATGGAGAGATTAAAAAGATGAGCCAATAGTGGTGAGCACAGCGTTTAAGCACTATGGTCGATAATAATCCATCAGGACAGGGGTGAAAATTATTCTCAAGATGAGATATATGTCTTACTATAGTGGCAATGTCGATGTAAGGGTCTTTCATTTCCAACGTCGTTTTAAAGGAGTCCATCAGGTTATTGAAATTAGTTTTATTGAAGTCGTAGAGAGGTAATTCATACGCGAATTGAAGTGAAATAAGTTACAGATTGCTTTCGAGTTATTAATGACCATGCCGTCAGATGTATGCAAATGAGCTAGAATATCCGTCATGATATCTTTTTGAGTTTACATAATTCCAAAAGTGCTTGGGATGGCTTATGAAAGACTGCTTAAACTCGTCCATATAGCTAGAGTAGGCAGATGAGGCTTCAGATACGAAGCTATTTCGTAATTTCTCACAAACTTTATACTCATTCTCTAGACGCGACGAGCTGTACACTTTCCATGCCTTGATTTTCAAATTCTTGAGATTAATTAAATATGGTTTGATCCATGGAAGGCGTTTCAAAGGTACAGAGTTACTCAAAGGTAAACAGCGAGCAAAGCAACCGAATAAGATAGATTGAATGTTTATGGCTGCAATGTTTACATTAGATTCATTCACAGCCGAAGACCAGTCGCATTCGGTCAGTAATTCACTCATCGTATCAAAGATTTTCGTCATTGATTTGAAAATTGGTATGATGAGCTAGATGGTGGCTAGATTCATTAAGTAAAGGAGATGAGCATCGTTAAATTGAGACATCAGATGAATTCGTCGAAAAAATTAGATTAGAAATTAGTCCAGTGGAAAGAATGGCGTCATTGAAGTAGCTTTCTCGTCGGTTATTGGACGAAGGGAAATAGTGTTCACTACATGGTGAAAAATATTCGGATAAAATTGATCTTCACAATGGTGTACTATTATGTATCCTAATATTCGTATAGATTATATATGTTGACGTTGGATAAAATTGTTCTATCCTATTTTGGAATAACTTTTGTACGAGTTTGGTACAAACGGGTGGTTTATACCAAGATCGGATAATATTTATCATAAATTCATTTTAAAAATTCATAAAAAATAAAACGAAATATTTAGAATTACTTTTGCGTCGCAAGTCGTGCAATTAGCATTTCGAGTTTGCAAGTGAAGTTAATTGGAAGTGTTTATTAAAGTGTTTATTAAAGTTATTTGTGAAAATTATTTGGTAGCCATAAGGAACAACTTTAATCACTACAGGAATATTGTAAAACTTTGATTTTGGTGAATAAAGTATATATGAATAAAATCTATCGATTTTTTTTTCAAATAATAAAACAAATAATCGTTATCCATCTCACAGTACATAATTGAATTTAAAGCTCGAAAGTTTTACTTGGTGTACTATGTCAAGTGTTTTCACAACACCTACTTTTATCTTTGAAAGCATAAATATTCAATTGTTTTCATTCTTTTTTCATCATAATGGATAATTGTTCATAATAAAAAGGAGGGAAAAAACCAGAATAAGATTTTGGGTTAAATGATTTTGGGTTTTTGAAAATGGGATAAATTTATCGTGTGACCTCGAAATTAGAATAATATATTTCTTATTTTAAATGGTGTACATTTAATAAGAATGTGGTGTATTCATTTATATGCGATGCGGATACCGTTTATAAGAGCGTCTTATTCAATTTATATGAATAATTGGTATTGAATTTATCTTATCAGATAAAATTTATCTTATCAGATTAAATTGTTTGATCTTAAACAAACTTATTGGATTGATACTAACTTTCGTTTGGACCTATATGCATTCCAAAATTTATCAAATTAATCCGAAAATTTCTAACCGTGTATCGTCAGAAAGTTGCCACTCCAGATGCGGTAAATTGATATCTCCCATAAAAATGAGATCGTCAGTCGGTTATATTATGCGGCATATATGTATGTATATTCGGTGAAGTTATACGCTAAGTCATATGTGGAGTTTGGCGCGGACTGCAGGGTGCACAGTATTGCCACGATAATTCTTCTTTGATAAAGGTTTAGTGTGATACAGACGTATTCCAGATCACCATTCCAGATCCAGATCGAGATGCTGGCAGCTATATACGTATAGCAAGTAGAACACCACCGCCAACAGGGGCATCCGGGCAATCAAAATGGCGATCACGACGAAAAACAGCGAAGTTATGTAATGAATATCAGGCACAGTTGATAGCTAAACCAATTTGCAAATAAGTGCGGCACTTTTATAGCTCTGCAAAGCCAGTGAAAGTTGCACGTTAATCAGGAATCATATCTACTATTATCACATTTACTAACAAATACAGCAATAAGCAGCTTGGTCATATTTGAAAAAAAAAAAAATCATTTTGCTAATGAGCAGCTTTCTAGCTGTGCAGGTTGGGAAGCACTGATAGTGCGTAGATCGCTTAACATTAAAAGAACATTATGTTAAAAAGCAAGAAGAAAAATGCAAGGAATCAAAAAGAATATTGTCCACGAAATCGCATGTTCTTAATTTTTCACAAAAGCATATGGACAAATATATTGTTTTTCATAATGTGTTAAATTCTCTCATTTCCTTCAAGTACTAGTTTTTCTTGTTTGGACCACCGTTCGTTTCCGTGATTGTACTAAATACTTTTTTGTCTGCAAATCAGCAAATGCTTCGAATCTTTGAAGCTAGCTCAGCCTGCTCCATAGCAGCTTAAATTTTGACAATAACAAAGTATTTCCTTGAATATTTTTTTTTTCGAAGAAGACAAACAAGCGTCAAGCTCGAAGAACCTATCACTTGAATTATTCCTTTTCCTATATTCATTTGGGTATATGAAAGCCAAATCAGATTATATGTTATATCAAGCATGCATAAGTCATATCTTTTCCTCGAAACAGCCATTCTAGCATCTTTGCATTCCTTCATCGTCAACAAATAATACGAAACACTCCTCACGGTACACACCAAAAACCAATACTATCCCGAAAACTTACTTTATCTCATCTAACACATTATCCGAACCGAATGGAAATAGAGTGGAAAATACTCGAAAGACTTCACCCAAACAAAATTCTTGGCTTCAACTTGGTGAGTGAATCTGAATGCCGATATCCGTTTCTTATCCATTCCATAGAAATATGTTGATTTCCTCGGAACACACTTGTGATGCTTTACCTTTCAGCATGCCCCCTACATACGTACGGTATAGGAAAAGTCTCTTTAACTTCGATTTGTTCGCTCGACTGAGAATCGAAAGGTTTTCTTCTCTGTATTTTCGTACCGTGTCCTCAACATAATACACTGCTTGTTTACCTTCCAAGGGTGGAATTTGTTTTATCGCTTGAAAGGTTTAGGAGCATTTCACCTGCTTAAGAACGGATCGATCTTTCAAGCAGCATTTAGCTTACTTCCGGATTCCAAGACAATTTCAAGCTTAAACAGATTCGTTTCGTTTGTAGTGTACCATTTCAGTCGATCCGACTTACGTTGTGGCGACCGTGGAGGTGTATCTGTAGCTATGAAAATGCCATAAACAAGTTCAACCTTGAACGGTGTATTATCATCTCGATTACCATTTCAGTTTGTTTCCAAACTACCAAATAACAATACATTGTGTCAAATGATGGAGTCATGTTTTATTTATAAGCTTTTTTTATATGAATTTTTCGGAATAGAAAATGATTTATTTATTTCGAATTGAGTTGCTTAGAGCATATGCGGCACAGGATTTCGTAGGAAATACTGAGTACAATTGAAATTGATTTTATCTTCAGGGAGCGCTTGGATGGAGCCTGTGGCGCCGAGGTGGCTATGATGGTGCTCCGATAAAACAAATTTTTAATAAAGTATGTTGCTTTCATTTTAAAGAGCTGGGCATATACATATTATTATTATTTACAATTTACTATTATTTACTATTATAATAATCTCATTTCTTTCTGAAATGACATGCAGTCTTGACGTTATTCAGTATCTGTGTTTGGTCAACCTTTTTTTTTTATTTTGAATAGTATTTATATAATTATGCAGAATTATACAAGCTGTTATGGTATATCTGACCGAGTTAGAAGGAATCAAACACTCTTAAATTCTGCATGAACTTTAAAAACATATAGGACTTGGAAAGTCACCCTTCGTTTCCTTTTTCAAAACAAAAAATATAATTCCCTTTCATTTAGGTGCGTAGCAAAAAATTGTAGCTGTGAAACAACAAAGTCAAGTAAAATTCGGTCTTTGAACTGCTAAAAGTAGAAAAATTTGTTTTCAAAATTTTTTACCGATTTCATTGAAAGTTATTTCTATAAGGACTAATTTAGAAATAAACTACTATGGACATGTCATGATAAATATACTCCATATCACAGATAAAAGCTTCTAAAACTCAATAGAAAATAATTTAATTACAACGGAAAATTTCTAGCTGCTCATATCGTTCCAAGCTATATTGACTCGTTGTTAGACAGATAAATCCCATTTGCCCCTCAATATTATTTATGAAGAAATCGAATAAAAAAACATTGTACTTATACTGCCCCATGTTGAGAAAAAAATCGCCAACACTCAATCACACTGTCGTCGAGCGCTCAATTCAATTACCGGCCTGTCGGTGAGACAAATAACGTCAGGATGCCTCGTCGTTACGAGCTAATACCTTCCATTTATTAGTTATAGATAAGAGTTTCGCATGAATACCAGACACTGGAGCGAAACAACCCCTTTTTCCATCCGAAACAACGAAGAAGCTACTCCATCAGAGATGTTCCTCCTTCTTATCTTCTATATCTTCGACGTGGAAACCACATCTCCTTTCACACGCATTATCCAAGCGTATCCTTCTTTTCACAGATTTAGTCAGCCACCGAAGTTCAATGGCCACAAAATGTTCTATAGGTTTTATTTCTGACTCGAGCATTTTCCCCAGTTAATGTTTTGCAATTTTTCTCACTCGATCGTGGAGTGGCTATGCGTTCTGTGATTTATTACGGTATAGTTTTCGGGATATTCAACTTGCTCGGCCGGCTATTTTCACTGGCTTTAGTTTAATTTAGTCGGTTTTTAGGTACTTGTTCTCAATGCTGGTCGTTGCGGAAAAACTCAAAATGGAGCTATGCTAGGAGATTTTCGCAATGAGATGATCCTTTATAATATTGTGTCAGCCGGAATAGTTGCGAAGAGCAGAAGACTGAGAAGCTAGCTGATAAAGTAGCAGTCTCATTAAGTTCGTGGCTTAGGGATGTGGAAGATAGATGAGCCTAATTTAGTTCGTACGTTTGATTTTTTACTAGCTCGTGGATATTCAAGATTATTTGAATGGACTTTTTTTGTCTATGTCGACCTAAAATTTTCATTAAGTACTAGATAATAGTAGATTTAGTCGGTAAGTATGAAATTTGGGACAAAAAGAAGGTCGTATAGATAAAAACCTTTAACTTTTTGACAAATGCGTATTTTTCTCATGTCCGCATGTGAAAATGACGAAATTGGTCTTGATATAGCTGGAAAATATATGAATAAATAATAGAAATTTTTGCAGCAAAAAAATTAAACTAGCCATATCAGTTATTTTGCGAAAGTACAATAGCATAATTCTAGCGATTCAATTAGACAAATGCTTTTAGGGTACGATTCCTTAGTGTACGAATCCTTAACATAAAATAAAGAACTCGACACAAAATTCAAAAAAAAAATATAAATACTTTTTCTTTGCATCCAACACTGTTTCATTTTTGGATTTAGGATCAAATTGTAGTTTTAGCTTAACCCCAAATACTTTTTTTTTGTGTATGTGTGCCGGGAAGGAATTTCATAATCAGCTTAACTGTTTTTTTTTCAATGTGTAGATACATATGAAATATAAAGATATACATGATGCATGGTATGATGGATTTTAAAACCAGGTCAAAGTAAGATCTACTGTAAGCTCAGTCTATGTGGTTCACCTATTTGAAAACTATATTTCCATCGATGGAATTAAAGGATCATTAAAGGAATTAAAGAAACAAGGTGTGACGCAAAAAAATTATAAATTTTATTTTCCATTTTTTTCATGTATATTCCAGGGTAACGAGTAACGAGAAGTACGTGCGCTTGGTCACTGTTGTTTCTTGTGTCGAAGACATTTTTTACTAAGTTCTATAGCTCTGAGGTCTTTAAAAGCGGGTCATGTTCTGGCTCTCTACCGAAATGAGGAAGATTCGAAAGATAGAGAAAGGTGTTAATATTAAATGTTATGTCAAATTTGAAAAATTGCTTAAAAAACGTATGATGGCTAAAACCAGAATTCCAGAACTCCAAGCATGGTTTATAGTGTGTTTTCCTCTGTCGTGTCATTGATCTGTCATTTTGGATTACTTCAGAGCATTGCTGTGCAACACAACACATCCAGTACTGCTTATTGCAACCGAGGCATAAAAACAGAAATTTAGCTTCGCCATATTGATGTAAATTCACATATTTTTATGAAACTCATATACCAAGTACAGTTAATCACAAAAGTAAATATACACCCATCGATCTAATATATTTATGTTAAAATAACATTTCCTTAAAAATACTGCCACCACTGAGCACCCGGGATCTTGTTTGATATCAGCACAGCCACTCGAACCAAATAATTACGTTAAATTTTGCACTCCAAGTGCTATTGGTCGTAGTTTTAACAACAGCACCCTAATTCGGATCACAAAAGTAAGTATACACATGTGGGATTTGGAGGTGGCTTACTCAATGAAACAGACATATGTTGCTAACTTTGATACTTTGGTTTGTTTATTTATAGAAAGTATTTTACACATTATTAAATAATTTCCTTTATTTGAAATAAATTTACCAAAATTTTGAATATTGGCACCAAGAGGAAAAGAGCTTTCCACGGACTTAATGTAATTGATAATAAAATACTTCCACGAAAAAAAGTCAATATGGAAATAGCCAGAATTCAAGACAGGAGAGGAGACCAGCAACTACTCAGAAGATCGTTGAAAAGTTCAAAAGGCAGTGTACAAAATTAGTGCTGATCTGGGCACAAAATTTACCGTCATCTTTCACTGACTATATTAACGAAATTGTTGTTTAATAATATGGATCCTTTAAAGTCTCGGAAAATGATATCAGTGAGTATTTTATGAAAGTATTTTTTTAGAAACTGCAGAGTATATTGCAAAGCAAAAATGAGACATAAAAAATAAAGCCTGATTTTCATTTACATATGACATTTCCCATTTCCCACACGATCATAGGAACTGGTGGACTTGAATATTTTCAAAAATTTTGTTGCCATGCCTAGTTTGAGGTATGAGCAAACTTTGCTGCGCAACAAAGTTGTGTTGCATCATTGTAACTGCTTTCATACGTTCTCATGTGTTCAAACTCGTTTTGTTGTGCAACAATGTTGTGTTACATTGATTATAACTCGAGCTTTATTTTTCGAAAAGTTAAACGAAACCCAAAAATTAGTGCGCCGAAAATGCTGGCGGAGATAACAAAAGAAACAGCAACCCCCAAAACTAATCGCCCCGTGCTTTATGGTTGTGAATATCATGGTCGGAATATAAGGAAAAACTCATTTGTAAATAAAGTCAATCGAAAAAAGCGATTCCAGTTTGCAAAATATCATACACAACATCAACACGCATACTTGAGTATCGTTATATTCAACGACGAAAGCAAGCTTAACATCCATGAATCAGATGAACGTGAAAAGGTTTGGAGAAAACAAAATACAGAGCTTAATTCTTCGGATATGACAGGAGCCGTAAAACATGGCGGAGGGCGGATATTAATGCAATTAAGCACCGGCAAATAAGAGCACACAAGATAAAACCAAAGATGATTTGAAAAGTGCGCAGAAGGAAGAGTAGCATGAAACTAACCAAAATGTAACTCAAAACCAGGCCAATTCGATGCCTTTAAGGATGAATGCCTTTATAAAACCCAAAGGATACTCAACAAAGCACTAGGAATTTTTTCTAGAACAAAATAAACAAAGAGTTTTTTTTATTTATAATGCATACTTATTCCTGTGATTTGTATTATTTTAATTGAGCACAGATATTTTTTTTATATGTTTTTTTTCTTCTCAATTTTGCTGTTCATTCTTTGAATGAGTTGTTTATTTGGCAAAAAAACTAATTTTGTATTTTGCTTGGAAATAAATATGTTTTGATATCTGAGAAGAATACAATGAATTATGAGGTGAATATTTCCTTTTCTGACTAACTGTATGTATTAGTTTTTATTGTTTACTATATTTTTAATACATGAACATTTAAAATATTTAGCATAAACCACATACATTTGTAAAAGTTAGTTAATGACAAAATCTAAAAATAGGAACTAAATTGTAAAATTAAAATAAAATATATTATTTTAGTTTTATCTTCATAGATAATATAACCGATTTTCACAAAAAAATTTTTTTAGAGAAATGAATTTCGTAGCTGTTTAATCAGCTTTATACATTTGATCTGAAAAATGATCTGAAAAAACGGGTTGAGATTGTTAACATAGTAAAATGGTTGATTAATTTTTCATACTTAGCTTTAAAAAAAATCTAGCTTATTTAAATTTTTAATTTCATAATCAAATATATCGAAATATGAAAATATTATTATTACATGAATTTAAATAATAATACATATGCAAATGTTACCCTTTATTTACCACAATAGTAACGCTGCTCAGCAAATTTAAGAGGTACGAATATATTTTTTTTGGATAATGTTTCAGAATGCACCACACAAACATAATCGCGTTTGCGCCACAGACAGCACAAGAGATATACATAGTTCTATAATTCCACCTTTTTAATAAGTATTTGCTAATGGTTGTCTGTATCGTTCAGAAGTTTTCGAATGGTGCAAACGGTTAAATATCAAAAATTGATGCAAACATTGTGAAAGAGAGTGAAATTATTCATGAAAATCGATGCCAGAAAATTCAATTAGTTGCTGAATGACCAGTATTAACGTAGACATAGTTTAACAAATTTATCATTAAATTTTTTGAAAAAACGCTTTAGAAAATAGTTTGCCCAAGAATAATAATTGCTGAGCAGAAAGAGACTCGAACGAGAAATTGGGCGAATGCTTTTGAAAATACTGAAAATGATTTTTTTTGTAGTATAAGAGACATCTTTACTGTGGAATGGGTACTAGAAGTAAAGTCAGTTTGCCAAGCCTATCACAAAAAGGTGTTTCGCCATCTTCGTGAACGAGTTAGGAGAAGAATAGCTGAGATGTGCACCAACAGCTCATAGTTCTAACAATCAAAAATTTGAATCGAATGATGCAGGGACGGGGGAAGAAAATACATTAAAGATCACATTTCCAATGACAAGAAAAAACAAAATCATAAATATTAAATAAAATTTAACAGCAAGTAGACCGGCTCTTTTATGTACACCACGTATGAAGGTAGTTATATGAGGTTAATGAGTTGAATTATCAGAGGTAGTAAAACATCGGAAGCCAAGTTAAGATAATGGAAAATCAAAGCATTTTAATGCATCTGAATGTTGATAATTCTTTTATCAAAATACATTAGATCTTGATGTTGCAGTTTAGTCACAATTCCCATCATGCAAATTATACTAGGCTATCTCAATATCATCACAGCTTAGCATTGAGACTTTTTTGAATAATTACAGAAAGATGTTCCATGTTGCAGAATATATTTGTTTGAGATTTTTGTATTTGGAGCGTTTTTTCAAAGATTTTCTAGAAATTTCGCTTAAAACAAAATTCTGGTTTATAAAATCTTAGACCATTTTTCAAATTTCAACCACAAAGTCATGATATCTATTGAAATATAACCACAAAATTATCTTCTTTGCTTTTAGGTCTTTCGTTTTCCAGGGCGCAGTACTGCTTTTAATTTTTTTCAAATAATGAAGTTCGTCCAAACTTTCATGCATTTATTTTGTAATATATCAAAACATGAAAACAATTTATGCTTAAATCGGTGAAACTTGTACTTTTTCAGTGCACTGATTCGTGTCTGTGAGGGGACCATTTTTTGACTAAAATTAGAGGAACAATACCCTAGGTCATTATTTTTTGTTTGGTGAATTAAAATTTATTCATAATAGTTGAACGAGCAAATAGCTTCAGAATTCATTTCTTCGACTGATTTCCATTTTTTTATTTCCCTTTTTAAAATGTTGTTCCTAAATTCAACGATGGTTTTGACTAGGCAATTCGAAATGTCTTCAATTAACAAAGAGGCCGATCAAATCATACCCATCTTAGATAAACCCTTGCCAGGACTTAATCTTGGAAAATCTTCTACGAAAAACTCTGTACTTTAACAAACTCAAAAATTGTTTTCAAAAAACAATGAAATTATTTTCCCGTTTTCTTACTTTTCACGTCATATAAACACTTTAAACGTTGACAGAATATTTATTGATCGGCGAACCGAAGACTAACTTTTTCCAAAAACTTCAAATAATTTATAACATTCCTTCATAATGAACAGTACCGTTGAAACATCTAAGATAAGGACTTCCACTGGCCTACTGAACACAAAAGCCATTCCTCGGCCGGTGATTTGTCATGCAAATGAGAAAGATATGAAAGTTTTTTTGGGGGACCGAAAGATGCTACGCTGCTAAACTGTCATCATAAATCAAACAAAAACCTTTTTTATGAGCAGTGTAGAACGCATAAGTTTTCTTTTCATTCTTGCATGTTTCGCTCACTTCAAACAACTGAGCGTGAGAAAGAAACTGTTTTTTGAATGCTGAGAAACTTTACCCACGTGTTGTTTTTGTTTGCGAAATACCAAAAGGTCGCAGGACAGATGCTGTGTTCGCCTTTTTCTAAGGCAAAGCTAAAACAATGGCTGTTCTAATTTTTTTCCAAGCCAACATATTGCCAGCAATGAGGCAGCGGAATGTATGCGAACATTGATCCTAATATTCATAATTCAATGCTATATATATTGCGTTAACCCACATCGACATCATTTCGCTGAGCTGAATATTGACAGGCTGAGAACATACCAATATCAGTTTCATTTCATGTTGATATCGCATCAAGTCATGTCACGTCTTCTGACATCAAGCCATGGGAAGCTGCTAATGTACAAAGTCATCGTACGCCTTCATTTGATATCATTACATTGCCAAAACCATTGTGTACCCTGGGTCGGAGTTCGAGCGTCTAATTGTTATTTTCGTGTGTTCCAGAGAGCATGGATATAACAGCCATATCCACGGCGAATATTGGCCTCTTGCGAAAAAATAAGCACCATATGACTTATTCTATTTCTTTTTGGGATCCGATCACTTCTTGTTTTCTGGCCTGGAACGATGTCGGTTGGGTGCTAAGCTATATTTCTTCATATAGAGCGTCGTCGTTGTCGTCGTCCTTCTTGAGTGACACTAATTATCTGTCATGTCAGACGCAAGCTAAGGATAATGGGTTTTTGTGCTTCTTTGTGCTTTCTACAAGCTGAACGGTGAACTTTTGTTCCCTGGTCGGGTGGAAATGATTTCGGCTGAAATGTTGCTCGTTGCATTCGACTGTTGCTCTTTGGGAAATTAAGTTTAGATGTGGTTTAAAGTACAGTTTGATAGGTTTTTTATTTATAGGTTTGGTAAGTCACGAACGATGGAAGTGTAAAGAATAATTTCATTGATACAATGTACAATGGGCGGAAGGTAGATCCTTAGAATATTGAAGGTTATTTTTTCTACTGCACGAGGTATTTAGGTGGTTAGCATTATACTGCCCTACTAAGCATAAACATTTTTACATTTTTTGAATAAACACCGGATTCGAGAACTACATGCTTTATTACATCATTCTACAAAATATGAAAAACCTATCTTTTGTGGAAGTCTGTTAGAATCAATAATGAAAAATTCCCCCATCTACAAAAACGTTGCACTACTAAGCATAAACGTTCTTCAACACGGTAGATAGAACATTTATGCTTAGTAATGAGGCCAGTTTTTTGTTGCATGTTACTACAAAAAGTCCTATCTGCTTTAAACCTATCTTTCACTTATATTTTCAACGTCAAAGCTTTTACTTCAGATGTACCTCAAATAAACGTATTTGTATTTATATTTAAACTTTCGTCTTGTTTGTAAATGTCCGCAGCATTTAGATAAGCACAAATCATTGAATATCTCTAGAGATTGAACCTTTGTGCTTAGTAGTAGTTCATCTCTATTACTCACGTTACAGGAGACTGAATTAAATTTTCTGGTATGTAAAAAAAATATGAATAGATATCGTCTTGAATAATTTAAATAGTAATGAAAATAATTGGCTAGATATTCTTAAAATGAATAATCGAAAGTGTTTCGTCGAAAATAGTTATGGATGCTGTTGAAACTTCGAATAAAATGCATACATTTATGAGTGTAATTTTATCCTAAGTCAAAAACTACCTCATTGAAGCTATGCGTTAGCGAAACTGACTACAGCCTTTCGACCAAAGTATTTTGTTTGCATATTAATTGGAGATTATTTGAAGCTCATAAATATTTGTTCGAAGTGAGTTAAGAAATAGCTCATTTAAACTTTTCTTCAAACTTTGATCATAAAACTATTACACAAACCGGAGCCACCTCAAGTCTACATGCCAAGAGTTCAAAAGTTCTAGATAAATATTCAGTGATACGTTGCTAGCTTGCTAGAAATTTCCTTTTTCCGTTTCAACCTGTTCAAAAATTTAATTTCATCTGCAGCCAAACGAACCCAAGTACCGCTTCCGAAATTTGGAAGTCTAAGTAGAAACGAGCTGACAACAGTTTGCATCTTAATTCTACATATGAAAACTTGACGAAGAACTTCATTGAAATCATTTGAAGTACAAAAAGGAAACGGGAACAATCGTTGTAGAGCGTAACTTCATAGCCACAATCACATCTCCCAGGCAAATACCATACAATCACAAAATGATAATTTCGTTATCCTTCGACGAGGTTATTCCGGGACTCAATCCCCGTATTTTTCGTCGACGATTCGATTCCTTACATTCTCCTATCTATCACTCAAACGTCGTTATGCAAAGACGAAGACGAAGACTTGCGGTTCTATCCTGGGTATCTTTTCGACTCGAGGCAGAGGAACTTGGAAATTTCAGAATTACCCTATGTATTTTTGTACGCATTTTTTGTCATCTAGGGAAAAAGTTTTTCTTCAATTTGAAATGCCATTTTCCGCAGATCTAAGTCATATTTCATACTTTTGCGGAAATCGAATGAATTTCGACAAATAGATTTTGTTATCGCCTTTTTGTGGAGATAAGTTTGCTGGTTTTTGAGGATAGTTGGAATTTTCAGTGGCATGAAACCCTAGACAGTTTGAAGTGAAAAGGAAATCAGTATTGCTATCGTTAACATTTTTTTTAAAATTTTTAATATGCTATTGTAAAACTCCAAACACACGTTTCACGGACAAATAATAACACGTCCGATCGCCTTGACTGCTTCTTTATTAATTGTCTTTTCTCTCTATTTAGACAATTGATCCTAACTACTTAGCTATTGCAACAACTTCTATTGGCAAGTTTACTAAACACAAATACATATTGAATTTGAATTTAAATTCAATTATGATCTTACACTATTATGAAAATTGTAATTTACTTTTTTCAAAATATCGACGAATTTTTATTTGCGAGAAACTAATTCAACTGAATTTCGTTCCTGATTTTTGAGACGTTTTACACGTTATTTACTCAGGTCTCAGTATCAAAATCTGAAGAATTCATTTTTGCAACTAAATATCAGCAATAGGCTGGGTTTCAAGATAGTTGTTTCAAATATTTTTGCTGTTTTGAAATCCTATATCCAGATAAAGAAAATAGATTCGGCTTAAACTGCTCTTTAATTTTCAATGTGCCCTGCCTTGTGAATAATTACTCAAAAGTATTCATTTGCATATTTAAGCTAATGAACACTCTATTTAAGTAGCCCAATTACTATAGCTTCGAAATCATTTTATTCAAAAAATATTATGAATCAGATGATAAGACTCAATAAATCTCATTAACTTAAAAAAACCTCTTTCATGAGCACTGTTATGTCAAACTACTATCAGGACAGCCAATCCATCTAGGATGCTGCATTGCTTAATTTAACCAGGAAGTTTTTAGTTTCACCTCAAAAATACTTTCGAAATGCAAAACTTCTCTCTACACCGACCAAGATTTTCATTCAAAGTGAAAGTTTTTCTACGTCAGAAAAATAGATGACATCTATAGATCTTTGTGGTGGACAATAAGTTTGGTCATTCGTAAAAACATTTTTCCTAATTAAAGAACTTAAATCGCTCAATTCCTCCTTACTTCGTCTTTCATTCATTCACTTGCTTCTTCGATTTCTCTCAATCTATTTCAATTGAAAACTTGAAATCAGAATTTTCGTAACGAGAAGAAGATTTTCTTATTACCGTTTACAGTCAGTTTTTTTCCTGCATTTCTTTCCGTTTCGACCGATAATGATTGTAACTGAAAAGGTGGCAAAGAATTTAATAGTGCGATCAAATTAGCTTCAAACTAAAAAAAAGATATTAGCTTCAATAAAGTTTTTGCTCTTGTTGAGCAGCTGTGCCAGAAAAGTTTTCATTAATTGGAATCGGAAAATCGATTTGAAGAAATGGGAGAGAAAGTTTTACTTTTGATTATGACAAAGTTATGCTTATTAAGATGGAAGTTATTGGTAGGAAATCTGTTGATTGAGAATGATTGTGCAATTGGTTTATGGTTGAATGAGTTTTGTAGTCATTGTGGAAGAAATATCTTAATGAGTTTGGCAAGGGTAATTCTATTCCATAATTATCCAATTAGGCCAATTACCGTATACAATTTTAGAGGCTATCTGCAATTCAATGGTCCAAAAATTACTTATTTTAAATTCTTTCAATAGGCAAAAATATGAATTTGTATATTTTTATTTATTTATTTTTATTTATTTTCAAGCCAAACAAGGCATATAACAAAAAATAATAATAACAAATTACAATTTGAATTAAATGTAAGTTTTCTTAAACTACACTATAACAAAAAAGCATAAATAATTTTAAATACATATTCCAAATTTATATTTGGTTGTCAACTTGAGAAATTTACAAGGAAAAATGTTTTTTAAGATTTTAGAGCCTTGAATAGAGCATATTTGAAACTTGTCTTGGGAATAGATAAGGAATAGTAGTTGGAAAAATTGTTAAATATTTTGCAGCATCTGTTGATGGGCTCCCTGTCTCCATAAACAGGCCGATGCTGATGTTCATTGAGAATACGTGTATACCTAGTACGTCTTACAGGGTTATTGAAAGTTATTTTATTCGAGAGATACTCAACGTTGATCAAGCCCCTAATTGCATCAAAAATGAAACATGAGCATAATACCGTTCTCCTCGAAGAAAGTGTTTCAAGGTTTAAAAGACTTAATCTGTAATTATAAGAGGCAAACTTTCAAAATCGTCTGGGTTATATATATCTCTCAAAGCAAAAATAACAAACTGCTTTTGGATGGATTCCAATCTATCGCTATGACAGTTGAAAATGGGATTCCAAACGATGCAACCATATTCCAATATTGGGCGAACTAAGGATACGTAAAGAGATTTTGTAACCCATAAGTTCTTAAATTCTTTCGCACGTCTCTTAATGAATCCTAATTGCTTGCTGGCTCTTGCTAGAACTTTGTCGTACTGAAGATTGAAGCGCAGCTTTTTATCTAGAACGACTCCGAGATCTACAACACTATCCACTTTTTTCAGCTACTGATTACTAAGGCGGTAATCAAAATTTAAAGAGCATGACTTGCGGGAAAAGCTTATGGCATGGCATTTTTCTACGTTAAGAAAAAGTTTATTGCGGTCACACCATCGCTCCAACGATAAGAGTTTTGACTGAAGGAAGTTTGAATCGGATTCCGATTGAATAGTGTGGTATAATTTTAGATCGTCTGCATAAAAAAGGTGTGGAATATCGGATAACACTTCCGAAAGATCCGAAATAAAAATATTGAACAGAAGTGAACCTAAGTGGCTGCCTTGAGGTACCCCCGAGGAGACAGTAATTATTTTTGAGAGAAAACCTTGGAATTTTACATGTTGTGTTCGATTCCGAAGGTAGGAATCCAACCATCCTAGCAAGTTTCCGGAAATGCCTAGTTTTTGCAGTTTATATTTCAAAACATCATGGTCAACACGGTCAAAAGCTTTGCTGAAATCAGTATATATGGCATCGATCTGACACCCTTTCTCCATATTGCAAAGTACATCCGAGATAAATATCAAAAGGTTGGTGGTAGTTGACTTGCCCTTTCTGAAGCCATGTTGCTGTTCGTTAAGAAGAGGATCAATAGCTATAATGAGTTTATCACAAGAAGCGTGTAGTATTTTGCTTTTATAATTTACTCCTATTATTTTTTACGTCTTTTTCATATTTTCTGCATTATTTTCGATATTATTTTGTATTGTTGCGGAAAAGCTTTGAGCAGCCGCCACCACAAAATTTTTTTGCTGGGCCCATTTTCGCTTCGTGGTATTCTGGCACCAGCACTGAAGGTATCACGGGATCCTTGCTGCCCGAGGCCCTAGCAGTGTAATGCTTTATTTCGCTAACGCGGACTAACTTTCAAAAAAATACTAAAACGGAAAGAGCTCAACATATATTTCAGAAGTAACTTAGGTTCAACATATGCTTTGATTGTTCAAACTGTTTAAAAAAATCCCCGAAAATCGCACCGTCGTAGTATTTGTACATTTTATTATTCGTAGAGTGTTGTAAAGGCGGAGTTGATTTTTAAAAGCTCAGTGACTATTTCTCAGCAACGCACCATGTGATTAAGCTGCAACTTTCAGGATACATTTGTGTATATGCAGAATAGGTTCAAATCTCACCAAATACTAATTACCATTAACCCTTTTGCGCCAGCGGTCGTTTTGGTGATCTTTTAGATATGCCCATTATTCTATCACAAAATAGTTTTAAAAAAAACTAAGTTTGTGAAATGAATTTCGAACGTGTTCTAAAAAAAAGATTTGATAAGGTTTTGGAAATTTTGTACACTTTGTGTGTGCTAGTTGCCTAAAATGAGATCAGGAAAATTTAATTTTTTTTTTTATTGTGATAACTTTTGACAGAGCTATAGAATAATTACAAAACTTATAGAACATATTTATGTTATGAAGTTGTATACTTGTGTAGTTTTGTATGAACGTGCTGGCAACCCTGTAGCTACGGTAGGCGCTGAAAGTAAATACCTTCAAACCATCGACTCTCCTGAAATATTTTCGCGTTTTTATGAAAAAAGGGAACTCATATACAAATCTTGAAATCTGGTGCTTTGTCTTCACAGTTAAAGTAAAACTTTGGAAATTCCATGTCAGGCAAGAACTGCAACCCTTCCCCAATTTACCTATATTTGAAGCATAAAAAACATCTATTGACGGGAGCTCATGACGCAATAATCAGATACAATTGGAATTCGCAGAATGTATTGGTATTAAGTGGGATCAGGTCTGATAGAAGCGATTTTGAAATGTAGGCAATTCTGTGCTATTGGTGCCATCTTGAAAAATCACTAAGCAAAAGAACTACTTTTGGCCCTATAAATTCTGATTCGGTCAACAGATTTTGACGAAATCCATACAATATCTGAACCTTACTCTAAACCACGTTTGATAGAAATTTGTTTGAAAAATTATGATGGAGCTACCAGCTCTGGTAATTTTGGTACCTAACATTTTGGAAATTCATTCAGGAAAATAAAGCTCTTTGCCCTATAGATTCCAGTGGGGTCATGGAATCATAACGGAATTCATATGGAACATTAAACTTACTGTAGGCAATATTCAGCAGAAATATTAATTGGAAAAACAATAATAGGGTTGCCAGCTATGATTGGTTTTCCTTTTTTTGTATGTCTTTAGTAAGCGATTTTATCATAAAATTTTCAAATCATAGTGTTAAATCAATCAGCAAACCAATCAACAAATATTACGATCTACGAAATTTGAAAACTTTTACGGGTGGTTACCCTTAATTTCTTTGTATCGCCATAACTTCCAATGCAGTCAACGGATCAATACGAAATTCACAGAGTAGGTTGACTTTAACGTGAGGCAGATGAGACATATTTTTGGCTTCGGTGCTAGCAAAGGGCCGCCAGAACGAAGTGATTTTTTGTTATATTCGTACCAATAAGTGCTTACATTAATTACCCACAACGCGAAAAATTGCAATGAAAATAAGTAAACAATGTTTACATTTTCTAAGGTCTGGACATATTTCAGATGACAGCCCCAAACACCTTTCTAACGCTGTAACTTTCGATGAAGACATCGAAATTAAACTGGCTTAGGGGCTGTATTACTAAGGGTGCATTGGTCTTAAGTAGGAGAAGTAGCTAGTGGTAGTAACCTCAAGTAGCTAATGGTAGAATACACACTCAAAATCTGCACAAATCTCCTACTATTCTTCGAACATTAGTGTTTCTAGCGGTTCTAATGCGTTAAGGGATTTTTGTTACTATGAGCTTTGGCTGGTTTAGCCCTCAAAACCGAAAGATTTAAGAAAATTAAATAAGTGAATACATATACGAAACTAAGTGAAGCAATTTTGCTACAAAAGAAAAATCTATAATAAGGACAAATCGAGAGAACTACTACCTCAGATATTACCTTTGATATCTCCTATACCTAAGATTTACGAGCTTTTAGTTATAACGTGTCCATGGCCAACTCTGTTCGCGGAGGAGAAGTTTTGTCAAATTTGCTCATGGTTTTTTCCTTTACTACTACCATCGCTCAGATTCAGGCAACTTGCTTCACTTCTCTCTTCTCCTTTCATTTCCTTATATCTCTCTCTTCTGAAATTTAGCCTTAGAGGTAGAAGCAGATATTCGCTCCTTAGCGACCTGCGCAAAACATTTTTTTTCATATTTTTGGGATGTTTAGGACATCCTCCATAATTGGCAGGTAGTTTCCCACCGCTGTTTATCAACTTAATTTATTCTGCATATTGCTTAATGTCCTGTGAGTGGTGGTGAAGTCCATTATAATTGACGCATCTGACTTGGTCGTGACTATTGTTAACTATCTGAAAAATTGTTTGAAAAACATTGCGAGTGTCCGCCGTATGGATTTTGTGCTTTCACTTCGCAAGTAAGTCGGCACACTACATAGGCATTTCCTGCCTATGAAAAAGGAAACCCTTGGAGGAAGAATACATCGATCATGTGGATGCCTTTCTCTTCAAGGTCTTATTTATATTTTGGAAGGGGCTGAGTTCATGTAAACCACAGTCCGCCTAGAGCCGCCGTGACGATCACATCGCACAAAGCAATTAGAGAGGATTTAAAAAAACAGCAATTTTAATTGCTACCACGCAGCCGACAATTAGCCGACGGATTTACCATCACGGCCGAACTTTGAGAGAGCGAAGAAAGTCAGCGATTGGATTAATGAGCTGGAGGGAAAACCCGTAAGCAAGCGACGAGAGAGAACACACGTGGACGAGAGTCTTCATTCGAAAACAATTAAAAATCCGGGCAGCCGACGACGAAATCAGGGACGAACGTGAGAGTGAGTATTATTAATTTACTGTGTTAAGTGATAAGTCCAAACAGATTGGAGAGAGTATACCTCCTAGAGGGGAAAAAGAAAAAAAAAAGAGATGAAAGAAAGTGATCACTTTGAGCAAGTCTCGGATAACGAGGCTTGCGAATCGGTTGTAGACTCCGACAGCGATTCAAGTGAGGATGAAGAGGAAGAATCGCTGAGAGAAAAAGATAAGACAATATCTGAACTTACGGCTCAGATAAGTCAGATCAATTTACGGATGGAGGAGATCCTGCAACAGCTCAGGGAGAGCCAGAAAGAATTGACAGAGCAGAGGAAACAGAATGCTGAGCTCTTTCGTCAAAACCAAGAGCTTATGCACCAGCTATTAGGAGTAAATAGCTCACCACCGTCGATAGTTCCATCAAAACGAAAGCGTAAAGAGGAACCAACCAGCGCCGCAATAAAACCAAGTGAAAGTGAATGTTCACCCATGGAGGCAGAGAATACTGCGGGAGAACAGTTTGAGAGAGAGTTCCCCGTCCTGCCAACACCAAAAAAGCCAACACCTGTGGTCTTGACAAAGATAATACCCCCCCAAAGCAGCAAACAAGTGAGCAAACCTAATGCTCAGGCCCAGGTAAAGAAGGACACAGCAACGACGAAATCAACAGTGCCAATAATCATTCGACAACCAGAAAAATGGACCCAGTTATGCAGAGCAATAAAAGAGCTAAAAATCGAATACGAGACGGCCAAAAGAGTATACCTGGGTATTCAGGTAATCCCAAAAACCCCTCAGGACCACAAGAAACTAACCAGGTTCCTGACAGCAGAGAAAATTGAATTTCACACCTATCTTCTACCCGAAGAAAAAAACCTAAATATTATCATTAGGGGTCTGCACGGGCTCACCCCAGCTGAAATTAAAGAAGACCTTGAAGAGCAAGGCTTCCACCCAATTGAGGTGTTTTTCCTCAAACTAAGAAACGGCCCTTCAAGACTAGTTAAAGTCCTTCTTCCTAGGCAAGAAACGGACATATATAATATTAAGGCAGTATGTCAGCTGATATGCAAAGTAGAAGCCCAAAAACCACGTGGCGGACACTCGCAATGTCATAATTGCCAACAATTTGGCCATGCAGCAAACAACTGCCATGCACAAGCCAGATGCGTCAAGTGCGATGGACTCCACCATCACTCAGAATGCACTAAGCAAAAAGACGAAAAGGCCAAGTGCGTTAACTGCAGCGGAGAACACCCCGCTAGTTATGGAGGATGCCCAAAACATCCAAAAAATCTCAAAAAATCATTTGCACAGGTTGCAAAAGAGCGAACACCTGCCACCATTCCTGAGGCTAAACCAACCAGATCCCCTAATAACCAAAAACCAACCCCGCCCCCACAACATAACACCCAGCTTCCAAACGCAGAATATATGAACCATATTTTCTCCAACATGCAGGAGCAATTCCAGTTCATGATGAAAAACATGATGGCGAAAATGGTACAAGGAATGTTTTCTGCATTTCCAGCTTCCACAAATCCCTCCAAAAAACTCTCACAATGAGTGTCCCCAACCATGTTTCAATCCTCACGTGGAATGCAAATTCCATAAGAAACAAAACAGGGGAACTGATACAATTCCTCTTTGACTGCAAAGTCGACATAGTACTCATTCAAGAAACATTCCTCAAACCTGGAGATCATCTCCGTTTTCCTAACTATCACTTTTATAGAAATGATAGACTCACTGGCAGAGGAGGTGGCACCGCCATCCTCGTAAAGAGAAATATAAGCCACCATCATATCACCATCCCTAACCTCGACCAATTAGAGGCAACAGCAATCAAAGTCCACACACAAACTTTTGAGTTCGTGGTAATTTCTGTTTATAAACCACCAGGCTCACTCAACTTTACCCCAGATCTCTCTAAACTGCTAGACCAGGAAGGACCAGTCTTTATAGCTGGAGATCTAAATGCCTACTGCCGACTCTGGGGGGACAGGAGCAGTAACAGAGCGGGAACAGTGCTAAAAAAGTTTGTTATGGACAAACAGGTTAGCCCACACATTCCAAATGAGCCAACCCACTTCGGGATAACTTACAGCCATGCACTGGACATTGGTCTTTCCTTGAACTTCCAGCACAATGTGCGGACCACAGTACTAGATGAGCTCTCATCCGACCATAAACCCGTACTATTCCTAATAGAAGACATCTACATTGACGATCCCCTAAAATACAGATCAAAAACTAACTGGCAGGCTTTTCAGAGCGCAATGGAGACCGAGATCCCACAGCCATCTCTTGAAACAGCCAAAGACATTGATAGAGCTATCGAAAGCCTATCAACACAAATAGCCCAAGTGAAAGAAGAATTCACCACAAAGACCCCAATAGAGGGCTATAACCCATACGAGCTCCCAAGGGAAATTAAAGAGCTGATCCGCAAAAGAAATCAGAAAAGGAGAAGAGCTAGACGCACTAGAGATCCCAGCTTAAGACGGGAAGTGAACCGTCTCACAAACAAAATCAGCCAACAGATCTCACAGTTCAAAAACGAACAGTGGGAAAACTTTCTCCTAAGTATGGAACCAGGAGACAACAATTTCTGGAGAATGTCCAAATATTTTAGACAAAAAACAAAGTAGCAATACCGGCAATCCACGGTCCTAATGGCCTCAAATATGACAACGAGGGAAAAGCAGAGGCATTTGCAGACACATTAGAACTGCAATTCAAAGAGAACTCAACAAATCCAGAAGAATACGACCAGGAAGAAGAGATAGAAGGAAGAGCCACTAACATTATAGAAACAGCTACTCAAAGAGAAGAAGAGATCCGCCCCACGGACATAGAAGAAATTAAACAGTTGGTAGCTCAGCTCAAAAAACGTAAGTCACCAGGACATGACATGATTACAAACAACTGCCTCAGACACCTACTAGACAACAAAATCCAACAGATAACGGATATAGCCAATGCGATCTTCCGAACAAACTATTTCCCAAGCCCCTGGAAAAAAGCAACAATTACGGTGGTTCCAAAACCACACCAAGACCTCACCTTTCCGCAAAACTGGAGACCAATCAGCCTTTTATCATCAATCGGGAAGTTAGTAGAACGGCTAATACTCTCACGACTTGAGGAAGTAGTCACTGACAAATCCATCATTCCAGAAGAGCAGTTCGGGTTCAAAGCCCACCACTCCACCGAGCTACAGCTAGCCAGGTTGACCCAGCACATAATAACTGGATTCAACCAAAAGAAATCAACAGGCCTTGTCATGTTTGACGTTGCCAAGGCGTTCGACAAGGTCTGGCACGCGGGTCTCATTGTTAAAATGTACGATTTCAATATCCCAAAACCTCTGATACAATTGACTGCATCATTCCTTGAGGGCAGAACCTTTTCCGTTCGAATAAATGACCACTTCTCAAGCACACGACCAATAGAAGCCGGAGTTCCGCAAGGTTCCCCACTCTCACCACTGTTGTATACCATATACACTGCAGACATCCCAAGGACGCCCACAACAAAAATCTCCCTTTTTGCAGACGACACCTGCATCTACTACACATCTCGACAGGCTGAATTTATAACTAGCAATCTCCAACTTTACATAGACACCCTAATGGATTACTTCCAGAAGTGGAAGATTCGTATCAACGCGGAAAAAACCCAAGCAATCTTCGTGACAAGACGAAGAAGACAAAACCCAAGCCAACTTACAGTAGACAACGAACCCATAAAATGGAAAACGACAGCCAAATACCTAGGACTCACTTTTGACACAAGACTTTCGTGGAATACGCATATACAGAACAAACGAATACAAGCTAGCGTAATACTGAAACAACTGTATCCATTACTAGTATCTAAAAAGTTAAATATTAAGAACAGAGCCCTTATCTATAAGCAGATCATCAGACCAACCATCACATACGGAAGCACCATCTTTTACCAAACACACAGGACAAACAAGAAACAGTTACAAACATGCCAAAACCTGGCCCTGAGGAAACTAACAAGGGCACCCTGGTACATCAGAAACACTGACATACACAAGGACTTACGAATAGAAACAATAGACAAATTCATACGGGACAAGGCACTAAAACTATTCGACACAATCGACAGGCATTCTAACAGCACCCTTGCTATGTTAAGATACCAAGAGCAGAGAGAAAATGACATCTACCTAAACCTACGAGAATTAGGAAGCTAAAGTAGTAGATCTACGAGGAAGCAACCAAGAGGTTAACAAAAACCAGAGAGGAAAGAGAGAGCACAGGAACGCTCACTGAGAGGAAGGGAGTCAAAGTGCTGAAAGCACTAGCTCCAAATTAAAACAGTTCACAGTCAGTCATGTAAACCCCTAATAACAACCTTTTAATTCTTGTCTTCGGTTGATAGATAGGTATGTTACTCAATCTTTTTTACGGTCAAAAGTCTCGTTAGTTTATTGTGATTTGGTCACTTTTTTGGGATAACTGGGCTATCCATGTAAACACATTTGGCTGTCTCGTAGCCACTAGGTTTTTAATGGCTCTCGTCAGTTGAGTCCATTTCTCTGATTACCTTATTATGATTGACCGATTTGGTCACAATCGAGTAATTTGTAGTTTAGGTTGTTGTTGTTTTGCCTGGAAAATCCGTTTTTTTTTTGGTTGTTTCTGATTGCTGCAAGAGGAAATTGGTAAGGACGACAAGATCATGGATGTTAATTTTTTTCGTGGTCAGAAGAGATGCAAATTCTTTCTTCTAATGTGTCCCGGTTGTATTCTTTGCCTGCATTGGCGTACTTTGACTGCCATACACATTTGAGTTGGTGGTTTATGGCTCCTGTTTTCTTTTACGCTTTGTCGATGCTGCCGATGAAGGAGTGCTACCCACTCCTAAAAGCCGGTTAATCAGCTCCTAATATGAACGATCTTTTTAATCTGTTGGTTGGTTTGGATCATCTGAGCCATAAGCCAAAATATGGATTTGGTCGTTCTTCTTCCTCTTCCTCGAATAACTTGTTGCCAGAGCCGGAGTTCGATTCAAATGCTTCTTTATCGAAGACTTGCTCTGAGTGTTCGTTAAACATTAAACCGATGAAAACTGGATGATTTCTGATAAGCATTTTGAAAATTTCTCAGTTTCTAACTGTTTTAAATTTTATAATAAAAACGGGTTAAATTGAATAATAATTTTGAGAAAATTTGAGAAATTCGTTGCACAGTTGCCGAAGCTCCATATGGTTCTGAGCTGATAACTTTCGAATTAAAGTTCTCCTGCTCGTTTTTTCTCCAGTTCTTCGATAAAAAAACTAATTCTGCTTCATAACATTTTAGCCTTTGCTCTCTTCGCTATCATTCACTATCGACAATTCTCGTGTTTCTATTGGCAAATATTTGCAATGAAAATAAGTAAACATTGTTTAAATTTTCTAAGCTCTGGACATTTTTCGGATGGCAACCTCAAACACCTTTCTACCGCAGTAACTTTCGATGAAGTCACCGGAACTAAAACTAGCTTAGACTCTATTATTACTTAGGGTGTATTTGTTTTCAGTAGGAAAAGTAAGTAGTGGTAGAATACACACTCAAATTCTGCACAAATCCTCTACTCTTCTTCGAACTTTAGTGTTTCTAGCGGTTCTGATGCGCTAGCGTTTTTTTTTTCTATTTTATAGGTAAATTATAGGTAAATATAGGTTTTCAGATTAACGTTCAAACGGAAATTCATATAAGAAGATACTCAATTAATTATGCAAATAATTTTAAGTGCCAGTAATTATGAATTTCTGAAGAATCTTTGTTTTAATGAGGCCCACAACAATATTTGATGATTGGAAATTAATTTTATATTTTCTATAATGATTCTATCGGCAGATCAGTAAAAACTGTATTATTTTGTAATGAAACTTCGGTGAAATGTGATAAAAATATTGTTTACATGAATGTTTTCTTTTTCAAGCTATACCATTTTATACGATGGCTTAATGAGATACAAAATACCATTTCACTTAAATCGAACCCGAATTTTCTTCCCAATCAAATCTCATTCACTCCAAAAACAGTTCAAACTTTATCAACAAAAAATCTGTTAACGAAAACGATGAAAACACATGTTTAACATTTTCACCTCTTACCACTTAATTACCAAATTAAACACTGAACTCCCCCGTGCACATCGAAACGAGTGGAATATTTGATAAGGGGAAAATGCCCGTTTATTGGAAAAGTTTGGAAGAGTTTATTAGCTAAACTCTTCGTAAACTGTAATGAAGACAAGACGATCGTATTCTTAGCTAGCATCGTGAACCACGACAACGACTCCGACAACAACTTTTCAACGTTCTTTTGATTCTAGAGACGAAACGACAAGAACTGCTTGGCCAGCAAATACTAAAGCTTGTTCAGCAAGAACTGACACAAAAAGGCTGTGAACGAACGAACTAGAGAACTTCGCGTCTTAGTGGTTTACGTTGAAAAATTTCACAAAAGAAGCAGAAATTGCAGGTAAACTTCTGTAGTGAGTAAAGTTGTCCTGGAAAAGTTGGAAACACAATCAATGGTGAGAACACGGAAAAGCATGATGTGTGTTTTGACAATGGCGAAGAGTTGGAGGACGTCGTGAATGTTGATGATATGTATCGGAGAAAATTCGATCGGAACTCAAGTTGATCGAAAATCAATGGGTTTTACACTTCTAGAGTTTGAGGTAGGAAAAATGGATAAAAATACGTATGTTGAATGTTGTCGGCAGAAAAAAATCAATTCACAGTCGATTCAAGGGAGCGTAGAGTTCAAACACTCATGCAGTTTAAGGAAATCGGTTTGGTCGGAAATGAAATGTTAGTGATAGATTTGTATTCATTATACCTACATATACAATTTTGAATTTAGTTTCAAATCTGCTGAGGTCAACAGCCTAAAGTCGAAAAAAACTTGAGGGATGAAACACGCTTTCCTCAAACTTGCGGTATTATATCTAGTGGATTCAAATCATTGCAAAAATTAATATTAAACTTTGAGACTGCGCGGAGCAAAAAGTCCATGTTGTGGCTAGGCTATGTAATTGCTTTTGCAATGCAAAAATGATCGGAAGCACGAAAAACAAAGCCAGCAATCCACAACAATAAAGACATTTCATAAAAGATCGTATCATATACATATGTACATATTTTACAAAAATAGTAGGGGTATATCTTTTATATAAAATTAACTTTTGAGGAGTTTTTGATCAACATTTCAAGTTCAATACAAATTGAAATATGCTGCTAGCTAAATGCAGTTTGAACTCAAATTTCGCACTAATAACAAAATTTTAACCAGAATAAAATTTACTGCGATAAAGCCAAACATATTTTCTGAAAATTCAAAATCAATCATAAATTTCTTCTCATAATTCAAAAATAGAGAGCTCTTTGTATGGCTTTTGACATAAATCCCATAACAAGACTTATAGGATTCCCGAGGACCATTGATTTTTTACATTCCAAACCAAAAGCAAACGTACTCGATCAGAACAACTTGCTAAAGTTTTTCTTGTCGACATGTCGAAGTAAATGGGTTTTCGTTCGTAGGCACTTAGTACGCTATTTAACTAAGTCCCATCTTAATCATATATGAAACATGATACCACGACTTTCAACCCCTGGTGTAAACCGAGTTACTTAATGGATGATGTGACTCCTGATAGACAGCGTCTAGTATAGTTATTGGTCATTTCACTTTGGTCACTGGTGGCGAATGATGCGTTCCACTGTTCGAAAACAAACTTCTATATAGGGACGACATGTTAACATGTCCAAGGAATTTAGATCAAGACATTCTATTCGAGATGGGGTAAGCCTTTAAAATGGACATTGTCGAACAGGAGGGACGAATGTCATTTTTAATGCAACGTAACGTTGTTATCGTGTCAGGTGCTCAAATTCGCATGAAGGGTGCCACGCGTTGACGACGATACGGTGAAAGACCATCGGATCACAAATGATGACTGTCATTGTGTTTTGCGAGACACTAGTAGGTTACATGTCGAGTTTATTAAATATTTATGAAAAATCGCGACTCGGTTGCATTCTCGTGATGGTAGATGGAAAAGTTTGCAGAAGCTCAGGAGGAACGAACCACTTAACGCTTAATTGCTATTAACTTTAATAATTCAATGATTTAATTTGATATGATATTCTAATTGAAATCATGTTAAACACGAGTTTCTCTTCGGCTGCACAATTTTTGCTTCTCACATTAAATATAAATTTTTTACAAGTTTTGAGAAAAAATTTTTTATTACATTGGCAGCTTTCAATGAAAATCATAAAAACAAACTTTAACGAAAACGCGAATTTTTTTTTGCTCGGAAAAACATTATTTTAAAAAAAAATCTAATAAAAACTAGGGGGCTTCGCCCCCTGCTCCATTCGCTCACCAACCTTCAGACCATTTACGATTTTAAATTGTACATTTTACTGGACGTATGTACTAAAGCCGTGCGAAAATCAATAAAAGTTCACAGTCGCAGTACATATATATACATATATATATATATATATATATATATATATATATATATATATATATATATATATATATATATATATATATATATATATATATATATATATATATATATATATATATATATATATATATGGATATATATATACATACATATATATATACATATATATATATATATATATATATATATATATATATATATATATATATTTATATATATATATATATATATACATATATATATACATATATATATATATATATATATATATATATATATATATATATATATATATATATTTATATATATATATATATACATATATATATATATATATATATATATATATATATACATATATGTATATACATATATATATTTATATATATATATATATATATATATATATATATATATATATATATATGTATTTATTTATATATATATACATATATATATATATATACATACATATATGTATATACATATATATATATATATATATATATATATATATATATATATATATATATCTATATTTATATATATATATATATATATACACGTCGGATTTCGTACGTTTATGTGTCTACTATAAGAGAAAAATAAAAATATAATCCGACCAAATTTCCAAAACTTTTTTTATTAATAGAGAGAAGTGCTTTTAATGGCCTTTATACGATAATGTGTAATACAGCGAAAAGTTTATGGAATTTGATAATTTTTCGTAATGAATGGTTTCTGTTTTAAGCTAAGACAATTTATTTTCAAACGAAAAATTGAATTTTCATATCAGATGAAAAACTATTATCTATTGTAGAATTTAAATAGCAGTTTCTCGTGAACACGTCATCCGATTGAACTGACATTTTTGGGGTGCATTGGTGTATATACGGAGTAGGTCCGAATTTCACCTAGTATTAGTTATCATTAGCCCTTTGACGTCGTCGGCCATGTTAATGATACTCTGATAAACCAAGTGTGCAAAATGAGTTACATACATATAATCAATATAACAATGTTTTGAAATTTGAGCCCTATGTGTGCGTTAGGTGCCTGCTAGAAAAGGTGCAAAATTGACTCCCAAGAATTGATTACAACAAGCATGCTCGCTGCAGTTATATGAACAAAATCGAATTTCATACTTGAATGTAAAATATGCACCACATTTGAAATAAATTTCAGCTCTATATCTTATTTATTATGTGCTTTATTTAAACACAATATTGTTATATATTTATTAAAAAGCCCGTTATTAGCTGGCTATAATCTTTTAACTACTAAAAAGGCTATTTTCTATGATTTCAAAAACAAAATAGATAAGTCATATATTATCTAAAATCTAAATATTCACCTAAGGTTTCAAAAGTAACATCAGCTTTTATTTCGAAACTACTAAAAATTCAATAGGCCAATACTTACGGAAAAGGAGGGTGATTCGCGTTCAAAATATTCATACAATCAGTACATGTGTTCGGATTAATTTATAAGCTTCGTTTCGTTGTTTTTAGTGTGTACCAATTTTTTTCCAGCTTGTAAAAACTATTTTTAAAAAACCGATTTTTCCTTTCGAAGCTAGATATATTTGATTTTTGTGACAAATATCGATATTTCGAGGGTAATCTGCCCTCTTCTTCAGTGAAGAGGGCAGATTACCTCGAAAATTTGTCACAAAAATTAAATATATCTAGCTTCGAAAGGAAAAATCGGTTTTTTTTAAAAAATAGTTCGTTTCGTTGTTTGGCAATTATTCTAGCTCTTTCCTTTTGACAATTTCAATTGTTTATCTTATTTGATTTGACCTCGCATACTAGAATCTAATATCAACAAGAACTAAAAATGAACATTCTTTTCGTTAGTTGTTTGAGTAATGCTTCCCGAAAAAATGTCGAAGATCTGTAGAACAAAGGGACGCATCACTTTGAAAGAAATCCTTTAAAGTTTTTTTTGACACATTTTTAAAAAAAAACTTAGCAACGATCAATGTTTTTGCCGTAAAAAAAAAAATATTTTCTATTTAAAATGATATCTTTTGATTTAATCCTTCTCACTTTATTTCCCAACGATGGAAAAAATTTTGAAACTTTTTAAATATTTAATCTATTTAAAAATGATCAACTTACTTTACTATGAGCTAAAATTTAGCATTTGACCTAATTTGATTTTGCCGATTCAAAATTGTTCAAAATCATCGGCTAAAAAACAACGAGCCATATTTATAGACTGATACACAGTAAAGAAGAAAACCCATCAGCTTTTGAATTGAAATACATTTTTGACATAACATACCTTTAAATGTATTTTTAAGGAGAACAGTTAACATCAAATGAAAACGTTTGGTTCTGAAAGCCAGACAAAATCAATCAAATTGAATTAAATAATAACATTCTTTAAGATTCTGCAATACATTTCCGCATAATGAAAGACAACAAGTTAAAATATAATTCTGAAATGGAATGTGGTACTTAATTTGCAAGTTTTTTTCGTTTTAACGTTTCCGATTAATTTAACTCCGACATTTTTACCATATGAGTTGATTGGTGCACAATATCGCATTGTTATTGCAGTCTTATAATACAATTAAATTAATATTACTAACTACCAACTTCTCTAATGTCTCGAATTCTCTTCTTTTCTTTTTTTATCATATTGGACTTTTGTTCAGAATATATTAAACTGCTTTAATTAAATTTAATACTTGTTTAGATAGTTTTATTTTAAAATGCTCATAATCTTAATTTAAAATATTGTTCATCACGTTTGTATAAAATCCAATTAAATTTAGGGACCGTAAATTATTTGCCGACTAAAACCAATAAAGTTATATCGCAGTAAGAAAAGATAAGCAATCATTGTAATAAACGAGCAAATTTATACCAACATATGCGTTAATAGCCCAGTCATTTTACCAATCAACCTCGGAATGAGAGATAATAAGCTGAATTTTTGTATATACCTTTATTTTGGAGTCCTCAAAGTTCCCTCAAAAGTCTCATAAAATCTCGTGTCAGCGTCGAAAGTTATTCAAGGTCAAAGGTGAGAAAAAAACAGTTTTTTGCGATTATCTTGGTTGCTATTGCTCCAATGATATTAACACATCGGATCGCAATTGCAGAGCATAAAATTTGCGACACATTTTATTTGATGCATTTTTTCATGCACTCAACCGTTTTTCCGAAACAGGGCAGTAAGCGCGCAGCACTCAGCCATTGGAGCAATAGAAACCAATATAATCGCAAAAAAACTGTTTTTTCTTACCTTTGACCTTGGATAACTTTCGACGCAGACACGAGAATTTTTGAGACTTTTGAGGCAACTTTGAGGTCCCCAAAATGAAGGTATATACAAAAATTCAGCTTATTATCTCCCATTCCGAGGTTGACCCCTTTTTTATGCTAAAATGACTGGGCCATAATCAAGCAACGCATTTTCTAAAACGAACGAATTTTTCCGATTTTTTTCGCAAATCTTGGAATAAAATGTCTGGGATTTCTATCTATTATGACTTTTAAGTGCAAACTAATGTGAAATACTGAACTAATCAGACAAAGCTGAAATACCAAGGCTGCATACAGTACTAATTTGATATATATTGCAAACTGGTCGTCTGTAATCAAATTTCAGGTGAATTGGTTAAGTTACAATTAATTTTTTAAGTTACAGTTTTAGTTTATCATTAATTTTGTTTAACAACAGCTTACATTGTTTATGCCATGTTGTAACTTTTTTAGGCCCCAATTCAAGTAGGTAGTGAAAGGTTTCAGCGTGGAAAAGGGGCAATTGCTTAAATATTCTTTCTATTTTATCAACATTTGTTTAGTTTATATAAATGTATTGTATATTATGTATTGTATATGTATATATGTGTATTGTACATTTAATTTAAATTTAAATTTGGTATTCAACTGTTATTCATTTAGTTATTTGTCATATATTTATTACTTTATTTGTTTTCTATTTGTAACTAATTTATTTATGCGTTATTTATATCGCTTTGTAATTTTATGCATGTACTATTTTATAAATAAATAAATAAGCATTTTAATTTGAAAGTTAAACTATGCCAGTGTCAAACTGCGACACGCTGGCGATTTTTTTGGGTCCCGATATAAGGATAAGGTACGGGTGGTTTTCAGTTTCAAAAAGATGGTGGTTCAGCCCATATGGCTTTTTCTCCAAATATAATCTTCTTTCCAAGAAATTGGTAGTTGGTCTCCTGGCTTTCGACATTGGAGTCTCAATTTCTATAAGGAGTGTTTCAAGCTAGTTTTTTTTTAAACATCGCCCTTGAACCCAACAAGAATTCAAGTAAGCCATTCATGAAAAAATTGCCATAATGACTTGAAGGCCAAAATTTGAGTGATATCATTTTTGAAATCTAACCAAAAAATATAACATGTACTATGATTAAATAAAAAAAATTTGTATTGCTAAGCGAATTTTTAAAAGTACCTCATAAAGGCAGCGCAGTTTTTTATTTTATGAAACCAATAAGATATCATTACGTTTGAATTGATTGAATATATACAGTAAAAATAAAGCACAAATAATAGAAAAACAATAATTAGGATATAGTGAGATTGAATAGCAAATACTGTTCATAAAATATCATAGAACTTTTGTTTAACAGTGAAAAACTTTTGGTTTTTGATATATATTCTAGAATTTTATCTAAAATGTTCTGAGAGCTGAAAGTATTTACATGCAAGTTTAACCCTCGGCATACAAGGTGCGGTTATTTTAAGCTCTTGACTTTCAAAATGCATTAAATATTATTTATTAAGCAACCGAATAAGTTAAATTTCACAGTATCTGGCGGTTGAATATTGATCTGTCAACTGATAGTGCTGAAAAAGTACTGCGCAAGTTATATTTTTGTGTATTTTTTTAATAAAAAAATATACCTTACTTTCACGTTGTATGCCGAGCATTAATTGAATTCGTACATGAAAGATAAAGGCAATATTATGAATTGGAAGATGGAAGATAATGCATTTTTTTAACATGGAAGATAATGAATTTTAAAATAATATTGTAATCTTCCAAATGTATCAACAATTAAAGCAAAATGACAGCTTTATTTTAAATTAAGCCTATTTCATTTATTAAATTTTTATTGGTGACTTAAATTTATATTGTCTTCCTAAGCTCTTATATAACAGTGATGCGATATTATGAATTTAAAGTCAGCTTTTTCCACACGAAAAAAAGAAATGGAGATTTTCTTTAAATATATATCTAAACATATCTAGCTTTCACAGGAAAATTAATATATTTTTCGACCTTAATAGTTTATCTTTTCTTCAAACATGTACAAGCTATTGTATTTAATCGATTCATCGACTTCAAGTCATTTCCATAAACGATTGCTTCTAATCATGTACAAATTGGCCATTAACAGTAGATTATGCACACCGAATCGCATTTCGAACTGCCGTAAATCATTTATGAAAACGACTTCTAATCACCACATTATTTCAACAATAATTTATAGACATTAACTCCAAACATAATTTTCTAAACTGCCTGTGAGACATTATTTCTAATTACATGCTGCTTTACCGCATATTTTTTCTAATCGTCAGCACTTATGAATGTGGTTTGCCGACGACAAAAGCAAAATAATTACAATTCCTTTTTCCCTAATTACCTCTAACAACGCAATCTGGTTAAAGTTATTCGCTACCCTTAACATTTCCTGCTTCCCCCGATACATACATGCATGGATATTAACCGTTCAAATGTGGTTAGATAATAATGTATACATGCAGACTATTATGAACGACTGCTCCAAGCATTTTTGCATTGTATAAACTTAATTTCATTGTCACTGTCGCGCCTCGCTGGGAAAGGATAAAAGAATGAAACGAACACTACAACGAAGTATGGAAAAATAATGGCTGAAAGTAAAAGTACAGCTGAAATGCAGGGATCCAGGTATTGCAGTACCTGCCGGAAAAGAGAAAATTGGTCGCATAGTAGCGGATAGTGTATGTTGTCAGGTTGTCTGTTTCGAGAATGCGAAATATTTTATAAACTGCAACGCCGTGTGGTCGTTGCATGTTTTAAAAGTGGTTTGCAGTCCTGACAATACCTTCGTGTGAATAATCTGGTATTTGTGGTAGATTTTTGTCCTAATGTGGATCGTAATGTGGCAAATTGTCTTGTTCCGTTTTTTCTGTGTCAGTCAGTAATTTTAAATGGGTTCAACAAACATGATTTCGGTTTTGTGATACCTTTATTTTAAATTAAATGTATAAAGACCTTGGATGTCATGAAAAATGTGCCAAAGTTATACAAAGTTGATTTAAAGTACCCATCTGATCGAATATCACTACGAGCAAGCCCTCTCCTTGCTAGCTGTTCGATTGCAGCCTATATGAAATTTAAATTTGAAACTGTAAGTTACAGGTATATCACATCATATAGAAAAAAAGAAAAAAAAATTTACGCAAACAATACTTTTTCATTTGCATTTGAAATATGTTTGAACTTTGGTCTTCTGATAGTAAATTGTATTCAAAATATCTGTATTTATCCAGCTCTATTTTGAAGTCTTCTATTAGAAAGAAAATTTAGTCTTCAAGCTGAACAGTTTCACAAATCTGGTTAGCTATTTGTTTTAATAAAAAGAATGAAATATTTTCGAAAACATCATCAGACAGTTGCTCGCGTCAAACAAAATATGCTATTTTTAAAATCATTTTTATATTAGTGCTAAAGTAAATTAAAGCTTAAACGGATCGACGATCTCTAATACTTGAAAAAAGTATTTCAACTTCATCATTAGCTTCACTTGTAACTTTCACAATTATTCATATTTCTGTGCCTATGAATACACGATTTGAATGGGTTTTCTCCAGATTGCGTGTTCTGTTCAAGCTGAAACTTTAAAAAAACATAAACATAGAGCCTTTGCACATAAGATCCCAAATTGGGATTTGGAGTATACCCAATTTTGTGAGCTTGCGCCCAATTTCCATGTATGTATGCACAGACTGTGTACATACACAGAGTTTCCTCATGAACTTGATTTGCAAATACCGGTTTTAAACTAAGTGTTTCTAAGTGTACCGGATAAATTTGCATGGCTATACGAGATTCGGATTAAAACTGGTTTAAAATGTCGATTTCGTGTAGCCATACAAATTTGTTCGGCGATCTGGATTACACACATGTCGCTTGGCGCTTGTTTTCAATATGGCGGCTTCTGACAATCGCAGTTCTCCTTGTTTGTACAAATGCTTACACGAAGTGAACATCGATCGCTAGAAGCTGCCATGTTGGAAATTTTCTTGCATGTACACGTTCAACGAAATAAACAGCGGTCGTTCGAAGGAATATTGGAAATCTTCCTGCAAGCATATGCTTACACGAAGTGAATAGCGATTGTCAGAAGAAGAAATCCCCTTGTCCGCAAAAAATATCTTTAAACCTTACGTGGCAGAGGACGTTTAAGTAAATTTATAGGCACCCCTCTATTTATGTGCAACAATTTTTTTAGAATAAATACGTAAGTATAAGTAATAACAATTGATCTAAGTTTTAGCTTGAGTATCATTATTTTTTGGAAATTTTTTATCCATGAGGGCGCTAATTGCCTGAAACTAGGCCAAGAAAATTTGTAAAATGTCATACTGTAATAACTTTGTACAAAGTAATGACATTACTACTAAATTTTCAATTTTCATAAAACACATTTATAAGCACGAGATATACATTTGTGTTGTTTTTGGTGAATGGACAGACAGCACTGCCACTACAGCAACTACGTGAGCAAAAAACTTTTAAATCCATGACATCTCCTGAAAATATATTGCCTTTTTAGAAAAATTGCGTGCAAAGGACATTCAACCTAAAAAGGTTTCAAATTCTTCATATCCAAGTACAGTAACTCTTTACCAAACTACTTCTATCTTTTTCTATTATTTCCATCTGAAATTTATGTTCACAAGACTTGACGACTTGACTATCAATTCTAAAGCATAGTACTGAGTTCGATTTCACGTGAAATTTTCATACAAAATTTCACGTGAAATTGGTTTCGGCGAAAATTTAGCTTGAAAATAAGCAAAAATGGTACTCTGTTCTTAGCATGAAAAGTTGCTTTCGCGTTGAAAACGTAGATGGCACTGAAACATGTCTCCAATCATTTCACGCCAATTAAGTTGTGCAGTTCATTCTTTCGAGCTAAAAAGTGGCATTTGGTGTTTCAATTTGAAAATGGAGCAGTGCAAATGTCTTTCCAATAAGAAAATCGATCGAAAAGTGAAATTCTTGACATTTTATCCGTCAGAAATGAGCAGTGTCTCTGGTTTTCTCCATTGCCAAAATTTTCGCTCGAAAGAATGCCCAGATAATGGAGACATGTCAAAATTTAGCTTCACGGCTAACTCAGTACCAGCCTTAATTGAAAAAACTCTAGCGCACCTGAACCGCTAGAAACACTAATGTTCGAAGAACAGTAGAAGAATCGTGCAGGTTTTGAGTGCATATTCCACATGAGCTGCTTATTACGGCCAAACTGTTTCAAACGCCACGTTCTACTTTGGTCTCAAGAATGCATTATAACTCATATGGTAGAAGGTTTCAGATATTACCACTGGCATGAATTTCAACGTTTATGAGAGCAAAACACGGGTTAATTATATTCGTTATCAATTGCTTATTTCACAAAATTTTGAAAGCAGCATCTCATATAACATCAGTGAAGAAAATGCTCAGTGCCTGCAGCACTGTAACTGAAGTTGGTGTTTGGGGCTGCGATCCGAAAAATTTGCAGAACTTTGGGAATTGGAACATCGGTTATTTATTTTCATTGTAAATGCTTCCGGTATGAATACTAACTGTAAGCATTTATTGATACAAAAATAGTACAACCGACTCGTGCTGGCAACCTTTCGCCACTATCAAAGCCAAGAATATATCACATCTGCTTCACGTTGTTATATTACATTCGAAGTTATAGGAGTATAAAGAAATTTAGGGTTACCTGCAGCGAGTTTTTTCAAATAATCGAAAGCTTAATATTTGCTGTTTATTGTCACTACAATATCATTACCAATTGAAAATTCTAAAGATATTGCAAACAAACACAAAACCAACAATAGCTGGCAACCCTATCGTGGCTTTTCAACCAAATTTGGCCTGAATAATGTTTATAGTAGGTTCCATTAATTGTATGAAATTCGTATTGATTTCATGACTGCACTGGAAATTATAGGGCAAAAAGTTTTATTTTCCTGAGCGAATTTTCAAATCCAAACACACTAAAATTACCATAGCTGGCAGCACCAATTGAATTTTTCAACCAAATTTCTATCAAACAGAGTTTAGAGTAAGGTTCAGCTACTGTGTCAATTTCATGAAAATCTGGTTACTTATTCAAATTTCATAGGGCAAAAAGCAGTTTTTTTTCTTTGTAATTTTTCAAGATGGCACCACTGGCACAGAGTTGCCCACAATTCAAAATCGCTTCTATCAGACCTGGTCCTACTTAAGTCCAATGCATTCTGTAAATTTCAATGGTATCTGATAATTGATTCGTGAGTTCCCGTGAACAGAAGTTTTTGATGCTAAAAATATAGGTTGACTGGGAGAGGGTTACCGTTCTTGTCCGACATGAATTTTCCAAAGTTTTTCTTTGAACGTGTAGATAAAGCATAAGATTTGTATACTGATTGGTTTTATTGTAAGAAACGGACAGTTTTTGGAAATTCGATGGTTTGAATGTTTTCACTTCCAAATTTTTATTTTTTCAAATTTAAGACACCAAAATTATCATAGCTGGCAGCTCCAACCGAATTTTTCAACCAAATTTCTACCAGACGTGGTTTCAAGATTCAGCTACTGTGTGAATTTCGTCAAAATCGAACGATTCAATCAGAATTTATAGGGCTAAAATCAGTTATCTTTTTTAGTGATTTTTCAAGATGGCACCACTGGCACAGAATAACCCGCATTTCAAAATCACTTCTATCAGACTTGGTCCTATATAGGACCAATACATTCTGCAAATTTCAATTAGTTCTGCTTATTGGATCGTGAGTTTCCGTGAGCAGAAGTTTTTGATGCTAAAAATATAGGTAAATTGGGCAAGGGTTACCAGGCGTGCCCGTTATACCATATCAAATTTTTTTTTTGTTCATATATTTTGTTTTTTTTTTGTTTTTTTTGAAGAAGCGGCAGTTTTTCAAGAGAGACGATGATTTGGAGGTTTTCACTTTCAGTGCCTGCCCTTGCTACAGGGTTGCCAGCACGCTCATCAAAAGCTACACAAATCTACAACTAAATAATACCAATATGTGCTAAAAATTTGGTAATGATTAAATAACTCTGTCAAAAGTTATCGCAACTTAAAAATTTTCAAGTTTTCCCGTTCTGTTTTTAGGCACCCAGCGCACACATGGGGTTAAAAAATTCCAAAACATTACCCGATTCACATGTGAAACACGGTCAAGATTTATTTCGTCAACTTTATTTTTGCAAAACTTATTTGTGTACGGAATAATAGGTAAATTAAAAATATCACTAAAATGGCCGCCGGCGCCAAAGGGTTAAAGATTATTAACTTTTTCTGAGACCTGGCACTATTCTGCATATACACCAATGTGTCCTGAAAATTTCAGCTCAATCGGATGGCGCGTTCCTGAGATTTTTTCACTGAAATTTTTTGATTATATATATATATATATATATATATATATATATATATATATATATATATATATATATATATATATATATATATATATATATATATATATATATATATATATATATATATATATATATATATATATAGAAATATGAATTTTTGGCCAAAGTGATTTTAATACTAATGTTCTTCTTCCAACATTAGTAAAAACACAAGGTTACTACTTTGAAAAATTGCTAAGAAAAATAAAAGCTTTTTGCTCTGTAACTTCCTAGCTTATGCCTAGTACTATACTCTTCGCGAAACGAATTCAACGGTCGAGTCCCATACAAAAAGAGCTTTACTGACGAATTGAAAAGCTCTTTTTGTATGGGATTCGACCGTTGAATTCGTTTCGCGAAGAGTATACTACTAGGCATTACAACGAAATTTACGCAGTAGGACGACATTAGTCAAAAACTAGCATAAGGTTGCCAGCTTTGCTATTTAAAATACTACCTTATAGATACAACCTAAAAGATACTACAGTTAAATTTTCAAATCATATTGATTTTGAAGAAAAGCTGATCCTGAACGTAAGGTGAAGATCACTCCAAACGATTCAATTTCTAGAATCTTAAAATTTTGCAGGGACTAACCCTTAAAGTCTCTCTATCCCTAAAATTTCCAGACATCGTATCAAAATGTGGAACAGGTGTGACGAGCTTTTGATTGTAGTGCCTATAAAGTTGTGCCAGCACTGAATGTCTACATCATTTTTTACTAGAAGCTACTGCCTCTCAAATTTTTAAATCAAATGCAATTTTCCTTTTTACATTGCTGATTGGAAAATTGACGCATTGGTATAATGACGCATCTGAGTTTCTTGATATATGTATCATTGAGAAATTATTCCAGATCAACTAGATGCTTTGATTTTTTCACCTTCGCAATTATAGAGCAAATTTCAGTTTGCGCGCTCTCTTAGAGCGAATGAAAGTGATAATAGTGATATAGCAAATAATATTTAAATTATTTGCTATATCTCTATTATTATTACGTTTTTGCTCTCGTGCATAAACTTTAAAACTTTCTTATGCATAAACTTTTATTTATTAGTTCCATAGATTTATACTTTGAGTAATAATGAAATTTTAATACGTATGTAAATGAATAAATAAGCACCTATTAAATCATCAGATTTTTTACCTTACCTAGTCTATCTCATTGAGCTATTTATTCCAAGATTCACTAGACTAATAAAGCATTTCAAGCTCCTTCTTATCCAGGTATGTATTTTAGATTTGTTTAGTCTGTTTATAGTAACATTGTGTCAAATAAAATAGACAAGTAATAAATAACCAATTGAACTTAGCAGAGCAGTGGCTGAAGGATATATTTCATTTCCCAGAAAGTTCTGGGGCCTTCGATGGCATCTTTGACTGAACCTTTTTATCTCCATGTCCTCTGATCTGGCATCACTACGGATGGATTGATACAATAAATGTTAACTCCCTCAGATTTTAAATGCATTCCTTTAGATATGAATTATTATCTATTATATCTAAATAGAAAAATGCATATATTTCAAAAGAAAAGTATATTACAAAAAACATCTGACGTTGGATTTGTTCTATTATAATCGTACTAAAAATGAATAGGTTTCAAAATTAGTTATATCTGTTTTTCATGTACATTTTCAAAAAGCAAGCAATAATAATATTTAATTTTCTTTCGGGACTCTGTTGAGTCTTTAAAATTTTCTTCCGCATTCAAAGAGAAAAACGGAAATGCGATTCAAAATTTTTATGGAAAATGATCATCATTTAGAGTGAAACGAGGGCAAAATGTAAGATTCTGGGATTTGTTAATTGTATATGACGATGTATGTTTATTTTCGTGCTAACATAAAGTTCAACTAAAAACCAGTAAACCAAGAATAATTTTGATTTAACCCTAGAATGGTACCGATGAGTAAATTTTACTCACATAGGGTTAACATTTCGTCGCGCACCAGCCAGTTGGCCACTTCGACTGCCATGAGGCTAGAAGCTATACAATCTTTTTATGTTCAATGATAAAATAAAATATATACATAATAATATTGTTGCCATCTTTTTAGTAAAAACATGTACCTAAAATCATCCAAAAATTTACCGTACCATTCCAGGGTTAATGAAATCACTTTGCTAATTACGAAAAAATTCGGAAATCTGTATATATTAAATGTTTTTTTCTTCAAATATTCATCAAGTTTTTTCTAATTTTCAACTGCTAGAAAATTCAAGAACACCAATTTTTTTGTGAAAAGGGATTTTTCTCTCAAGATATGTTTTCTATTTCTTGACAGGCAATTTTCGTTTACTTTTTTGTTGCTTTTTTCAGCAACAAATAGGCTTTTTTTTCTTCAATGAACGCTGAAGAAGAGGGAATATTAGCTTCTGATCATTAATATTTTTGAAGATGTCGGAATCAATATGTCGAAAGGGTATTATGATATTTTTCTTTCATAATTAGGCTTCAAACGATCCAAAAGTCAGACTTAAAAATTTAGCAAAGCTTTAAAAGTCAACTCAATTTTTCAATATCGGTAAAACTATAAATGTTCCATTATTTTATTTATTGCTTTAGCGCAAGCTGTTTTCCGGTTTTCTTCTGCTGCTTTTTTTAAATTTAAACTCCCACAGGCAGATCAACTTCATTGATTTTTTCCTGCTAATCTATCGTGTTGAAATACAGTTGTTAGTATTTTTTCGAATTCATCTATTTCTTAGTGGATATTCAATACATTTATCTATATGTTTATATCTACAAATCGGTGTAGCAAAAATAAAAGTTTTTTATGAAATTTTTGAAAATTGGAATAATAAAAAACTATAATAAACATTTTAACGTGGCTATTGCAACTTTGAAGATGCAAGCCGGCCATTTGATGTTACTAGAATATTTTTTTTAGTGACTAACTGCTTAATTTTTTAGTGAAAATTTACTGAGGGATTTACTAATATTTTAATTACATCATACCAAACGAAATATGTAAAAACGTATTGAATAAAATTTTGTTTCTGATATCTAATTTGGCTTAGACATAATTTGTTATGGGACGTGGGATAGGATAGAAATGGTTTTCACTTAATTACAAAGAATAATATCAAACCACAAATAATCCAGCTTATGAGATTTGCTATCATTACCTTTCGATAATTAAAACGAAATGATATTCTTTTGAAACAAAACGGCACTAAGTTGAAAATTTTAATATATTTGCTCTGCACTCTAAAGTCCTTTCTACGTATGCATATCTAACCCAATTTAGAAAACTACAAATTTTATCATTTCCCTCACGATATTATCCACATAATCCTAATTAAATCAAATGCTTAATATAGGGCACAAATACACAAATGCACACTTAAGCTCGACGGGACCCGTTTGTTGGACTGTTGTTACATGTTTCATGGTTCGTTTACCACTTGACAGAAAGCAACTGCAACCATTGTGCACTAATTAACATTATCGTCTTAATTAACATCAGGTTTTATTATATTCTTCAGTTTCGAATGAAACGAGACTGTCGTGGCCCAAGCTAAAACCAAGCGAAATATTCCTAGACGGCATGGCTGTTTCAAGGATTTCTCCCCGGGGAAATTGTCGACTTTACCATGCCCATTATCCGTGGACTCTCTCCGCTGGCTCATTTGGCGATGACTCCCAGCTGCGCTGCAATAATTACAAGACCGGGGCTTGAGTTTTTGTGAATATTGAAATCTACGGCTGGGGATAACATTTTTGGATTGCATGAATGGTCCGGAATTGCAGTGCAGTGGATTTGAGCGAATAAAGAGCTAAGATGCGTTGATTTTTTTCAAGCTGATAAAGACTTTGCTGCTTTGAATTTGATTGACTATAATTTTACTCAACTAATGAAGTGATCATTATTTCAAACACATGAATATTCAGCGGTTGAGAAGACTATCAAGAAAGTTATTTCAAATAAATTTTTAAAGACAATTCGAAGCCTTAAACTAATCAACCAATTGATTAAAAATATTGTAATTGTAAAAATAAAATATTTATTTATGGTAACAAAATCATATTAAAGCTTTTGCAATCCGTAACAATTTTGTCTATCTGTTAGCTATAATTAATTACTCTGAATGTAATTGAAAAAAGTAAATTAACTTTTCTTTTAAATTTTGCTTTTGTGAGCTGTTACTTTTGAGCTTAGCTCAGAAAACACAAGTTTGACCGCAATGCTATTTTGAAGAATTGATTTTTCCCGTGCTACTGATGGTATGCTATGAGTAGATGAGTCCCTTATATGTCAGGAAAAAGGTTAGCTATGTGGATCAGCAAGATTGCGAAAAATATAATTAGCTGTTTAAAAAAATTATTCCCGCTTTATCATGTATAGCTATGAGTCAAAATTCATATCTTTTTACCCTCACTTATTAATTAATAGATTTAATTAAAATCTCAGCACTGCTGCTAAATGAAATAAAACTCACAGCTGATGCCTTTTTGCTTGCATACCTGTAACCTATCACGAATTCGTCGAGCATAAACAAATACTTCCAGTTTCGCTTTGTGCTTACGTCACTCTGTCGGGAAATTAATGTCTTCTTTTCGAGACCATTACACGATGACGACAAGAACACTAGAGCCTTGTTGTACAGGTGAATTGTCCTGGCGTAACAAAAACTTGTACAAGACGGCGACGTCCATTCAACACTATATGCATCCGTTGAAAGCGCACAGACTATGAGCGACGTTGGCAACATCGAGAATGGTTGATGTGAAAAAATTAATCAACGGGGGTGTATTTAAATTAAGGTGAAATCTTTGCCTCTCATTTGTAATGGCAATTTGCCCCAGAGTATCAAAAGGGCCGAAGAGCCAGTAGCAGAAAATTAAAATTGAATCTGTTGGTCCGGTGAGGTGGTGTTCAGTGAGGGTGAAGAAAAAAGTGAAAAGGTGGCAGGTTTCTTTGATTAATTGTGAACTCGAAGCGACTGTTGATCGAATGAGTGGTCGTTAGCTGTCGATGAGGAAGGAACAATACTTTTTTCTATATTTTTGTAAAGTAAAGTAGCTGGTGACGAAGTGCATCATGTTCTCAGGGCTCGGCAAGATTATTATAAGAGCAGTAGGAAGCTATAAGTCTTTAAATTTTTAAAAAGAGTTGAAACTCATTTTTAGCTCCGTCTTCATTTTTAGAATTACATATTGTATTGGCATAAGGGAAAACACTTGCTTCATTATTGACTATTGTGTTCGTATAAAATTACGTATTACTTATCGTCCTGACTTGTGCCTAGAAAATACTTTAGAAAAAACTCGGGTTAACGTCTTCATTATCTTATGGTAAGAAATTATGGTAAATTTTCTTGAAATTTAACCAAATTTACTGATTTCTGTGTAAATTTAGGTAAGGTACTTTAATAAGCTAAACATTTGTATACGTTGAATCGTGGGACTAATCACTCCACGCTCGTGTGCACATTCATTGTAAACTTGTGAAAAAGCTTTCAATCAGTTTTCAACCCTAGAACCAGCGAGGGCTGTTGTAGGATTATTTTATTTTTACTTTACTTTAGTTGTTATGTTTGCTTTCACATAAAAAATGTTGGATAAAATAAAAGCATTGAAGATGTCGAGTTTTATGTTTTTACTTTTTCAGGAAACTATAATAAGCGTTCTGAATAGTCAAGTTATCTTTTGATATGGCTGCCCAATAGATATTTATCAGCTGCCTGAAGCTGTGATGGATTCCATATATTTCGAGCCTCGGAAGCAAGATGTCATTGTTCCGGGTTTCAGAGGCCTTTTTCAAGTCCAACCTTTTCTTCCAGATCGTTGTTGGCAAAAAAAAAACTGCATCTAATGTTGCTGCTAGTGAACCACTGTTTTCTTGAAATTATACTGAATCAGAGTCAAAATTAAGTTGGCTATAATAAACCGCAGCATTTGTTTTTGAAGGGCTCTTTCAAATATTTTGCTCAGGACACGTTTTATCGCTATTGGGCGTAAATTTGAGGGATCTACTGAATCATTTGCGGATTGGAATGATATTCGCAAGCTTAAGACAATCAAGATATGATCCAACTGCTTAAAGTGTGTTGATTAGTCTACTTATAAGCTCCAATATATGATTTGTAAGGGGGAAGATACATGTAAAATTTTAAAAAAAATCATTCTTAAAACGTTGGTTTAACACCTTAAAAATATGTCACCAAATTTTTAAAACTTAATTCAAAGTATTTCGTTCGTGTGCCGTCAGAAGTAAAGTTGAGTAAAACGGAAGTTACGTTATTGACTTAAATTCAGAAGGCAAAGGGCAAAGTTAGTGTTCTAGAATTACAATGTCCGTAATGCTAAAGAGTTCAAAATTCAAAGAAAGTGGCTACGCAAGTAGTTTTTTTCCTACTTTAAAGGTGGAAGGTCAAACGGGTCAACTCTTCCCAATCGCTGAAATTTTACGATGGGCTAATTTTTCGTTCAATCGTCTCGATTCCCATAGAGACCTATAGTCTTTATCATTGAAACAATCATACGGTTGCATGATTTTAAGGCAAGTCTAATAACAGCTTTCAACATAGCATTCAAACAATTTTTCATAAGACGGGTTTTCCTTTTATCGACGTACATTTTCATTTATTTAGCACATTTCAACGACTTCAAAAATTCTGTCACATCAGCCCATATTTTTAATTCTGAGCAAGGGTGCTTCGACAAACAACACCTAGCTAAAATCGACACAGTTAAATATTAATTGGAACCGCCACACACATGACTTTGGCAGTAATCGAAAATAAATTGGCGTTGAAAAGCCTCTACAGTTAGAGCCGCGTTTCAGAAGGACGATATCATACCCTACTATGCAGATTCATTTATCTACTCGGAGCTGAACGAATCGAAATAGCAATCGTAATTAAAACAAACATTCAGACGAAATCAATGTACCAAAGCATTGGCTCATTTGGAAATGTTATGGTTTAGAAACCATTTGGAAATAAAATATGTCCTTTGGTTCAATTGCTGCATATTTTAAGCCACAGTTGAAAACAAAATTTGAATTTTTGAATTACATTATTAAAAGATACTAAATCAATTAAACCAGTTTTTGGTTTAATTTTTACTAGTAGTAAGTATAACCCTTTTTAAGAGTTTGCATTTTGAATTGAAAATATTTTTATTTTAAATTAATAATACATTCTCAGCCTGACTTAACAAAAAAAATTAAAATCTAGTGGCTATGCTATTTTAGCCTGCTGGCTCTAAATGGTTTTTCTTTTTTATATATTTTCTCGGCAGAATATTGTTATTTCCCCTACACACTAATGGTATTACCCAGCCTGTACAACAGCTGGGAATACCCTGGCAATTATTTTGTTAAAAACTACCTTACATTAAAAGTCCGATCTAACTTATAGCTAATTAAAACTAACTTAGTCTAATTAGACCTAAATCTTAACCTAGGTCTTAAATCTAACCCCTTCTGTTCGTCGGGTGGTCTATATCAGTGAAAGCGCATCCGTGAGCCACTGCTGCACTTCTATCTTCGCGGGAAGCACAAATGTCTTAGTAGAACCACCTGTACGCCATTTTGACCGAATCAGTCCATTCTCATTTCCATCAGTTTGTCTGTAGAATCCTGTCGTTAGTTCCATAACTCGATCCCTAAGTGGCTTGAATCCTGACTTCTAATACAGGAGAAGGTGCTTCGGACACTTCTTAGTGTTAAGAGTTTTCAAAAACTGTTCAATGTCAACCAGTGCAACATTAATAAAATAATATGTTTCTAAATATATTCCACTTATCCTGCTGACATCTTCACTTTTACGCTGGGCTTTCCCAGTCATTTAGCCTACTGAACACAAAATCTAAGTCAATTTCTCATCCACATATGTGAACAAAGTTTAGTTGCCAAACCTCATGAAGCGTTATATTCCAGTAAATATGAAAACGAAACGAACAAACAATTACGATTCGGTTTAAGCGCGACTCATTCTTCCTGAACCAAACGTACTGTTTACGTACGTTCGTAGTAAAGACGATGGCCATGGGGCTTAGTAAACACAAATTTCAGCTTTTCTCCGTATACGACGAAATGCTTGTCTATCCAGATTACAGATAACTCGGTACGATTCAGCTTATTTGAAGACAAAAACATAATTAGTCTAGTCAAATAGAAGAGACATATTTCTTGTCATCCCCCGACCCCTACCGTACACCCTGTGTTGTTTATCTTTGTATTTGGCACCAAAGCGCAAAGTGTTCAAAGCAGCGAATGAGGAAAAGAATGGAATAGGAAGCATTTCAAGGACTCCCTTGACGGGAATGACTTTCGAATATGATCTGTATACATTTTGGTCGTATTGGAGTACTTTGTTGACTTACGCCCGTATTCTAGAGGAGTACAATGAGAAAACGGACGAGTATACACTTTCGTTGAGTTGTAAAATATTGTGCAATTTAGGTATGAAGTAAAGTAAATAAGGGTATTCGATTGCAAGGATGGTTGACAAAGGTAAGAAAGCTGGTATTTAAACTTATTTACTTCCGTAACGAGTGAATTGTAAAGGAATATACTAAATATAATGCGATTTCAATTAGATTAAAACTGTCTGAATTGGGTGCAACTGTGGTTGATTATGGTTAATAGAAAGTGAACATTGACTATTTTATAGTCTTTTGCACCAATGTGAAACAATAAGAAATAACACGAAGTATTTGTGTTTTGATTTCTACTGAATATATATGGAGAGTGCATTTTTCGCTCTTGATTTTAACATACTTCCAAAAAAGATAGGTTTTTCATATTTTGTAGAATTGAGTAGGTAGTTTTTGAATCCGGTGCTAACCCAAAAATGATAAAAATGTAGACAGAACCCTTACGGTTAGTAGGGCAGTATTCATGTCAACAATTTTAGGGCAGACCGATGTGAAAATGAATCATTTGGAAACAGTTCATTATCAAAACAATACTGTTTTTTAAGGAAATAAATCAATTTCATAGAAACAAAGTCAATTTTTGGAAATGAAAGCCAAATTACCAACCAATAAAACGATTAAATTCAACATCGATGAAGCTGACAAAACTGTCAGTTGTTAGGAGCAAAATTTCATAGTAAAATATTTTGAAATTCATAATTGAATTCCAACAAAGAAACAAATTTGAATCATAGTTGATTTCATCATCTACATATTTGATACAGGGAACTTAAATGGGGCAACTGTTGCGTAGGTAAATTATTGATGTCGACAATTGGGACAAAAATAGTTCTTGTTTCATAGAGGGTAGAAAACATGAATATACGTTAATTATTTTTCTGCAACGTGGTCCATGTGTGCATAGAAAGTTAAATTGAATTCCAACTGCACTCCTCGACATTTGATAGTTTTGCTCAATTTTGTTTCAGTGCCCATGTAATTAGCTGCACGAGGATGGAGAAAACGAGCTGTTAAGGTAAATCGAGAAGTGGTTTAAAATTAGGAAAAATTTGGCTTGAATTTCCATTTGTTATAGGAGAGGGTTTAAGTATGCTTGTTTGATAAGTTCTTCTCCAGAGTGCTGTGATCTATTAAGGATCTGAAGATTGTAGTATGTCTGCAAAGACTGCGATGCATCAATTCCTTACGAGCGGAATTTCATATAAGATTGTATAAAAAAGGACTGAAGCAAGGTCCCAGTAGAACAGCCGCCACAATATGGTTGAAAACATTTTTTTACACTAACTTTTAAAATGGTATTGTTTGGAGAAGATTGTAAAGCTATACTGTGCTACAGTAGTTTTTAAATGAACCCACTGGCCACATGCTGTCAAAATCTATTTTGACTTCTAAGGGCATAACCCCTGTTGATGTCTTGTGGTTGAAAAAATGTTTTATGCCCAATTTGACTCCGACTAGCTGATGAATTAGTCTAAGGATTTGTGAATTAAACTTAAGCTCTATCAATTCTTTCACTTTGACGACGCAATATTTTTTAAAAAAGTGTCGAACTTCACATCACCCAAATAATTTTTTCTATAACATTTTATCTAAATAGATAAAAATAATATAATTAAATCTTTTTTATCATTCTATCGCAGATATGATATCAACGTTAAATATTCTTTTCATTAACAATCGTTAAATATTCTTGCATTTTAAAAAAACTAAGCAATTTCATCTAAATCATTACACCCCAATCTCCTCTACTCTAATCCCATTCATTCCTTACATATTTGTCACAATTTGCTTGTTTGCTCCGAAAATTTCATTGAATTCGTTTTCTTTCCCAACAAATATGGTGACGTTGACTGGAAAGTTTAATGGGAAGAAATTTCTCGCCAGCGTCAACGTTTACACAATCAAAATTTAAAAAGTTTCACATCGTGTAAACTCGTCTTACAATAGTCACTCGTTATTTCAGTAATTTTCTACGGAAAATCACACTTCCATTTGGAAATTTCAGAGAAAAAGTTTTTCTTGGATAAATCCACTGACAACGACGTTCTACGTTGATTGCGTATTCGCCCACGTTGGGCGCCGGATTATACTTAAAGCTAGATTTAAGGGAAATCAGCAAAATCTAGGTTTGGACAGATTTGGAAATTATCATAAATGATTTTTTTTTCGTTGAACTCAGTCTTTTATCTTGTTGCAAAATATGGGATGAGTTAGGTGATGAATTCGAAGTGAATATGATGAAAAATGAAAAATTTATTTGAAATGTTTTATAGTAGCTTTAAGTGGTTTGTTCCTAGGCTTTGTTACTTATTTCTGAAAGTCGACGAGTTTCTTAACAACTCTAAATTATGTCTGTCTGAATGCATAAGCTTTCTAACCAAATACCTTTCGCCCAGAAATGCTCCAAAATGAGTAGTTTTCGATTTCTCTTTGATTTCTCATAGTTATAGTCTAGAAATATATTACTGTTGGTAAAAAATCTTCAGAGCATTACAAATCTGTGGGTAAAATCGTTTAAAACAATTAAAATAAATGATCACGTATGTGCTCAATTTCAAACAAACAAGAGAATCAAACTAGCAATTGAGCAACTAATGTTCAGATGCGATGCAAAATAGATTTGGCTAAGGATGAAAATCTTTAGTATCTTTATTTTACTTACATATACATAGTACATATACCACATAAATGTCCTTTTTTCCTAGCTCAATAGCTTTTACTTCATCTAGTCAACTCAGCTGCTTGACTTTTGTGACAGAATACCACACATCAAGCGAAAACTTCTTATCATGCAGTCGCTTGAAAAGAAATTTTCCTGCCTGTCACACTCATTACTTCCCATTATACGTATATATTCGTCAGCACATTTCTCCATCACTGAACCGAAATTCCTCATAACTTTTCCACATTTCTTGACTACTACGCATTGTTGACAACAACAAAATATAAGATAAAACACCATTACCAACATCAAGCCGTTCTTGCAAACCTCAGCATGAGATCCAATTTACTTGTAATTTTGCAGTCTTTGCTATCGGAGCCGAGTACCAGTAGAATGTAGGAAATGTCCTTTTCGGAGAACACAAAACAGTTTCGCATCAGTCTAAATGATTGCCTTTTATGTGATAGGTATGATCCTGTTTAGTTGGAATTTATAGCATACTTTCAATCACATTTTCAAACGTTATTACAATGACCGCATCATCAAAGCTTATAGTCGTTACTGAGAGAATTTGAAGAGGGGTTTTTTCTTAGCGTGAGTATCAGTATTGCAGTCGCCACTGAAAATATAGCTGCGTTTAAAAATAATCATTTTAGATCATCTTATCTTGAACGAATTAATTGCAGTAAGTTAAATTTATTATTTCTAACATGGAATAAGTTGTATTCTCGTCGGGATCTAAATACTGCATTCGAGTACACTGTTCTTAATAAAATTAAATCATCTGCTCTGAAGATGTGGGCTACTGAAGGTATCAACAGATCAATTACAACTTAAATCAAAATTTCTCGTAAATTGAGAAAAGAAATTGTTAAACTACTTTTAATGCTTTGCAGAAAATTATAAATAAAGCCTAAAACATGTATCATACCAATGAATTCAACCGTGTGATAGATGATATAAATATGAATATATAAATACGAAAAATTTAAACTTGAAATCGTCGAGTGACTGCTTATCAATTAAGAATTGATGTTGGAAATTATTATTTTTTCGTTGTTTACTTATTATACTGTGATTTTTATTTTTATCGATTCGTTGAAGGCAACATTTGATTCTTTATCCGTCAGATAAACGCAAGCTATTTTTTTATGTGATAAGTGTACACATTTTGCTTCTCATTGTCTTTCGTTCTAACGGGAGCAATATTCATACTTAAAACATGCACAAGCAGAAAGTGTTGATGAAAGCAAAAATACAAATCATGTGTCACATCTCGCGCAATCGATCACTGTAGTTCACACAAACTTGCTCCATATCGTTTTGGTTGCTGTAAAAGTACAAAAGCATCTACAATGGATAAGTTCATGGCAGTAACAAAGAAAGCCGTTCCACCAAATCCAAATTCTGATGGTAAATTCGCAAAAAATGAGCAGCCACCACGTAGATCCGTCGTTCGAAAATTTAATTTGCAATGGGAAACTGACTATTTTGTAATTGAACATAAAGGAAAAACAATTTGAAGGTGTACCGATTGAAATTTTCCCACAGCAGAAAATACAATACACATTGCAGCATGGTGAGAAACACATAAAGTCGTTTCAAGTTGTTGATGGATGAATTAGATGCCAAATACCTGGAAATTATGTACTTTATCAATATCCGATGGCTCAGTTGCAGCAAAGTATTGGTTCGATTCAAAGATCTACTTCAAGAAATACTGGTGTTTATCAAAGAGCAAAATATGGAGAAACAATTTGAAATCATAAAAACATCTGCATTGCGGGACGAATTGTTTTTTTTAATGAGATTTGATCAATCATCTCAGCGTATTGAATTTGAAGTTACAAGGCAGAGAACAATTCGTATGGGATCTCACTAAAAGTGCTAATGAATTTAAGCTTAAGTTGACTTTATTCAAAACTGAAATTAACGCGGACGATTTTACGCATTTTCCTATTTTGACACTGAAAGAAAAACTCTTGGTTGGTTCAACTATTTTTAATAGTATTGCAACGATTCATTCAAAATCGTTAAACGAACTACGGAAAATAGTTATTTTTACTATGTTAATATAGTTAATTTAACGATATAAAAGTAGTTGGCTCTGGTTATACAAAAAATATCGGAAGGTTCATGAAATCAACTGTTTTAATTGTTTCATAACCACGAAAATTAGTTGATAAATAGAAAAATATTCATCAATTCACTCAAAACTTCAACGTTTCGAATTATCAACAGTTTTTATGGTACTTAAACTACTTCGCAATAGTTGATTTCAGCAAACGTAATTCAGTGAGCAACGTCTTTGAAATTATTCTACGCAAAGTAGAATGGTTTCAACATTTGGACGTTTTTCATGCTCCGAATGAAATTGTTTATCAACCACGCGTCATGGTGCATAAAAGTAATCAACGATTTTCTTATGGTTGTTTTAACTATAGTCCTAGTTGATGCAAAAACAACTAAGGCAAACTATTGATTTTTCATACTCCTCATACTCATACTCCTATTCTATCGTAGAAGTTTCATATGCTACATGGCAAAATTGTGTTCGGTTTGCTGTTCGATATAATTCATATGCATGTTATGCAGTGAAGCCTTTATATTACGTTGTATGACGCTTTATAAGTTAACACTGTATGACATTACAGTGTCTTCCACTGTGGCAAACGCAGTGGGCTGCGACAAAGTGGTGTCAAAAAATGCTGTTAACACAAAACAGCGGTATTGCGGCAACGGCGCCACAGGGGGAGGCGTGAATGCCGCAGTTGAATTTGGTGAATCACAATGCGCCAACCAAATTCATTTTGTTTGTCTATTGCATTGCTAAATCCTGTTGTACGAGGATTAGGTTGGCTTGTCGCAATACACATCAGCCATCGCTTGTCTATTATACCATTCAACCTAATTCAAACAGAGTTAATTCAACCTAGTAGTGATGCCAACCTATGATAGGTATCACCGCTAGCGGTGCGGCAAAATTAAAAATTTGGCAAATTCTGCCGCAGCGGCAAATTCGTACTATGTATATTGTTGGAATACCATTGTTTGTGGTTGCTTACTTTTTTTGCAACACGGACGTTGTTTATCAACCACGCGTCATGGTGCATAAAAGTAATCAACTATTTTTTTATGGTTGTTTTAACTATAGCCCGTAGTTGACGCAAAAACAACTAAGGAAAATTGTTGATTTTACCAAGATTTTTCTTTCAGTGGATTGAACATTTTGATATTTGCTTTATCGAGGACAAGAACAACGATAAAATTCGTTTCGTTAAATATCTTGATATTTTGATTGATGAATTTGAAACGCGTTTTTTTGATTTCAAAAACCATGATCCTGGCATTCAAATTTTTCAAAAATCTATTCGATTCCGATTCAGCAAAACTTACAGAGCTATCGGAAATGTTTGTAGCAGTTTTTATTAAAAAGTCACACCTTGAATTTGATATTGGGTTGATTCCAAAATTTAACATCATTGAAGTGCGGAAACGATTAATTTCAGAAAATTCATTTTTAGATTTGAATGATGTGCCAAAATATGTATGCATGTTTAGTTCTACATGTGTATGTGAATGTACATTTTCAAGTCTTGTACGCCGCGAGTCAAAATATCGTACAATGATATCTCAGAGGAACTTGGAATCAGGAATTCGTTGTGAATTATGCAAGACTGAGCCAAATTTTTCAAAAACTGCTTAATCCAAAGAATGTCAACCATCTCATTAAAACATTTAATAAAATAAAATACAGAAGAAACCCTATAAACGTACTTTATTACTATAAAAATTATGATTTTTTGTCAAAAAATGGAAGTGGTTCCTTTTAAGAATTCAGAGTCACTAATTTGGCTCTTCCAAAAGAAAGGTCGGAGACCCCTGTAATAGAGTATGTAGTTTTCGAATGCGGTGGTAACTCAAAAATGAGAAATATGCAGATAGAAGGTTTATGCTCTCTTGACACAGAAGAAGGTTCTTTGGGCACTTCTTAGCTAGCGACTTGTATAACCTGCCAGTGCTTAGGTGCAGATTTTTTTTTCGAATACCTCCTCATCTGTCACGCCAATTTTTGAGTAGGTAATCCAGAATGGGGATGTTAAAGTCAGGATAAATCAAATGAGGGTCTGATAGCAAATGGATTTAGTTTTGGTGGTCATGCCCATATTTTTAGCGAAAGGAGGTCGGATGTGTTAAAACACAGATTTGGCAGCTTTGAATTTTTGTCACAAATACGCATAGCTGCGTCTTGCTGCTATTTGGTTTGATACCCAATCTTTCATGGTTAAAACTTAGTTCTGCCAAGTTGCATTTACATGTGCTCTTTAACAGGATTTTCACAAAAAAAAATTGAATGAAATGAGAACACATTATTTTTCAATCCATTAAACTCTCAAATGCAAATGCATCTTCTTATCATCATCGTGAAAATACCCCTGCACGAATCGCATTAATTATGTCTTATCTATCAGCCACCGATCAAAATTCCATCAGGACAATTTCTTCTGTTGTTAAATACTGAAATTCAAACTGCCAGCTCTATGATAAAATTTCGCGTGTTCAAATTCTCCGGAACGGGTGAATAAATTAAGGAAAATTCCAAAAAATATTGTCAGCAAATATTTACTTTGATGTTTTTCGGATGCAGCTTTAACAAAATTCAATGGCTTTCGTACTATCAATGTGTTCACCATGTAGTCAGAAGTCAGCAAACGTAAAAGCATTTACAGATGGAAGGAGAATGTATCGGAACCGTTTTCACTGGTCGCCTTATCAAATATGTGAAAGGCGAGACGGGACCATTGCAGATGATTTCGTTGCAATGTCGATGCATTGATGTGGTGTGTTTGAATTTAATCCTTCGCTGCTTACTGAGTTTCTGTCGATGGAATGAAAAGATATTTTTTACATATCTGGATAGTTTTATAATTATGACTACTATTAATTATAACTGAAGATAATTTTTCTGTAAAATGCTTTCCTTTAATTTTCTTATAAATAATTTTGTATATTTTTATGAAATTCGCAAGCGTACAATCATCCAACCAAAAAATCCACAAGTCAAGGATTAATTCCGAAAATCCTGCCATTGCTACTTGTCACTGTTGCGGCTACTGTGACAAAATAAATTGGCTTCTCGATTTTTGGTTGGGATACTTGCTCTTTTCGATAATGATTCAATGCATAAATTTGCATTTCATAGAGCCACCCCCGGAACATTGTTTATATTCGGATATATTTATGTAATACTGAATGTTGTCTTACGATCAGAATGTTGTCACATTGAAAATACCACGTCAACTGTTTGGTTTCGTGATGTTTGCATCTCTGATTAAAGACATAAAGTTCGGATGCGATACCATGATAGATTTTGTTGGAAGTTATGCCATGGTTTTACAGATGGGATAGAATCATGTAAATGTAGACAGTCTGCAACACATTTAATACTTTGAATAAACAAAAGTATTCACAATGTTTGACTTTCAGCGAGAGTGTTTGGTGTATTTTAGAGTTTTATGTAAAAAGTTTGGAACGTTGACAAATCTACGTTTGTTTATATGAATAATGATGAACGGAATTTGGTTTTTGGTAGCCTAAATTTGCGTTTATTTTTTTTATGTGACTGACGAACTTCGTTTTGTTAATTTACTTGCATATGTACGTGGTAAATGAACGAGTAATTAAATGATATTTGGCTAAGAGCGGTATGACTATATCGTCAAATTTTAGGTAGGTACATCAAATCAAATGTAATAGTCCTCTTGTGGCTTATCAGCGTATGGAAATTTCTGTATATCACAACCCTAACTTCCCTCTTCTATTTTTCTTTCATGTGGTGATTTGAATATTTCCGCCTCAGTCTGTGATGCGAACTTCACCGAAATTTTATCGAGGAGTTATCTGTATTTCTAGGGCAATATACTCCTTTTTCTCTCTGTTCTTTTCTTATTGAATTGTGTTCCTAATGTTAACAACAGACTACCTTATTTTGTTTTATCACCTTTTGTGAGTCCTGATTCTCTTCATCCTCCTCTTTTCTTTAGTTCATTTTCGAACAATAGAAATACATCTGTGATGAGCTATAACTTCACTAAAGCGGACTTCTCTTTCATGATGAATGAAGTTAATGCTATCAACTAGTTTGCCTTTGGTAGAAGCTTCAATGTTGATGTTCTATGCTTCTTTGTTTGATCTGGTTTCCTGTCATAGGCCCTAGTGCTCTTATACGTGCTCTTAAACCGTCGTAGATTTTAAAGCTTCGGTTCATAAGGTTAACCTTTTAAGTTATAAAAATCTACGCTCAAGTGCTAAACAGGTGACTGAAGAAGTAATAAGTGCTTACCGTAGTTATATTGAAGCCTCTTCAACGTCCTGCCATCAGACACACTTTTGTTTTTACTTCTGTTCCCTTAAAAATCTCCTTGTATCTCTTCTGTTATGTATCTTAATAAGCTATCTGGTTCTTCGCTACGAAAAACATTTGTGCTAATTGCACATATCTTCCCCTTCTGCTACTTCTTATCTTAGCTCATCTTTCTTTTTAGAAATTTTTAGAAATTTACTACGTGACAGAAGAGTAAAAATATCTACGGTGGAAAGAGGCATTCTATGATCACAGTCGGAAATTCGATGAGTAAATGAGTAAATCTATATTGTACAGACTCAACAGCATCAATTAAGTAACGATGATGAGGACTCGAAATACGACAAAAATAATTGAGGCCACTACACTTGAAGGAGGTATACCTACAGGCAAACACAGGAGAAAACATGAGTAGAGGCTCCTGGAATGAAGCCAAAGAATTCTGTGGCCCTGGATGTGACAAACAAAATGTGGAAATTCAATTTAAATTAAAATCAAACACAATGCTAAGGTCCTTGAAATTATCAACAACAATGGGCCAACGATCGAATAGGAAAACGTAAGGCGAGATAATTTAAATGTATGTATAAGAAAGCTGGAATCATTTATCAACATTAATGTAAAAGAAAATGACAGAGCACCAGTTTTCCAGTGTAGACCAGTCATCCTGCAGCTGTTAGCAGTCATCCACTGATTCCATTAATACACATATTTTTATGCCGTCATTGTGCGAAAGACACGGGGCATGAATAAGTGACGGAATGTCGTTTATAAACAGGGAAAACCAAAGGACCAAAAACTGACCCATGAGAAGCACCAAAAGTAGAATAGAAAAAGGAATAAGAATAAGATGTAACTGTTCAGGAAGTACACAAGAGGTAAAGTATGAGGAAAACCAGTGCCGTAGTTGACCCGAGATATTGCACCCATTGAGTTTATCCACCCATTTGTCACCCATTTGAGTTATCATGGTTTACCCAGTCAAAAGGTTTGGCAAATTGTGTACATAATACTTCCATTTGCTTCTGTTGGTCGATAGCGAAAACAACAATTTCAGTGAACAATAGTAGCTTGGATACTGTTGATCTATTTGTCACAAAACCATGTTGCTCAGAAGCAAAAAAAAGTTTTAAAGTTTACTTTATTATAAACAACTCTTTCAAGAAGCAAGATAAAAGGGATATGGGATGATAATAGGAGACAAATGACGAATGAATGGGGAAAATAACAGCGTATTTCAAAGAAGAAAGAAACGTTCAGGATAAAATACTAAGGTTGAATGATAGTTAAAGGAATATACAAGGACAGTGACTTTAGTAGTATATTTGGTCAGAAGAGGAAATATACAATAATAAATAAATAAATGAATAAATAATAAATAAATAAAAAATAAAGAAATTTTGCTCTTCAATAATGAATACAGCAATCCAATTAAATTATGAACTACAGCCAGAAGTAAATGAGGATAGCATGATTCTTGATTGCAACAGAATATCATAGGCAAATACGTGGCTAATAATTTATAGGTCCACTTGCCAGCTGCGTTTAGCCCAACGTTTTTCAAACTTTTTTTCAGGTTGTTTACAATAGTTTGCTTTATGTTTTTGTGACATAATTTCTTCTTGAAAAATGTTAAGCTGGGAAATTTTGACGAGAAAAGAAACGACCGGATTTTTAGTACGATGTCTTTTTTTTCTTTCAATTATCAAAATTATCTTGAAACTGAGACCGCTGAATCTATCAGTTTTGTAGAAAAAATTTGTTCATAAAATTCATAAGCTTTCAACGTACACGATTTGATTTTTATGAATTTTTTACATGTTGATCTGGATTCTTATTTTTGCAAAGAATCTTTATTTTTTGTAAAGAAGCTATATATTCTGAAAAAATTCATTAAATTGTTAATGCATTTTATATATGGATGTGAGTAAAAAATTCACAAAAAAATATTCATGGCTGTGAGACGTTAATGGTCACTAAAACGAGGAAGATTAAACATAGTGTATTGAAAAGCAAACCAAAAACATAAACATAAAGGCTTAAGGACTCACACCAAAGCGGAAACTGAAGAATATTGAATTCATTCAATTATAACAATACCTTTAACGCCGTTTTTAGATAATTTGCAGGTGACATAGTCAAGAAACTAAAAGCTAGCAATTATTTGCATTCATTGCATACCAACCTAAATTTCGAATTCTGGATTAGGTTAAGATATCCTTGCGACATCAAATAGAAAACCGTTCAGTATTCAAATCAGTAAAAATGAAAAATTATCAATTCCTAGATTTGAGCCTATTTGATATGATTTTTCTAGCTATCAAAGCAAACGATTTTGTTTGAAAATCCAATTTATCTTTTCAAAATCTAATATATTTCAATTTCTTGATAGACATTAATATTTTGAGGTCTTTTTTTCAATTTAAAAAACATGTGAAAAGGATAAAATAAACAAATCCTTAAAAGATATATGAAATTGAATGTAGTTCTATTTATTGCAAAATATGCTCCCATTTAGTTTAAGCCTACTTTTCATGTAAGAATATTTTTAGTGCTGATACGTTTTTTTTTTATAAAACCAGTAGAGCGAAATAACAAATAACTTAATAAAATCAATCCTGCGAGTCATCAATTTTTTTTAAGTTTTGGCATAATAAAACTAAATCATAGCTTGTAATAAAAGCTTATAATTTTATGCTTATACAAGAATCTGAATCTGTCGAATAAGCAGTTTTTAAATATACAAAACTATTATTCCCCACGGAAAAGATACATCGGAATCAATCGCTTCTGTTGTAATCCCTCCCCTCTTGGACTAAACTACCTTCAGCCTAAATTTTAACCTTCTGATTGCCTGCAATTGGCTCTGCATTCCACATGAATGCATGTAATTCGAAACCGTTACTACTTTTCACCGGTCGAATTTCATTTTTTCCTCTTCACATACCTGTATTTACTCTTCTTTTTGATTTACTTCTCCACCATAACGGCATTGCACTACGAATATCAAGTTCGTTATGCCGGCTGCAGCTCTAGAGCAGAAAATTTACATTTTTAGTGTTATTGCGTGTCAAGGTACAATTTGAAGCAATTTTCTGGTTGATACAGCTGGTAGTTTCTACACCCTGTGAACTCTGAGAACCTACATTAGAAACACCACACTTTTGACTCTACCTTTCACACCTTGAACATAACCTTAGACGCTTGCTTTATTGTACGGCTTCGAGGCTCTATCAAATAATTTGGAGCACGAGACCATTGAGTGCGCTAGCTACGAAACTATGCAAGGGAAGTTCCCTAGTTACGGTTTGTGGGAAAGGTGAAATTGCAAGTCGTAAATAAAACATCCTGGGAAGGAACTTATATTCCGCGATCTTACGAATCGATATCGTTTACGATAATTACTAGAAATGAAGTAAAACCATGTTTAGCGCCCGAAGTAGCGTGCCAGTTTCAGTAATTGATGGAAGAAAAGTTTGTGTAACAAGAGATCAATGTTAAGAGATATGGACAGAGACATGATTCGATTGCGAGCCGTTGTTCGGTCATTAATATCCTTACAATGCTGAAGTCATCGTGGAAGTGAATGGTGAGTTATTCATGGAAATTAAGATGTGGAAAATAGCCTTCAATATAGACTTTTCATTGGATTTGATTTGATTGATGTTCATACTTAAATTACTGCTATATAATAAAAACAATAGCAAAAAATGGAAACAAAATGGAATAGCATGTTTTTGGAAAAAATATTATCTCAATCTTGCGTTTTTTGACAAATGTGAAACGTTTATAGTTTGCTTGTTGTAATTGTTAAGCTACATTTTGGCTCGTGGCAAAAACCAACAAAGTTTCGAGTGTTTAAACCACGCCAATATAGCAAGCTATAGCCTATCTATAGCCTATCCATGGAGGCTGGCCAAGAATCTGAGTCTCGCTTTGGATTCATTACATATTCAAATGAAAATAATTTCAAATAAATACCCCTACTTCGGTGCTTTTTATTTCAACGATTCGAACCGTATTTGCGGTAACTAATGTATTTCAGTAAGAAGAAACTCACTCTAGATGACCCCATATACATTCCAAAACGGCTCACTTGCAAAATTGCAGTCTAATTTCTATGAAATGATTAAAGTTGCTTATTACTCGACTAATCAATAGTAAACTAACATCAACCTAATACTAAAGTTGAACCATGCGAACAACACAATCCTTCATTTCCCAGTTCCCAAAAATCACTGTAACCATTCTCTCATCGAAAATATCCTTGTCATTCAGATGTAATCTTCTTTATCCTGACCAAATTGAAATTATTGGAAAATGATTTATCTGTTGCAATCTCATTACCGGGTTTCAATTAAAGCCACTGAAGAGTGAAAATTATGAATATCATAACACTACCGACCAAACTCGCTTCCGGTCTCTGGAATTCAATTTGCTTCAGAGAAAAATGAATTTTTACTGAATCTGCTAATGACTGGGAAACTCAATTTATTGCATATTCGTTCTGGCACGCCTCAAAATTAAATCAATAAATTGTGTTGTTGCACTTTTTGGTAGCGCAGATTCTGCTTGATATTATCTACCTATTTTAGTTTACATTTTGGAAAATTGTGTTTATTTTGTCTGAGTTCAAACATGACGGATTTAATATCAGTATTTGCACGAAATGCTAAATCTTGTTGATACTTCTCCCATTCCAGCCCAGCGTAGATGATGAGCTCCCAGACGAAAATCAGCCGATAACATACTAAACAAATTATCTTCACTCCGGAAGGAACAAAGTACGAAACGACCCACTCGTAAAACGTATATTAGCATGCCCGACACAGCTCAACAGTCTTGTCGGATAGCTGAAACCAAGTCGGATAGAATTCATAAAACGGAACTTAAATGAATAATTAAAGACCAATAAAATCCCTTTTATTGTGCCATTGTCATATCCTGTAGTGGTACATGCTGCGTGCACGTTAACATACTAGTACATATTGCATGGATCCAAGCGCAAGCAAACTGTAGATGAATCCCAGAAGAGGCATTCACAAAAGAAAATTGTATCTTTCAAGTGCCGAATTGCAGATGTCTTTCATACGTGATCAGCTTGGGAAACTAGCTTCAAGTTCAGCCAGCTGGCTGAATGGAAATGAAACGAAAGCCACAATTACTATGGGCTTCGAGAGACAGAGTGCATAGCGTTGTCGAAATAGTACCATCGCGGAGATGTTCTCAAGTTGGGATACTTTGACGTAGGACATGGGAAGAAACGATATCGGAGATGAGATATTTCCATCATGGCTAAAGTTATCTTTATGAGCTGGAGGACATGGTGCCTTTTTGGGATACTTATTGGAAGGAACAGCGAAGTTTAATAGTTTGTTCTGGATCTTGCTTTGTGTTTGGCTGTAGCTTTTTGTGGAATGAAAAATCAATCTGATATTATATGGATATTTAAAATGGGAAAATGTAGTTTAATTTGTATTAAGAGCTTTAACAATCTGAAGTGTTATTTATATGCAATAAAGTTATTATTCAATCTGTAAAATTTTCTGTCAAAAATTTTATTATCATATATCACGGCATAGAAGACGCTTTTTCATTTTAGTGTTGTATAGATGTAAAGATTTAGGAATTTTTCGCGAAAGTGATTCTAACGATAACTTTCTTCGAAAGCCTATAAATTAATTGAAACGCTTTGACGCATTCAATTGAGGTAAAGCTTTCAGGATGCATTGATGTACGGGGGTTGATCCAAAAGTTGTGCTAATCAGCTATTTCTAGTTTGCATAAATTTAAAAAAAAAATGTTTACTACCTCATATACCCATTTAGTCAGCACAAAAACACACATTTAAATAGGTTACGATACCAGGGAGGTACATTAATTTGAAAACGAATAGTCGAAGAGAAAACATCAAAATGGAGAAAAACGAAATAAGAGTTGTCATTAAGTACCTGTGTTTGAAAAAAATATCTATCAAAGACATACACAGCGACTTGATGGAAACATTCGGAGACTCTTCTCATCCATATTCCACCGTTGCACGTGGAGCCAACGCGTTTAATCAAGGAAGAACATTCATTGAAGATGAACACAGCGAAGGACGCCTATCCCCGTTTCTCACTGAAGACAACGTGAAAAAAGTCGAAGACGTCGAGTTGGCAGATCAAAGATTGACCATCAGGCATATAGCTGAGGTCATAAGGATCTCGTATGGCAGTGTTCAAAGAATCGCTACCAACGAATTCCATCTGAAGAAGGTATCTGCTCGTTGGGTGACGAGAATGTTAGCCGAAGAGCAAAAAAAGAAACGAGTCGACATTTCGAGGGTGAATCTCGAAAAGTTCCATTCAGATCTGGAGAAGTTTTTGTAACGTTCCGTAGCCATGGACAAAACCTGGATCCACCATTTTTATCCAGGAATCTGGAAGCGACTCTCTTCACCAATGCCGAAGAAATTCAAGAGGTTGAGTTCGGCAGGGAAGGTTATACATTTTTTTTTGAGACGTTAAAGGAATCACTACGATGGGATATTTGGAAAAGGTAGCCAGTATATCAGGCTTTTACTACAAGGACCAAATAAGAATATTGCGGGAGGCTATTGAGGACAACAGACGCGGCAAACTGCGAGTCGGAGTGCTGTTTCATCAAAACAACGCACCAATTCAGAATACTGCAGTTGCGATGGCTGCAGTTCAAGAAACAGTATTGGAGCTGTTTGAATGTCCACTCTATTCACGAAATCGAGCTCTCAGTGACTTCTATCCTTTCCTTTAGCTCAAGAAACACCTTCGGGGGAAGAAAATTGAAGATGATAGCGAAGTAATGCCCGCTATTAGGGCGTTTTGGGAGAGTATAGACAAAAAAAAATGGTTTATGTGTAACCTGGGCTCAGGAAAAAATGAACTGAATGTATTAATTTGTTAGGAGACTATGATGAAATATATAATTTAAAAAAAAAGTTGTACAAAGCCTTGGATACAGGTTACAAGGAGCAAGTTTTTTTGGTTGACAAATGGACAATGTTCTATGTGACTTTTTTACTTTCCTTCGAAAATTAGGGGTTTTTGCGGTTCCGCTTGAGTTGTTTGCAAGCAAAACATGTTTAATTGTCGAAGCTTAAAGAACGGGTTTACTTTTCGCAAGCTGTGATCTTGCCTTTTTACAGCTCAAATATACTAAACACACACTCAGAAAAATACTTCTATTTTTTGAAGAAAAATAAACACATTATCAAAGAAAATTGGTAGTGACTCTGCGCCAAAGAAATATTTACTCAATCCAAAGAAAGAAATGTCTTCATATCAAAGAACAAATATTGTACTTGCCCTGAGTAAAACTTGGTATAGTTTCAAAGAAATATTTACTCAATCGAAAGAAAGGAATTTATTCATTTCGAAGCACTGATATTGCATTTGCCCTGAGTAAAATTTGGTAAGGTTTCAAGAACATCTGGCATCTGGTATAAATCGGTTCACGTACGATCACCGAAGTTAAGCTGTGCTGGGCGTGGTACTACTTAGATGGGGGACCGCTTTGAAAGCATCGCATGCTGTTGGCGTGCCAAAACTCTCCCTCCCTTTATATCATAAGAGTATCTTACTTTGAAGGGAGTGAAAAAATTAAAAATAAGTAGAAAAAATAGTAATTATCAATTTTTCCATTTTTCCTGTTTTTAAGTGCCACATTTTTTTCTTATTTTCTGAAGCGCTAGTATTATTTATGCCTAGTCGCCACTTTAAGCTATAACGTGACACTTAATCAATGGAGTTAGGACAACTGAAGACGAACAAAGTCAACCTTGAACCCGGCGGAATTCGAACCCACGAGCGGTAGATCGCTGCTTTGGACTGACACGTTAGTGAGCAATTTATTTGTGTAGAGGAAAAGTTGATAGAAGTCAGAAAAACTATCATTTTTTTTGTCAAATATTGAAGCGTGGTTGTTGTTGAAACATAGAAAAAAATGTTCGAGTTGTAGATATAATTTACTAAATTCATAGACATAATTTACAAGATTTGAGGAAAATTACTTACTTGAAATAAGGTAAAGCAAAAATTGTATTCCGTTGAATGTAAGAAATTTTTACATGATATGTATTCAAATTATTGATATCAAATAAAAGTTTATTTGATTTGTGGAAGATTTCACATCTCTTAAACAAGTAAATATTTTCTTTGATTTTCGGAAACATATTTTTCTGAGATACTACAATATACAATATATACAATATATAAACATATACAATATATACAATATATAAACATGGCATAGACTAACTATGCTATATCTGCTGACACCTAATTTTATTGGAGGCTTTCCACGCAGGAATCCCAATATCAATGTTTCTAACGTTTTGACCAGTTCGCTCTCACAAAAATAAACTGACTATAGCAAAATAAAAACCCGCGAGAGAACCATATCTGCAAAAGTCTGCTCCACCAAAAGATTAAAAGTTTCCAAGGATAATCAAGTTTTAAAACGATAAATCTTATGGTAACTAAACAATAAGCAAAATTCAATGATCCATGGCAGTATTCAAGGCATTGTTGGGCGCATCGATTTTGAATTGAAACAAATGAAATTTTTACATTATACAGATATGTATGTTGAAATTCAATTGTCGAATATCAGCTAAGTTAAATAATTTACATCAGAGCTCTACTTGAATATGAAATCGAATTGCTTAACTCGACAAAGAATATTTATATTTGAAAAAGTCAATAGTTTACGAATAGTTAAGTTTTAATGTACTTAGGTAAAATGTGTGTCAGTTCAGATATGACCTCTTTTCCAATTTATCTATTCATTTCATATATTTTCGACTTACTTGGAACATCATCCATTTTTTAACTTTTATTATTAAAGCATATTCAAAATATTTATAAATTCTTATCTTTTTGATTTATGCCATCATTTGATTTTGTAAACTGATTATTTACAAACTGATTAACATTTTTATTAATCCAATATTTCTAGCTCAGCTTTGACGCAAGTGAAATTGTTTACTTTAAACCATAGAAATTGTTGTCTTTCACACATGCTAACATATTTCTATGCAACTGCTATTTTTACGCAGGGTATCAATACTTTAAAAATGCTTCTTCACAACCTTCGAAAATATTTTATCTTCCTGAACAAATTTTATGATAAATTTCTCAACAAAAATATGGAATAGTCCTCGTATTTCATCTCCAAACAGATTCCAGGAAATAAAAAAAAGTTTCCAGCCCCTGTAGTCTTGTCTGACAGCCTTCCAATAAAGCAAGAAAACTTCATCAGACCATTTTCCGACGGTAAATTTTATCTTCAACTGTTCAAACAAATTACCCGATTCCCTATAAGCTCCGCCAAAGTATCCCTTTCAACAACTCTTTAATTTTATTGCAAGACCAGCCAGTCAACTTTATTTTCCTATCATCATCAGCACGTTTGCCATTGGCATCGTCAAGACCAGGCCACGAAATCATCCACTTACTTTAAATTCTCCGTACACATTTTTTTAAACTGTCGTCGTCGGGACTTGAGGATTTTTTTCCAGGATTTCTCCAACCATCGCCGGAACCATAAACGACGGGCCTAATTACTATTCAAATGGCGTGCACTTGTTTATCCCATTTCACCGCCATTTAACTGACATTTACAGATGAAACGTTTTGTTTTGTTGCTGTAAAACAAAAGGGTATTAGAGATAGAGATGCAGCAAGAGTATGTCGTCGCTTGTTTGCTCACTGGGTATCTGGCTGGCTGGTATGTTTGGAAGCTTTCGCCTTCGACGAGGGCTACGGCAGGGCAATTAGAAGTTAAGGAAAGTCATTCTTTCAGTGTTCCGACCCAAACGAAACTTCCTCTCGATTTCTGACTAATGACTCGAAAGGCTGCGTAAGTTGCAATTACGATTCCAATTTGTTCTAATGGCGCAGACATATGTGGCCTTTTCTCTGGTGTTGGGGGGGAGGTGTAATGAGGAAGGTGGATATATGGTTGCTAATACCGTAGATTGGGGATGCTGGATGGGACACCTTTTTTGAAAGGTGGTTTAGATGAGAGAGAGCTGAAATGGTGGGAGATACTGTCTGACGTATTTGAACATACTTTAATAGAGAGGTTATCCTTCACAAATTTTATTATGTATTCATTACCACAGCTGCTACAAAAAATGTCTGCCACTGAATCTCGAATATCATTTCTCAATACGAATCATATACCGATTCGTTTCGTTTCAGATTTTCATAGTCTCTGAAGACTTTTATTAAGTTACATTAGGAAAAATCACGCCCCAGCTTCAGTACCCAGCAGTTTCTGCAATCTGGGGACCACAAAACATTGACTAGTCCTAGACAATTCGAACTTCCCGAAATGTTCCTGCATTAAATGTCAATAGCCCCAGCAGATGTGGTCAGTCGTTCTCGAAACGTGTCTTATGGGGGAAGGTGGTTTTCCGCAAAGGTTTCTTTCTGTAATGTAACAATAAAAACAGCTTCTTAAATGATGCAATCTTCGATTTTACTTGCCAGTCAAATCTAAATCCACACTTCTGCCGCCGATTCCGTGGCAAATCCATACCGCATTCCGTTCAAGGCAACACGTTAGCTTGTCAATCCCGAGGATACATAGGAATTTGTTCTGTGGCACATTTCGAGGGCGATATGGTTCGGTTGGGGAATAAGTGGCAGAAGTTACACAAAGTTGCCAATTTGGGGGGAAATGAATGGATTTTTCTTGGATTACGTCAAGTTTTACTTCCCTCTCGAAAACATAACAAGTGCGAATCTGCCCTGCGGGTAACTTTCGACATTACGACCGCATTTACCTTTGAATGAAAGTCATTTAATATATGCCAATGTTTTGGAGAGATAATAAAATTGATGTTTTCTTGCCGCACTCAACTGTCTACCGAAATGCTTTTATATGTTTGCGTGAGGAGTTGCGGAAATTGGCGCTTATGGCGGGTTTCCACCAAAGAGACAATTTAAAGAACAGTTTTGTTTTTAAAAAACAAAACAAAATACTTGTTCTGTTTTTTGAAAAAAGTTCTGTTTTTTGTAAACAGACTGTTTCAACTGAACAGACAGGTTTTGTTTTCAGTTCTGTTTATCCTGTGTCCGATAAATGTCTGAAGACGGTGATTTTATAATTAACTGTGATTTTTTTTTAAATGATATTAAAAAAGAAAAAAACCGAGATATTGGGCCAATTCTCAATTAAAAAGGAGAGTTGATTATAGCACGGAAGAATTATTGGAAGATTTATCTACTGACGGCGTGGGCTTAAATGGAGAAATGAGATCATCGTGACTACTTTTTTTGAGCTCATTAAACAGTTTACACAAACATGAAAAATTCTTCAGTTTACACAAATATGAAATACACAGGAATACAAATTTAAAACCAAATTTAAAACAAATTTAAAAACCAAAGTACATTAATCGATATACTGAGTGTTCTCGCAGAAAACAAATGCATGTTTCAACCAAATTGACACAAAAATTGCGAACAAACATGTTTTCCTTTGATCTTACCGACTCGCGATGGGAAGGTGTTTTGTTTACTAAAACAGTTTTCAGAGACAAAAATGTTCTCGAAACTGTTCAATTTTTACAAAACATTCGTGTTTTTGTTCAGAAAAACATGTTTTGTCCGTGTTTTTTGTTTTGTCTCTTTGGTGGAAACCCGGCATTAGAATTGTGTTATTTTAAAAAAAAAACAAACTTGCCGCAGTTTAAGTGTCATGGGTGGTTTCGCCAAAGTCGTCGAGGGATTGTTGCGAATTTCAAACTTTCCGTGGCGGTCATTGAAAAAGTAACTTATTTGCTTAATAAAAATCGTAAAATAGCTCATGAATCACATGTGCTTCCGAATAGTAAAATAAAGTTTTGTATTTTAAGTTATCTCAAATTTTTTTGTGGCCCCAAAAGTGATGTAAGATTTTGTTTTTTTTTGTTCTATCATCAAAGAAATCATAAGGATGACTCATCAAAGAAATCATTAGTCCAAATCATTAAATTGCCTTAATTTTTCAGTAATATCCTTTAAAAATGATTTCATTAATAACTTTATACTAATATAATATGCATATTGACATATTTAACATACGCTGCAGATATTTCAATTATAATATCAACACTATTCATAATTTCCGATAAATCTGTTTTGAATGTAGTTACTAATTCAAACATACAATTCTAATCACTAAATAATGCGCCAGTTTAGTGTAGGCACGACTAAATTCCTGGGAAATGTGTTACAATGTATCGACGCAACAGACATGTGAACGGAATAGATCCACTTTAACACGACGGTCGGCAATTAAATTTGAATACAGCAATAAATTGTCAAGCATTGCTTATGAAAATTAAGTAGCATAGAAATAATTACAAGCCACACAACAGTACGGGTTCTGCCACTGAAATTATCTCACGAATTATGGTTGTTTAGACAGGGAAATTTGACATGGCGTTTCGGAAAAATTAGGAAAAAGCTGGATTTTTGTGCGAACTTTGATATTGACGTTCTGCACAAAATGTAAAAAGTCCACATCGATCCGAGCGCTGTGTTACATATTATACGGGCTCAAAGGTCACCAAAATTGATTTTTTTGTTGTCAGAATAGTTTCCCTCTCTTGCCATAAAACCTTGAGGGGCATCTGTTCGCCACTCTATTGTTGAATCTTAGCAGTAGGAGCAGGAAAAGGCGACAGCCTTGTAGGTAAAAACTGGTTTTGTGACGGTATCATGGCCCTGTGACGTCATGCACAGGAGAGGAGCATGAACAAACTAGATAGTATCACAACATAATTCTGTCAACGCTCATTCTTGACATTATAGGAGCTCAACCCCCTGCAGACCATCCTCCAATAACCCGTTTTAATACCAATCCTGTGAATAGCTGCATAGCGTCACACGGACATGACACGTCTCATAACCAATTTTTACCTGATATTACGTGACCTTGTCCTGATCGTTCATGGGATAGTAGAACATGGAGAAAAAACTACAAAACCGGTTATTTCGGGGTGGTGTGTGCGGGTGCTAGTGTGGTCCTGTGATGTCAAGAATAGGCTTTAAAAGGTTAATTTAGTGACGCTATCTCGTTCAAACTTGGGTATATTTGAGTAGAGTAACGATCCGGCGTTAAAATATGTATAAAAATTGAAATAAAAAATATGTATTCTTCACAAAGTTTGAAAGCATATCCAAAGTGTCAAGCCCATGTTTTATTTTTGCATTCAATGGCAGGTTGCGACACAGCAGCGATTTTGAAGAAAGGGATCGAAAATTGAAACTCTATCCGTCAGTAATGAATAGTGTCTCTGCTTTTCACCATTGGCCAAAATTTTTGCTCGAAAGAATGACCAGATAATGGAGACATGTTAAAATTTAGCTTGACGATTAACTCAATACCAGCCTTAAGGCAATGGTCATACTAACGCAATACATATGAAGTATGAAATACGCAACAGACTGTAAGCAAGAGTTACTGCATGTTGAGGGGTTGCTCAGACTGCCAAAATATCGATTACTGCATCGAATGATAGTCAGGAGAAGAAGTTGTAGTTTCGTGGTGGTTTTTAACACGACTAAAGCATATATCAAAGAAAATGTTTTGGGTTTTACATTTTTATAGGTAAAGTTTATTGTATAGTTCAGCTATTGTCGCTATCGAGTTATCTATAGATGATGAAAAGTTCAAGGGTTTCTACAAAATAGACAAAAAAGTTTTCACGTTTCACTCGATGTAGTTCCTTCTTCGATTGAAAACAAGGATACAAATTTCCGAAAAGCTATTAAATCTAGCGAAATGCTTTTAATCACAATTAACTAAACAAAACAATAATTAAAAAAATATTTTTGATTAGTGGAACAAAATAGGTACTATTCAAGTTGTAAGTTTAAATTTTATTCAATAAGTGAAGGAACTGTTTATTCTTACGCAGTCGTAAAATCTAGAAGCTAATGAGGCTAATATTTTCGATTTTCGAATGTACTCTGCATCGGTGAAGCAAAATGAATATGCGATGAGTCCCAGACTATAGATTCGGTCAGGGAACTCTACGAATCTTGTAGAGCCGAACACATGCTAAAAACTGTTAATTGTGGTCACTGTCTCGTTGGCAAAATCTTCTGTTTCTTCTTTGTCTGTTGTCCTTTTTTCTAAGAATAACAGATTCGCACCATCTTGATTCTTTTTTCCTTGTTTTCCATACAATTGATAAAAGCTACGTCAACAGATGCAAAAAGACAAGCGTTACGATTACGTTTACGATTTTTGGGAGTCTTCTGATCTTTTTTTTTTTTGTCGAAGGCTGCACCGAAGTTTGAAAATAAGTAGGTTTTTCAGCCAGTTCTGGAATTTGTGATTCAGATTGCACTTGAGCGTCACTGTTTCCTGTTTCTTGTGCTTCCATAGCAGGTGTTTCGCCCACATTGTTGTCACCTTCAACTCTCGTAGCTAGCTTACCACTCGATCGTTTTGATTTTAAGAATGGCGCAAGAAATTGTAAACAAGAAGCCAAATAATAATATTTTTTGCTGAAAGCACCAGAACCACTTTTAAGTTTTTCAAACTTCTAGAAAAAGTACTATACATATTTTTTCCAAAGCTCCTGGCTACTCTCAACCAAAATAAATTACATAATTTTTATTTATTACAGACCTCGTGCAACAGGAATAAGTTATCGCGATCTTATCAATTTTATCAATTTTATAGAGGGCACAACACTATATCATCAATTGTGAATGAGACATAGACAGTTATCTGCGATTGCTTGGAACCACAATTTATGGTAGTACCTATGGAGGATACGTGGAAAAGAATTGCGAAGAGATTTTATGTTAAATGGAATTTGCTAAATTGCATTGCCACAGTGGACGGCAGACACATTCGAATCAAATAACAAAAAAAAAATGGATCGTCTAACTTTAATTACAAAGGTTACTTTTCTGTTGTTGTTATGGCGAACGTAGATCCTTTTGCCTTATTTACAACCATAGATGTAAGAGATCTAGGTCGAAGCAGTGATGCAACCGTATTTAAGCAGTCACAACTTGAAAAAAAAATTCAATAAGGTCAGCTAAATCTAACTCAACCAGCCACATTACCTAATGACGAAACAATTGTGGATTTTCCTTATTATTTTTGTAATTATGAGCCTTACTCCTTGAAGCGACATTTCATGCAACCGTTTCCTGACAAAAGTTTTAAATGCGAGAGAAAAAAATTTTCAATTTTGGGAGGGGAGGAAAATTGTTGTTCGGCAATTGTTCGGCAAGTTAAATTCGAAATTATAATTTTCGGAGACAGCTATTGCGAGCAGTGGAAAATGATTCAAAAATATTGTTAATTGTGCTTATAAAAATCAGGGGAGAAAAATTTCCATCGCCCTCTTACTTTAAGGAAGATACCCAAAAAATTACCAAATTTCCAAATAAAGGAAGATAATTTTTCAAGTAATACTGGAACATCGTTTCAGAAATGCAACAAAGACTGCAACAAAGGCCCAAAGGACCACGAATTTGACAATTCTAATCTCTGACGTTCTATGCAAAATGGAAAAAGGATACCAAATTGACGCAGTCTACACTGACTTCAGTAAGGCGTTTGACAGAGTTGACCATTCTACCTTGATTCTAAAGCTTCAGAAATTTGGTATTGCCGGGTCTTTACTCAGCTGGCTGACCTCCTACCTTCGCGATCGCACACAATGTGTAAAATTTCAAGGATTTTTATCGAAAAACGTTAGTGCTACCTCTGGTGTACCCCAAGGTAGCCATCTTGGCCCACTTCTTTTTAATATATTTATTTCTGACTTATCTGACGTCCTAGCAGGCATACCTCATTTACTCTATGCAGACGATCTCAAACTTTATCAGACTATTGAATCGAAATCGGATGCCCCCTTTCTCCAATCCAAGCTTAATTCACTTGATCAGTGGTGCAATATAAACAAGCTCTCTCTCAATATCAGCAAATGCCAAGTTATTAGTTTTTCCAGGAAATGCACGGTCACACACAATACGTACTTTCTCGGCAATAATATGCTAACCCGAGTTGATAACATTGCTGACCTCGGTGTTATCTTAGATGAAAAACTCCGCTTCACCTTACACTTTGATAAAATGCTTTCTCGTGCGAACAAACAGCTAGGTTTCATCAAAAGACGTGCCAAAGAATTCCGTAGTCTGTGGGTCACAAGATCCTTATACACTTCACTTGTACGTCCTATTCTCGAATACGCTTGCATTAGCTGGAATCCCGCTTTTGAAACCTACAGTGACAGACTCGAGTCAATACAAAAACAATTTCTACTTTTCGCCTTGAGAGAACTGTACAACCCTTATGATTTTAATAGCTTACCCCCTTATGAGTTTCGACTGGGTCATTTAAACCTATCGACACTAGCCTCCAGAAGAATAATGATATCGGCCTGCTTCACATTCGACGTCATTAGAGGCGCTATTAATGTAGAATTCCTGAATAGTAAAATTTCGATAAATATCCCTGTGAGGAACACCAGGTCCAATCGTTTCCTAAAAGAATATTCACATTCGACGACATATGCAGCAAATGAGCCTATAAATAGATGCTGCAGAATATTCAACAGCATAAGTCACTTATATTCCCCTACGATTTCCAAATCATCCTTCAAATCCTCTCTTTTGCATGCCATCCATACCCCTAAACCTTAAGCCATAGCTTATATGTCAATGTTTTTATTTATTGATTGTTATTTATTAATCTTTTTGTTACTTTTTTAATTTGTTTGTTACTTATTTAACTTGTTTGCTTTTACTTTTTACTTGACTTTACTTTTCCATTTTATTTTTATTTTGTTATTTTATATAAGATTTTGTACCTTGTTTGGTGAATTAATAAAATAAAATAAAATAAAATTATTTCGCTCTCGTTTTGAAATTATTTTGTAATCAGGACCAGTACCTATTCAATAGAGGTATATATAAACAAAATGGTACAAAAATAATAATTGAACGACAAACTTGATTTCCAATATTTGCTTAATGTGTATGCCAAGAACTTATTATTTAACTAGCATTAAAGAAATATATGTTCAACTGATCATATATTATTTGCTGAGATATCATTTCATCCCCATACATTTCCTATTTCTTCCCATGCTTTTGCTCTTATATTATTCTTAGTAAAGTCCTTCTTCGTAAAATCCTAAAAGCACTCCTGTTATTGCACAATTTTTACTGCTGTTTCATTGGTGTGACTACATTTCGGCCGTTTCAAAGTAATATGTATGACACAAAACGATTTCAGTCGCAATGCAGTCGGTACTGTATACCTCGTATTGCATACTACATACTTCCTTCTGCATCTGTGTGATCACCGCCTAAGAGATACATACCGACTTTGTAACAGTTGATCAAATCAGAAATTTAGAAATGAAGATGAAGACAGCGAAGAACATTTTATCTACATTTCTGTTACTGCAAGAAAAGCCATTTTTCAAATTCAAAGCCTATAAGAACATGTTAGTATTATTTTTGAAAACTTTGTTTGTAACGTTTTTTGATAGCCTGACAATAAACATTACAAAACAAAATCAACAAAAAATGAGCTTTCAATTGGTAGTAAGTTGGCAAGATTTCCGGAATCACAAGGAGCCAAGTTTCACTGCATTTGTAAAAGTATATTAGGTTTCAGTACCAAAAAAAATTAGCAACATGTAAAAGGATATAATTTCCAATATCATATTAAAAAGCAATTAATCTTAAAATTTGAATAAAATGAATTTGGGAAATTTATTTAGTTATTTGGAAAATTTGTTAATGTATTTATATGACTTTAAGTTTTTGACTTTTGACATCCAAAACTTTTTTGATTTCATAAAATTTATAGTTATCGATTGTATTTAGCACTCTGCAGCTCTACAACAAGTCTTTGATAGACTCATCAGGCTTGAATTTCCTTCAGGTGTTTTCTTTTCAATTGCCCAAACTAAGCTACAAATTGAACCCAAAGATAAATAAATCTAGTTTAGGTACATAACATAAACTTCTGCGATTTATGGATTTCATAATATCATCACAAAGGCTCCAAATCGAAAAAGATAATTAATTAATCCTTAGAATAAGAAAAATTGTTTAAATGATTGAAAATACCTGATTTTTCTGAATAAAAAATAAAACATTCAATTCATAAAAAGCTTTTCGAATGAAATTTTTTCCAATTTTTCTTGAAAACCTAGCCCGGTGTTTTGGATTAAAATTTATGCTTACTGACCAAACCTTGAAAATGATCAATAAATGACGCTGTTTAATAAAGAAATATCTTTCAAGTTTTTTCAATTGCCTGCTGTGGCTATAGGATTACCCGCCTACTTACCAAAAATCATAAAAGTATATTCGAGATAAGATTGTGATTGATAAGTATTTTAAAGTTTGTGCTGGTTTGATGTTTCTATTCGAAGTTTGCACAAATCGAAATTTTAAAAAAATGTCTAATTTAAGGCACCCTGCATGCACATATTTTCAAAAATTTCCAAATTTTCAAAATCGAACTACGTACTTTTTTCTAATTTTACTGATTTTTAAGGTCGCAGCTTACAAAATTATTTCATCGATTCAGATGCTATCATTTTGGAGGATCTAGCCATCGCCAACAACAAATTAAACACTTTTCCTCACAATCTAACTTCTTCGTTGGTAGTATTCATCATTTTAAGTTCGACTAGACTTCAGCACTTGTTTTCTTTATTTTACCATATTCTATAATATTTAAATTAGGCTCACTAGACTGCCTTATCTTAACAGTTTGCTCCCATCCATATTTTTTCACTTCATAAGCCCGCTTGAATGATATAAAACGCTAACGAATATATTTGAGAATGATCACCCGCGCAAAACTATTTATTTACGCTGTCCATATAGTTCCAAAGTAATCTCACTCGTTTCAATTATTCTAAGGCATACCCAACGTTTTTATAGCCGGCAAATTGAAGTTAATTAAAATTTACAATCGTCCTTCATTCGATATTTTTGGATTTACCTTTCACTGAAAAGCAAACCATACATTATTCCAAACATTTTATTGCTAAAGACGAAAAGCCACTAGCAAGGGATTTTATTTTCATTACAAAAGCCTTCAGACATACGTACAGTGCATACGTATAGATGTTGAATTCCATTCAAATTGCTTTTTTACGCTTTAGCTCGTTGAAATAAGTTCATAAAAATTCGAAATTAGGTAGCCATCAACAACGTTGGCAACTTAGGCTAATGCAAAAGGAAAATAAATTTAAAGACTTGGAGAAGGGAGGAACTCTTTTGGATTTGGTAGTTGAGTATATTTTCAGCATTTTTATTTATTAGGTAGAAAATGGGGCTGATTGTGTTGTTCATAACACAAGTAGGTAAGCATCAGTCTTAAGTAGAATTGAATTATTTTCACACAAAATTGTAACGTAGCTTTTTACGAAATAAATTTTAATTTTCTATTTTTAATTGACGATTGTCGTTTTCTTTTTTGATTTACCGCCTTGACTCAATATATTTTTTCGGGATTCTTAAGTCAGTAATTACTCAGCCCATTCTATAGAGTTGAAACCTATACAGATATTTTTTTTTCAAGGAGATATAAATTCTTCAACTACGTAAAAATAGTTATTTATTGCATATTTATGATTAAATTTACTTCAATTAACTTTGGAAAATTTACTTTGGAAAATGCATAGCATTTTTAATACGCTAAAAAACTGAAATAAACTGATACGACCAAAACTATATTGCAATAGGATTATACTAAAATACCAGGTTTTTGCACCATTCGTTAAGCATTTTATGTTTAAATATTATTTATATTCATTTATATTCAATACACGCTTGATTATATTTTTTCTAGTGTATTGATCGAGTATTGGAGCTTGCGTTTGTTGAGTTCGATACACCTAACTGCGAGCACAACATATATGTATGTTTCAATTGATTTAAACAAACCGAGCCATTTTCTATTAGAAATTGGATATTTTATAGATATTTTGGCTGCTTGAAATTATCTCTATCTCGGTATCAACGAATAACAATTCTCGCTAAAAAAAAAGCACAAGACAAATTTCACAGTCTCCATTTCAACTGCTTCGTACCTATTGCTCAAAGTACTTCACAATTCATGTCTAATAAATTCCACTGTAGAGTAACGACCATTATGCTTTCGTTCAAGAGTTTATTCTTTTACTGTTTTACAACCGCAACACTTGCCATCCAAGGCATAAGCTGCACGCTTTCCATTTTTTTTGAAGTCGTGCCGAGCAAAAGCCCCAAAGAAATGAAAAATTAAGGAACTAGGAAATATTTTCCTGTCTTTTATATGAATGTTCGTATGAAAAAGGGAGCTCGGAAATGGTGCAAGTTAGTGGTATGTATTACGTACGCTATAAGTATAAGTATGTTGGCGCGCTCTGAGACCCAAGATGCAGTACAGTCCGGGTGTTTTAGGTTTCCCTGCAATGCACTTAAGTCACGCCGGGGCTAGAGATATGTGGACGAAAACTGCACGGTGTAAGTGCAGAAGCTTGTGTCTGAGAGAATGTTACAATTTAAACTCGTCCGCTGGCACTTCCTCGGCAGAGCTAAGACCATAAACTAAAGAGTGTAAAAGTAGCGAAAAGCAAAAGAAAACGACCGACCGCATCCCGCTAGGAATAAGTGTGGTTATTGCAAAGATAGTCACTTCGATATAATAAGTACAAGCAACATACACACTCTTCTATTCATGAGAGCACTTTAAAACGTGACCAGCAGCGAGTTTACATTTCTCATATCAACGAAATATTAGACAGACGTGACGAATACAATCCGTTTGCTGGCATGTAACCTGAATAGAGGCAAAGAGCTCGATTCCTGCATTCCTGGAATCCGAGAAGCACAGAATCGAATGGGCAGTATATACTCACTGTAGTGTACTGAAGCCAGCTGGAGAGTTCAAAATAAATCGAAATAGAGTATCGAGCTTAAGATATTGAAACATTGACATTTGATCATGCAAATCAATACGCAGGCAAATGTGTTTTGTGTTTGTGATAGCAAGATTGTAGTCATAGATACAGTGGCTCACAAAAGTCAGCATACACCGCTTAAAAACGCGGAATTGGCAATATATAGGTAGAAAAAAAATGAAAAGACGGATGAAAAACGAACTTAAAAGGAATATCAGAGACATTGTAATCTATTTTACACAAAATTAATGAGAATATACATATACATACACATATACATAGTAAATAACAAGAAATTCCGCTGAAAGTGAGGAAACAAAAGTCAGCATACACCACGGAAAATTCAAAAGAATCATCCTAAGCGATGAGTCATACTGCGACAAAGATTGCTACCCGTGTTAATATACAAAGATAAACATTAGTACATTGCAAGTCGATCAAACTAAAGTGATTTGGGTGCCTTTAATGCTTAAAAATGAGGAAGGAAACAAGTTTGGAATTGCGAAAAATCGTCCTTAGTGAACGAGTGGAAGGGAAGTCGTATGGCGAAATTGATAAAATAGTTGCAAGAAGTCGGGCAACGGTGCAAACGATCATACTGAAAGCGGAAACAGAAGGGAGAATACAAAATAAACAACGAACAGGTAGACCCAAATCCTTAAGTAAGAGAGATGAGAGAGACTTGTTACGGAAAATAAGTAAGGAGCCACAAAAAAGTGCTCCGGCAATGACCACTGCACTTGCAAAGGCAACAGGGAAGCATGTGAGTCCAGAAACAATATGTAGAGTTTTGCGTAATCAGGGTTATAACGGTAGAGTTCCGCGTAGAAAACCTTCCATTTCTCCAGTTAATGAAAAGAAGAGGCTTGACTTCGCTCGCCTGCATCTTAATAAGGACGAAAATTTTTGGAATCAAGTTCTATTTAGTGATGAGAGAAAGTATAATATTTATGGCTCTGACGGGTGCGGATACGTGTGGAGGAAGCGGAACCAAGCATTGGCAAAGAAGAATTTGCGTACTACTGTGAAACACGATGGAGGGTCAGTCCTCGTATGGGGCTGTATGTCGGCCGCTGGTAAGGGGCAATTACATTTTATTGATATTACTATGGATCAATACATGTATTTGAACATATTGCGAGGCGATTTGATACCTTCTGTGCAGAAATTAGGAATACAGCCAGGTTGGGTCTTTCAGCAGGACAATATCCAAAACATACAGCTAGAAATGCCAAAGAATGGTTGCTGTATAACGTCCCTCATCAGCTTCACAGTTCACCTCAGTCTCCCGATTTAAACCCTATAGAGCATTTATGAGAGGAATTGGGTCGCAGAAAACGTGAGCCAGCCGTAAGAGTAACTATTACTAGCAAAGAGACCCTGAAATCTGCTCTGCTGTGTACCTGGATGAATATTCCACCCGAAATTACCGGATATCTCGTTTGTTCAATGCGAAGGCGTTTAGAAGCTGTTATTAAGGCTGGTGGAGGGCCTACAAAGTATTGAGCTCACGTTTTTTGGTCATTCTCGTTCTTTTCGAAACATGGCTCGTAGTGTATGCTGACTTTCGATGAATGAATTTTCTTAGTTTTCATGGCTTATTTCTTTCTGTGTTCGGATTTTCTTCATTGTTATGTTATGAAACTTATATTTAATGCCAATAGAGCTATTTTTACGTTTTCATTGCATTCTGTCTTATTCCACTGTACCATATTCGTGTTTTTACATGCTGTATGCTGACTTTTGTAAGCCACTGTATAAGAAGAATGGATACGAAATGGGACGAGAGAAATGAAGCAATTTTCGACCTCTGGTTGCAATGTGTTTGTGTAAAACAACAACAAATTTCATGCAGAAAAGTTGATGTATTTGGAAATTTGTGTCCATGTATTAGTTTCCCCGTTATCCCAACCACCCCGTAGATTGGATGGATTGGATTGAAATGAATGTTTACATAGAGAGTCTACAGCGCTGAGGGGTGGTGCGTGCGGCATTGAGGGGAAAGCTCTTTTACAGAGAGTAAAATTGCATGTGCAGTAAAATTGCTTCATTCACGTACGGGTTCATGCATTGTGATTGCGTGTCCATTCTTTATATGTCTATGATTGTAGTGCTCTTTGTTAAAGTTTGCACATTTTTGGCATTTTTTTGTTTCAGAGAAGTGAGCATCGAAATATGACAAACGTGCTTGTTCCATTCGGATTTGAGATTGAAACAACTTAGACACCGGGCTTTTGAGTAAACAAGAAGATCACTTGGCTAGGTCGCTACAGTAAGTCATTTATCCACCTCGCGAAAACAATGTGTCAATTGCAGAAATGCAGCTTTGTCATGAATATGCCAAATTATGTAGGCTTCAAAACGACCAAGAGGGGCTAGAATTTATATCTACGATAAGATTTAGCTCAAATGAAGCTAAGTTTTTCGAAATCGAGCATAAGTTAGATTTAATTCGTAGCGTGAGATTGGTTTTAAGTGGCTATGGCCAAAATGATCCCAGCAGTTTTACAAGGAAGGAACGACTATTAGCCACTTTGATTTAAAAAATGGAAGATAATATAAAGAAATAAAATAAAAACGATAAGAGCCAGTTGACCAAAATAGTATAGTCACTAGATTTTAAATTGTTATTGTTAATAACACTCTGAAGAACGTTGAGATTGTCCAATTAAATCATAAGGAAACATTTTTTTTACATTTCTTGCAATTCTTTTTTTTTAAAAATCATTTCATCTGAAAGCAGATATATGTATTTTAAGGTTTAAGTCTTTCCATTATTTGCAAATTAAAAATTGCAAAAAAGATAAAACTAGATCGATGGTCTGCAGGAAAGACCATCGATCTAGTTTTAACTACTTACTATACTACTACTTTTTTTGTGTCTTGCGAAATGAGCGCTGGCAAACATATTCTGTTTCAATTGCGCATTATAATACACATGTATATTATATTACATATCAGTGCTTGATAAGTTGTCAGTCGCTATGAAAGGGCTGATTGCCAAGGAAACTCGTGCATTCCCCTTTTTCGAAAACAAGTCAGCATTGTTACAACCACTACTAAATTTCAATGTTTATTCGTGTATAAGAAGATATCAATAATTTTAGGCAGATTTTATGGCTTTAAAAGAATATTTGTTGTGTTTTTGGTTCGTCTGTGTTTTGTCTTCAGAGAATTTACCAAAATTTTTCCGAAAACTAATTTTTTGAAAGACGTGCAAACTATTTTTTGATATTAGCTTGTGCTGTATCATTTTTTGCCAGGACACTTCACGGAAATAAACATACTTCATTAAAATAACTTAGATTAAGTTTGATTATATTTTTAGGAGGAGATAGAAAATATACAGCTTTCAGAACATTAAAGCTATATGCTAAGAAGGAGTAGAAAAACTTTGAATACTGTTGGTTCTAATTTTTTGAGCTTAAGTGATTTTGTGGCTGTAGGGAAAAACGTGTTACTTAAAATTGAAAAACAGATCTTAAAAAGAAATAAAATACTAAAGCTTAAAATTTAATATGAGCGACAAACTGAGAAAAAAGGCCTTTTTATCTTATAATTTTCCTAATTTTCGTTTCTTTGAACCACAGTAATATTGAAAACACCAACTGTGATAGAATTGTTATGAATGGTACCAGCAGCAAAATCACGGAACAAAACTTTTTGATATCAATTGTTTTCCTCGGAATATTCATTTATACTAGAAAATACAAAAACTTTAGCTCTGATCTTAAAGGTAGAACTATAATGCAATTAAGTGAGCTTTAAGTAGCTTAAGTGACAGTACGGTTGCATAGAAATCAAGCGGCATACCCATAATGTACTTATCTGCCGTTTCGTTAAGTTTCGTTCAATTCGGGCCACTTAAGTGGCCTACGACTGGGACCGTACATCAATTAAGTAAATTTGACAAGAGGTTTGCGTAACGACTACAACCAATAGAAGGCACGTAAAATATTTGAATATGTTTTCGTGGATCGTTTGGTATTTTTGCAGGAGGTAGAAGTAATGATCGTTCATATGCGGTATTGTAGACGCAATAATAGGTTTGTGAAATATTTGAATATTTTAGGTCTGTTCGCGTACTTTCAGTCACTGAATTTTACTGAATTTTCCTGAATCATGTGGTGGGGGACATTCATGAAAAGTACAAAAACGCTCACATTGCATTTCCTGAAAATTGACAAACAAAAGTGTCAGTTGTCGGTTTTCAGGAGAACAATAATGATAATAAAGTCATCCTAAGCGGTGATAAATTATCGTCACAAAAATATTCGTCCTTCATAATATTATAACATTAGGCCAAAAACCGTTTGACAGTTTTCAGTATTTTTAAGTAGCTCAGACCCTACTGAAAAAGGGGAAATTTTCCGTTTTCAGTAAAACGGAGTGCAAAAACGGCTTTATTGCAATTAATTGCAATTAATCGTAGTACGCGAACATACCTTTTATTGTTAAACGGCTCATTAACAGTTTACTATATAGGAAGTAGTAATTAGATGTCTCGAATATGATTCTGCGTGACATTGTAAACAGAATAACAGGTATCTAAAATATTTTTTCGTCGATCACTTAAATGCTATTTTTACAGGAGGTAGGAATAATGAGTTTCAAACATAATTTCAAAGAGAAAACGCGTTGAACAACATACGAAATAATAAATTATATAGTAGTTTATTTACTTGTATCTTTAAATTACTTACTTTTAAAAATACAAGTACATAAACTACTTAAAATGCCGTCTCACAGCTTTTTTCATTCAAAGAATAACCACACACCATGCTTCAGCTGTCCACTATTGAATATTAAACTTCAGCAGTAAAGACCTTGATGATTAAATATATTCCGGCCGCATACCAATATTGCTCAAAAAACATTTCTTTCGTACACTTATTTGAATATAAGCACAAATTAAGAGCCTGCACCAAGCCCATCTTTATAGATCTAATAATCTACAGCAAAGTGCTGAGGTTCAGCTCAGCTACAATTTTCTACGATTTCTTGCAACGGAGCTAGCAGGCTATGAAGACAACTATATTTCAATTGCAGCAAAAATCTATTCAAATATATTGCGTAAACGCTCACATCAGTTCATCTCATATGCCTCCAAATTCAAATTCATATTCGCCACTCTGACGGCAGCTTCATGAACCTTCACTTAATTCTATTATGGGCAAATTAACCGATCGACTTCAATTGAGTGAATTTTCGTTCAGTTTCAGCGCTCACTTAAGTTCACTTAATTGCATTATAGTTCTACCTTAAGACTTTGGCCGCCAACAGCGTTAGGGTTGTGTAAGCAAAAATCGAAACTTTTACCCCGAAAATATTACTTAGAACAATATTCTCACAAAAACTTGTGAGAACACATAATTACAAAATCCACAATTACACATTCACAATCCACAAACACTCAACAATAATGACATCAAAATTAAATATACAAGTAGGCAAAGCTTTGTAATGAAAAAATTAATATTTTTGATTGTTAATATAATATATTTTTACTTACAAAACAGACGTGTTTGTACTAAATTTTCAATTTAATATGGAAGACATTATAAATCCAAAAACTTTACGTATCAATTTTTAAGGACATTAACTTGATCGGTTCGTAACAACTCTTCACAAAGCTCTTTTTGCATTTGAAAAAAAAATGTAATCCAGAAGTGGTTAAGATTTCAATAGCTGCGTTTTATTTTCATCCAGAGTGTAGTAGGTATCCTGGATGCATAATAAAACGATCCAGAGTAGTACGCGAGTTTTTTTCTGTCAGACAGTTGTCATTTCAAAATTTGAGCTGTCATATAACCAACGCCGTTTTCAAATGTATAACTATTTATCCTGGTTGCCAGGGTGACATGGAAATTTTTGAAAATTCCAACTATTCCAGTTGATATGACTTTTCGAAATACGTTCCACAGAGAGAATTCACAAGTGTTTGTACTCTGGATGTTATTGTTGTTTCGTGTGCAAATCGATATCCTGCACTACTCTGGATGCATAATAAAACACGCCTAATATTCATTTGCAGCACAATCTAAAGTGTTTTTAAAATTTAATCCAATTGCAATAATGCAAGTTTGGACGATCGTTCTTAGATGTTGGGGATCAACAATTTGAAATCTAAAATCTTTCAATTCTATTTTCTTATAGTTATAACGTAAATACGTAAATACAATTCCACAAAATTTATCATTTTTGGAATCAAAAACAATCTAATTCTAAAATAGTACTTAACTACAACTTAAAACATTTAAGCCATGAGACAACAGAAATGAAAACTGTGTAATTCTTTGGCATAATATAGCCAATAAAAGCAGATATTTTTAACATTTCTATTAATAGTTGAAAGTATAAATTTCATTATCTCTTTCGAAAGAATTCTTTGAAATAAGAGAATAAGCCAAGAAGAAAGAAACGAAGGAGCGAAATGACGCTTGAAATTACATCAATACACAAGCTTAAAAGTAGATCTTTTTATCCACCAATTTTACACACTTTTGGTAGTCATTCGACAAACTTACTAACGTATCGGGTTTTTCCAAACTAGTCCAGCAAAATTATTATATAGATGGAGCTTTAACTGCGCATTTGGTAAATTGAATAATCATAACTCATGAATATGTGCAAATTGTAATGAATTTCATATGCCAACCCTTTTTAAATTGAGTAGGTAACGAGGATATGTTTTGAAAAGTTTTGAACAGCAGGATAGAATTTCAGTCTTTGATGCAAATGAAATGTATATTTCACGAGTCAAGTTTGGTGCGTCTTTAGCAAGTTAAGCCAAATGCACTAGTTGGTGCAGCCCTGAACAAAACTGATGAAAGCTAATCCATTAACCCCTGCGATCCCTGCTTGTGATGTTCCTTTGGAATTTTACATTATTATTGTAGTAAGCAATAAATTAAAAGATTCAGAAAGTTTCTATCAGCTATTTTACAATTTACAAAAAAAGCTACAAAAGTCAGTTCAATGTAACTTAATTTTTATGTCATAATCATTATAATTATTTCATATACTTAAGCTTCACTTAAATCTTTCTTTTAAAAAATGTTTCTTGAGAATTTTTTTTAAGTGGTACAACTAATTGAGTGCTGTACATCCTTAGTATTATTTTGTTTTTAACATGAGAAAAATACTTCCTGCTTCATCTTCAAGGACATTGGCAAGTTACATGAATTGAATAAGATTTTCAGAATTATTGAAAGCTTGAAATGAATGGTTTAATAAATATAAAGATCGTTGGAACCATATGTACTTAGAGTATGGCTGCGAAAATCCTTTGCAAATTATTTGTACATCCAAATACAGTTTTTCGTATGATCAATAACAAATTATTATTATATATATTGCTCTAGTAAATCCTTGTGCTTGGGAATAAGGGCTGCAAAAACTGTAATTTTGTGTAGATGTTTCCCTGCTTTGATAATTTTGTTATTTAATACTTTGGCTTTTTAAATAGCATTATATCAGAGAGATTTCGCTTAATTGGAGCTTTTAGTTTGTACTATAACCATACAACTAGATCATCAGCTATCAAAATATTTCAACACTGTGGAAAACCATAAATTTAAAGTCTTTCTCTTGAACACCTCTCTGAAAATCCATTCCCTAGCTAGACTTCACATCAAAGCCACCATAACGGTAAATGTTGTGTTAAGACAATATGATTTCGAGAGCGTAACTAATGGAAGCCGTAACTTTCGATTCGCAATCGAACCCTTCTTCCTGACCTGCTCTGGTGTAGAGTTTATTTATGACGTTTGTGGTGATATTGATGGGCAAATAATTCGGTAGTCCATGTCAAAATAGTGTGGTTTCTACGGCAAGCTAGGCAAAGGGGTGGTCTAGTGAAATGTTCGTGCTAAGATATCGTCAGGAAAGCGGAATTGCTTGTGATAAATGCTTAGCAAGTTCCGTTTCATGCTTTGCTGTCCGGGAATTGTTGTCCTTTGTTTATAGGTTAATGGGCTTTCGATGACTTTTTGTAGGCTTTCGTTGCTATTTAGGCCAGTGGAATTTCAAAAAGGAGTTGGACTGATTAAAGTAAATTTGAAATGATTTAAAGGAAAATTGATGAAAATTCACTTCTTTAACGGAAGTACACCTTTACGAACCAGTACAAAAAAACAGTTAAATAAACATAATGAAATTCATAGTATTTACATTTCAAAAGCCCAGTCGTATTTATTTAGTGACATAAACCGAAATATGTATATTTGAGCCAAAATATTATTTTACAGTTTTAACGCTTTTACATAAGATATTTGCTGTCAATATTTGAAATTTCAACTGACCGAGTCCAAGTTAATTTCTCGCAAACAAAACCCAAAACAAATTGATTCGAGACCATGCATCATTGGATTTCGAACATAAAGAAGAATTGCAAACAAAAGCAGTTATTTCTGGAAACGCACACACACACACACAAGTAGGTATGAGTCAATGAAGGGATGGATAAATTGATTGAGTGAAAAATCCACACAATTGCATAAGGAAGTAAATTTGAGGAAAAATCGAAGGGGAATGGATATTTTTTTTTGTTTGCGTAAGAATGAGATGATGATGCTGAAGAATAAAATAAAGGCGGCTGATTTTTCTGAACCATTTTGAGGTGCTTGCCCTTTACGGTTTGTTAGAAGTAAATATTATACCAATGGCTCAATTGTTCACTTTGTATTCGTAATTGAAAGACAGTAACGTTGAAAAATGAACATTTTAAAGAAAAAGGCTTATGTGATGGGAATTAATAAATGTGTATTTAATTTGTAATGGTATAAAGTTTTGCAGAAATATTTTTCCTAATACAAAATTTTCAATTTAATTGATGCCACTGTATTTGATTCAAACTATTTTAGTGGATATAAAATTATTTAAATGCATTAGAATTTACTGTAGTTTTCAATGTGGTTGAAATCTGATTCGTAAGCTTCATTCTTATATTTTGTAAATTTCTTTTAGCTCTAACATCGTCCACCGTAAATATACATAATTTTCTAGTCCCAAATGATTTGTCCTGGCTACAACTTTCATCTATATTTCACAAATCAGCTTTATTGTTTTATTGCTTGTTGAGAAAATTAATTCAAACCAGACGTCCCACTTTCCGTAACAATTTAAATTTGAGTAAATGCAGGATTTGTAGTTTAATTGCAATAAAAAAGGATTTGATTTTCAAAAAAAGTTGTCAGCTTGATTTTCAGTGCTCATGGTTGTATTTTCAGTTTAGGCCATGTGATTGTAAAATTTTTGATGTCAGTCAATTCGCGTTTAGCTTCAAATGGAAACATCTCGCCTGATACTCAATGAAAGGCACTGCTAAATTTTGGGTGCGACGACGGAGCTAAATAGAACATTTGTGTACTGTTTATATATTGCTTATAGAATATCCATTAATCACTCCTTTTCCAAAATCCATCAGCGGTACCTAAATGACTTTATCATGAATCAATATGGGCATCTCATTACAAGGGAGCAAGACGGTTTCCTCCCAGATCTGTCAACATCAACAAGGCTCGTACACTTCATGAATTTCATTGCGAATACTTTGGAGGCTCAACTAGAAGCTCACGCTGTATATAGGGACATATCTAAAGTTTTTGATCATGATTATCACGCGCTCCTTCTTTTTTCTTTATACATCATTAAATGGATAGACTCATATCTATCCAATTGATCTTACTATGTTCGATATTGTTCCTATCTCGTCCTTTTGTGCCTGAAAACGGTGTTCCACAACATTTTATTTCTCCTCCTCTTTTTATTTTATGTGGACTTTTGTGAATGTCAATTTCTTAGGGTGCAGTTCTTTTTTGTCAAAGTGTTTATTATTCCAATCATCTTAAACTCTTTGTGACCATAAGGTTCATTGATGACTGTAACCTTTTTCAATCCATCCTTCTTTTGAAAACAAAGAAATTCCATTTTTCTCATTGTATTTTATTATTCGTTTGAATACTCTCTTTTCTTGCCTGCGTCAAGAATCTTATAGTTATGTTTACCGCGACTAACGAGTATATATAACTCTCTCCTGCTCGATCATTTACTTCAACCCCCGGAAACATTTAAAGCTTACTTAGTTAAAAGCTAGAGTTAACCCACAAACAGTATGTTTAGGAAGGTGGATTATTACGTGTATGTTACGGACATGCCTCCATATTTGAGAGAACTTCAAAATTAACGTCATTATTTTCAAAATTTTATTTTAACATGAAAATAACGCTTTTACTTTGAACTACTGGGTATTTGTACTAGCTTATAATACTTCCTAACTTACAAAAAAACTATATATCAAATAAAATGTGTGCCTGTCAAATTATTATCTCAGTTATTTCTTACTTAAAACGAGAAAAAATCCTCTTGAAAATTTTTCTTTGTAGAATTCGTAATTTGGTTTATGGTTTCGAAAAAAACTAAATTCCTTTGTTTAAATTTTTTGGATAGTAGTTAATTTTTTGTCATGCTCTTAAGTCTGTACAACATGTCACAACGTGTTTCCGTTAAATTCTTGAAATAAGTTAGGGGCATAAAAACGATAAATTCTACAATTTATGTTATAAAAGATTCGAAATCAAAAACAAAATTATCCAATGAGTACCTCTTCCTATATATATCCTGATTCAATACATTCACACACACGCTATACTCAAAACTAATCAAACTCAGCAGCTGGCAACTCTATTTGACATATAAGCTGTAGCAATGATGGTGCTAGACGAAAAATTTTGCCGGTCGTCTGACTTGTAGGAGTATGCAAAAGCACTTGTGTAAACATGAAGGAAAATTCCAAAACTGTCCTCTACTGAGACGTCCAGACGACGATAGTATAAAAAAACCTACAGACATCTAACCAGGATACAAAAACTCCATTTCCTCAGGAAATTTCCCGAAGTGGAAATTTGAACGCGTGCGCTTTTCTTCCTGCTGTTCACAGCTCCAAGAATACTGCTCCATTCAAAGAGTGGACTATGCACACATTTTTCATTCCTCCAGGATGCCAATGCATTAGCTAAAGTGACTGCTCTTGTTGAAGTGTGTTCGGTGAATTTTCATGGAGTCGATGGAGAAAGTTTGGGATGAATTGCAGGCAGAGCGCGAAATTCCTTAAATGAAATCATTTCGAGCTCCAGCGCATGAATGGTGAGAAACAGACACCGTTACAGAGCTCCTGTAAGCTTTCGCCGTGGACGAGAATCCTGGCACTGAATGATGAGATACCGTGCTGTTTCGAGCTTCATCCTGTTTGTCAGTAGTACGGTTTGAACCGTCGTTTAATCGAAAGCGGCACAGAGCTACTCCTTCGCGTATTTACCGGCTGACAGCAGGACAACGACTTGTGAGCAAAGTGATTCAACCACGTCGCCGACAAAATATTTTGAGTCCTCCGGGTGGATACGTTCGAGTGTCGTGCGGCCATCCGTGATGAATCGATAGTGCTGATAGAACATCTTGTCGGTGTCGATATCGATATCTTGTCTTGATTGTAGTACCTACACCGGTAAAGTAAAGGTCAGATTCCGGAACCTTTTCCCCGAGCATCGAAATTCCATTATACGATCTTGGCATCTGACTTTGTGTTTGTACGGAGATGAATTTAAACAGATTTCGGACTTAGATTCGTCCGATTCTATTTCGGTTGAATTTAATGTCGTGAGGCTCTAAGTGGATAGTCTAGTGATAGTGACAGTGTTTTCGGCAGCCTTGCAAAAGCCAAGAAGTGATAGCGTTTCTGTTCTTCCGGCTACGATTTCGGTCGTGAGTGATGAAGGAGGATATAGTGGCCGATTGTGGGCTAAACTAATTTCGTTAAGTAACGTCGAGGATACAGTGGAATTATATACAAAACTGTCTATTGAGTTGAATAAGAAGAAAAAAAAAGTGAGCTGTGTAAAGGTGTGCTGTAGTTTAGTGCTTACCCACATTCATTTTCCTCTGATTAAGAAATGTGTGGGTAAGAGCAGTGGAAATATTACGGTTCAGCTGTAGGAAAAGTAATATTCCTTTCAATCGCCAAGAAGGGCTATCAGTGCGGTACTGAAAACGAGTGTACGTCTAGAGTGAAGTGAATTGAATGCTTTGAGATTGAAAGTTATTTGGTTTATTCCGTTGAATACTCAAATGTGCTTTGATTATGGAATACTAGATACAAGTCTTCATTAAGGATATACATTTAGTGGGATAGTATATTAAAGGTGAGACATGATTTGATGGAAATTTTTGAAATTAGCTGTGGCCGTATAGAATATGTGCCATGGACATCTTCATTAATATTTATTTCATAATTAAGGCTGCAATGGTTTTAATGCCAGATCCAAAGCAAAAATTTAAATACTCGTCATAAATTCCATAAAGAAAATTCCTTACTTTAGCACTTTTTTGCAAAAAGTTTTTCCTAGCTTAGGCTTTTTTCATTCGCTGTTAGTTTCGGTATACACAATCACAGATCAAAGCCTATTTTTCATTGATAGAAAGAAACTGTCACCGAAGATATATTATACTTTCTTCTCCGAAAGCAAGAATGAAACCTTTTATGCGTTTTTCTTTATGATTACTAAAAGGGCCAATATAATGATGATAATCGTGAATAAGAACAATAGTTCTGGCGATTCATAATAACTAATATGTGAATGATAACTTTCACTCTTAAGAGGTTTTACTTCAATGATTTTTTTATGTATATTTTGCAATTAATAATATTCTGGGATTTTCTATTGCAAAAAAAAAAGATTGCGCATTGTTGATATACATTTGGAAATTAACTTATAGCACAAACAGTTTCATTGATCACAAAATTCATGCATATTTTTTCTCCAGTAAAATCAAAAGTCCTGCTCTCTGCACAGATCCTCAAGTTATTTTTTTCAACTAACAAAGACTACAAAACAGTACGTTTGATCGAACCTATGCAAGCCCACTCAGCTTTAGTAAGAAGATCAGGAATAGTTCCAATCCTTCATTTTTGTTCATTTTCCCTCTTTTAAATGCATTGATAATTTTCTAGTACTCTCGAAAAATGCTCGATGCATCGGAAAATTCGATGATCACTCGTAAGTGACAGGCTTCGTAATGAGGTCTTTGAAAAGTTGACCATTGAAGTTTTACACATTCTAGTCGCTTCAAAGGAGGCATCTGTTGTAATATTTCCCAACCCTGGCATGCATAATGGCAAATAGCCTTTTGTAAATATACCTGTTAACCTCTTATGTGCGCTTGAATTATTTTTCCTGAGAACTAATTCTCAAACATGTAAACTATTTTGTTTCTTTTCTTTTTTTTAGCCACCATTTTTTCGAATAACAGCTGATAATCCCAATATTTTCCATAGAGAGCTAAGCGGGAATGACAGCGTTTGATATTCAAAAAAAAAGTATTCGTGTCGCTTTAGCAGGGTCTCTTATTTTTATATGTATGTTTGTAATTTTTGATATTACGGTTTTTTGTTAAAAGAAGCTTTAATAAGCTAAGCATCCACTTCTAGTAAGTGGTATCGCAAGTTTGAAAACAGGTTTGGACAAGAGATTGCGCACTGAGCTTTTGAGTTCTCCTGCCTCTGAGTATTTTAAGATTTCTAGATTTCCAGTTTTTCTTATCGTTAATTGAGCTATAAGTAAAATTGAGAATGTACTAATAAAACTAAATAAAAATATAATTCAAATCAAATCGACTGCACATCGTGATATTAGATTTAATATTAAAAATTAAAGTCATTTTATTTGCTTGGCGTTTTAAAGTGTATATTTAAAGTAAATATTTCAATTCACACTCAAACATAAGCAAATTATGAATAAAAACATCAGACAAGGTTGTAGCTAATGTTCCCGGCATGTTAGCAGCTGATTATTAGGAGTCTTTAGTAAATCTCAAAATTATTTTTCTATGCAAGTGAACAAAAAACACAGAAGTTTTTCTTTAACTTTTGCGTCTGATATCAGTGAATAAAGCAAATACTGAAGTAAAGTAAACAGAATACTCCAACTGTTTCAAAAATAATATTGCTTAAGAAAGTCGGCGCACAGAGGATTTCAATTTTAACTCTTCGAAAAATCATTTTTAATTTTTCGGAGTTATGAGATTTGTGGGACATTCGTGGATACGTAAAAAAACCTGAAAGAGAAAGTGCTTTTGACATGCGCCTCTATGTTTTCCTTCAGCTCTAACATATGAAACTGATTAGGAAGAGCAGCAAATGTTAGCTTGTGTAGTTCCGGGTCAACCACAGTCATAGACGGTCAATCATGATCACACATCAGAATTTGAATTGATTCAGCTCTGAGTAGCTTTCTGCATCAAACTAGGTTAAAAGCGTATTACGAGCTCTTGATTTTTCTCAAAATGTTTTCGAAAAAATATGTAATTAGGATCCTTACTCATCCACATCCACAAACATTTAGCAGTCCGGTCGCAGTCTTAGCAAATCTAGGAGCTTGACGGTAGGGAAAGTTAAATTAATGCAGAGGGTAATATCGAGCTTTTCTCACTATAAAAAAACCAGCTCTGCGTTAAAATAACCGTAAATACCGAATTTATGTTCAGTGTGAAAAATTCCGAGCCTATTTACATATAAAGCAAAAATTTTCTCATGGATTTATATAAATCTTGAATTGATGTGTTAATTTTTTGGTTAAAGGAAATAATTTTACTTTTTTATTAACAACGTTAGCATTAATTTTACCTTTACTTTAACAACTATTATTTTCGATAGCACAGCTCAAAACTTCATTGAATGGATATGAATACAAATGTTTTTGAATTCAAGACTGATCACTACTCAGCTAAACTACAACAGAATATAAGAAGCTATTTTTCTCCTGTAATTCCAGTGGTTTATCTTCAAAGACAAAACTAAACTCTGTTGAATATATACCAAGTACCAAATATCAAAAAGCATCAAAAGCAACTGCCGAGAAAATGTGAAAAGTGATCTGAAAATTGAGTTTTGTTACAAAAAGACAATCAAAAATGCTTGCAGCTCTCATTTATCACAAAAGGAAGATCAGCTTAAATCACGTTGGGCCCACTGTAAGCAATTACGCACTATTGAGTGTTCACCTTCATGTATAAAATTCGGTGACAAGATTTCCATTGTTTCTTGAACATTCTACCACCTTCCTTCTCAGCATTCTTCATCTGTTTATGCCTTATCTCCTACAAACTTTATGCCAGTTGAAATGTGTCACAATCGATCACTTAACATAGTTTTATTGACTCCATTGTCTAATCAAACAATCGTAAGAGCATTGAAAACAATATTCAGTGCCGGCTGGAATGGTCTTTCAACAAATTTTTGATCCAATGAGTTACTGAGCCTACTTTTATCAATCATTTTCAACAAAATTATTTCCTGCTTGCTGAAAAGAAGCTTTTGTATTCCCAGTTCGTAAATTACCATCCAATTACCGTCCGATATCACTTTCAGCTGTGCTTCATGATATCACTACCAATGAATTTTGTTAATTAATTTCCCGCAAGCAGCACGAATTCTGCAAAACTGACTCTACGTCTACAAATTTAGTTTACTGCACAAATTACGTTGTCAAATCAGTTGATGAGCGGTTTAAAGTAAATGCCATTAACACGGCTTTTCCAAAGGCATTCAACAACGTGGACCATAACATTCTCCTGATGAAATTACAGAAACTTAGATTTTCCTCTTTTATTATCTGATGTCTTGACTCCTCTATGATCGATTTTGTTGTTTTCGATACAAGTTCTGTTTATATTCTCCACCCAAAACTAGAATTCCACAAATATCTATTCTGGGCTCTCTTCTGTGATTATTTCATGTATATGATCTGCCGCCATTAGTTATTGCGTATCATTTTGAAGCTAGTGATCTTTAACTTTTTGAAAATTTAAGATCTATCGAGGACTGCATCTTCCTTTGGTTCAACCTGGATGGACTTGAAAACTCTTGTCAAACTAACAAGCTTGTGTCGAAAAGTGAATCCGTTGGTTTAAAGAATTTAATGAATGCCTATTTACTGTGTAGCCCTACTCGTGTAATGGATCTTGGAGTTACTTTTGATGACTAACTAAAATTTGATTTACAATTCTTGGATATCATTAATTATGTCCTAAAATTTCCGGCCTTGTTTTCAGTATAATTCGCCAAATTTCAGTGATTTTTTCCAACTTTTTGGTTAGATCTCTCTAAATATTTGCACTTGCTGTCTGGTTTCAACAGTACGATAGTTTACGCAAACCATTTCCTTCAACTTCAAATAGTCTGACCGATGGACTATACTTAATCTTTCGACATTGTCTATCAATCAGTGTTTCCAGATTAAACTATGTTTCAAAGTTCCAAACTGTCTTAGGTTAGAGGACATAAAATTTTGTTATCCTTCTGGCCCCACTCGGTGCTGTGAAGTAAACTAAAAGTAATATGCTAAGCACAATGAAAAAGTTCTAAATGTCTTATGAAAATATAATTATTTACTCACATTCCTTAAAATTGAAATAAATAAGTCTTAGTATTAAAAATAGTATTTTGATTTTAATCCTGAAGTTCGTGGGATACACTTTTCACGAAAGTTCGCTGTTATTGTTATTTGTGATTTATCTTAACTTTTTTCAATAAGTTTTTGAAATAAAAGATGGAAATAATGGAGTATTTAAATATTAAAAACATAAATGAAAAAAGAATTTGAAGAATTATTTAAGTCCTATATTTTTGGATAAACAAATGTTTAAATTTATTGAGTTACGATTATAATTGTAATCACCAAACAAAATAAATACCAACCAAGCTTTTATCATAACCAACATCTAAACAAACCAAATTAATTTCATTGAAATACTAAATAGCTTCCAAATACATTTGCTTTCCCAAGTCACCATTTATAATACAACAAAACAATTTAGGTCATAAAGCGAATCTTCTATCGATTAAAACATTTCAATCGATCATGTAGACTGTATACAATGGGCTGCATTGTTGAAATCTCTCAAAAGCTGAAGCTTCTGCCGACCAACAAACTTAAACACCAACCCTTCGACCATCAATTCAAATATTGACCCAAGATCCAGCTAATGCAACTGCAATCAGTCTCATAAGTACGAAAATAATCAAAGTTCGAACTTCCTTGGTTCAATATTGAAATCTTCAATTTAATCTTCTTATCATTTGACCATAAAGTTTTGATTCGATTTCTCTTATTCCCAACCACAACTACTTCAACGACAGCATGCATCCCGTCATCCAGCTTGTGGTCACTGTCACTGTAACTTTGATGGACCCAATGGCGGAAGCCCTATGAATGAATGCGAGTGCCCGAAGTGTTGAATTAATTCCATTCCGATGGGATTCGTAAACGTAAGAGTGAACTATCAACTTTTCTAATGAATCCATAACATTGCTCACCACTCACTTCTCCAGCCACTCTCACTCACCCTCTGTCAGGTCGCGTCTTTCGTGAAAACTTTACCATTGACTAAATCCCATTTATAAAGATTTAAGTCGAATAATCTCCTTGATTCACAGCCCTGCTGCACTGTCGTCACTATTCGAATGAATCTACATGAATTTTATTAAGTTGTAAGCGAATTGATGGGCAATGGTGAGACCGAGTTGAAAATAGATACATATAAGTTTATATATCTACGTATGCCGGTTTCTCATACCTACTGTGGTGGGCATAGTGATGCAATGGGGGTATGAACAGCCATGCATAAGTTGAGGTGGCATGTCAAAGTTTCATATAGTCACATTGTGTGAAAGTTAGATTCGATGCTGATATGAGAATCAAAATGAAGCATCAAGAAGGGATTCAGGACGATGTCACAGATACTGTGAGGAGATATGACACATCCTTATTCGTGTCAGGCTAATTGTGTTAGATGTCGTTTGGGCACGTATATGGCTGTATCATGGTCTGAATTGTTCATTGCGATAGAGTTACCATATTTCCATTAAACTGACAAGAAATTGTTTAGTTGAACTGAGGAAATAAGTGGAAATTCTGAAACGTGTTCTAAAAATAAGATAAACCAGTTTTGTTTTTCAGTGGCTTTCAAAACTAGGCTTTGAATTCAAACTCCAATTATTTTTTTAAGTAACCAAACATAATTTGATTGTTTTAGCTCAAAAATATATTTAGCTTGGCAACCCGTTTTCATCACAATTGATAGCGTGACTATAATTTTGTATCTAAAGTTTACCACTGCACTTTCAGAATCATCCCCTACACATATCAATTAATCGGGCTGCGGTAGCAGTGGTAGAGCAAGACCAATTGTCCAAACCACACCCCTAGATCGTACAAGGGAAGATAAATTGAAAGTACAAATGCCAATTTATAGTTATTGTCTGGTCTACAAAGCTATCGCCTTCTTTTCTATTCGTTACTGATAGTGCTGCAAGTCAGGATAGAGAGCGATAAAAGTGCAAATAATCGTCTCTGTACCATCATACAATACACTTTATTAAGCAGTAGACTATCTTCTTGGTTTCGGGCTGACGAGATTAAGTACGTAGTTTCGATATCCAGAGTCCCTGCTGTTGAATACAATGTCTTATTTTATTTGCGATGATTAAGATATTTTTGGGAATTTTTTTTCGGGATGTCAGTACTAAAAATGGACGGCTATATGTGAATACAAAATATAATAAAAAAAATTGTTATGTCGTCAGTGTTTTTGAAAATGATGATTTATATTCTCAATTACTTTGATTGGTTTACTCTGATTTTCAACAATTATTATTTAAAACATCGTTCAGTTAAAACACACACTGAAAGAAAAAAATATGGCTACTCCATGGTTGTTCGGACCATATTATAGTTCCCCTTACCATAAAACTGTTTCATGTTTCCCACGACCATGTTAATGATAACCCTGATCATAGTGCATAGTTTTCATGAAAATAGTATAGTTGAGACAAACATATTCTATAAAACTGATTTTCAACATGGTTGTGTCAATCATATTAGGGATGTTTTTTTGCTCCCCCTATCTATAACAGAACAATGCAGACGCATTGGGAATAACAACAACTCCCCCTTTCCATAACAGAAGTTGTTGTTTCCAATGCGTCTGCATTGGTCTGTTATGGATAAGGGGACCAAAAAAAACGCGCCTATTATTTACATGATCCAGCAACAATATCCCATGGTTTTGCGAAACCTAAGTATGTACCCGTTGCACAAAATCACGCTCTATTTTCGGAGCTTTGTGTCCAAGTCGCTCACGAGTATGGTCGCTCGTTCACGCGAAAAGTTTGTGTCCAAGTGCAAGTGGAAAGATAAAAAAACTGTTTTCGACGGTTCACTTGAAAAACATATCTTTTACTTGGATTAATTTGAAAAGTAAAGGCCTGGTATTACTGCAAAGAGATGATTGTCATAAATTTATTCTTCACTGAAACTGTTAGGGAATGATAAGCAACATTCGCATGTCCATAACTTGTAATCATTGCTTCCAATTGACAATAAGATCTCAATTTCGTTTATAAATCTTCAAATGTTTCTAATCAATGCATAATATTTTAATGAATATCGTTATGACGGCGATACAGTCTCCATGTTTATTTCTTAAAAACTGTGCTACATAGCATACTTCACAGAGCTACATTAAAATCTTGTATAGTTTGGCTACCAGTAGTATTGTCTTGAAAACCATATTTTTTTGTTTCCAATAACCATGTTTTTGTTTGAGTCAAGTAAATGTAAGGTTTCGTTAACCATAGCCATGGTTGTCACAACCTTATTGCATATTTGCTGCACATATTTTTAAGATGAATACAACCTTACATTAGTTGTGACAACTGAAGACAATGATCCTTATCCTAAATTGAAAAAAAAAATATGGTTGCGTTAACAATACAATTTAGTTTCCAAGACTCGTGCTTATGTTTGAAACAACCATAAAAAAGTTGCTAGAAATATTAATATGTTTGTCATTACCACAATAGAAATTCATTGGAGTTTATTGTTATTGTTGATGCAACCATTCTATGTTTGAATCAAACATAGTTCAAAAACATCAAAAAATTTCAGAGAAAAAATCTCAGGAACGCGCCATCCGATTGAACTGAAATTTTCAGGATACATTGGTGTGTATGCAGAATAGTGTCAAGTTTCACAAAATGCTAATACTCTTTGACCCTTTGGCGCCGGCGGTCAATTTAGTGATATTTTAAATATATCTATTATTGTGTCAACAAACAATATTTGCAAAAACAACATTTTTGGAATAAATTTCGAACGTGTTTTTAATGTGAATATAATAATATTTTTGAAAATTTGAACCCTATGTGCGCGCTTGGCGCCTAAAATGAGAATGGGAAAATTTGAAAATTTTTGATTTGCAATAACTTTTGACTTGATAAACAAATCATTATGAAACTTATAGGACTTATTGATATTACTAAGTTGTAGATTAATGAAGTTTTTTATGAACGTACTGGCAACCCTGCAGCTACGGTAGGCATTGAAAGTAAAAGCCTTCAAACCATCGACTCTCCTGAAAATTTTCGTCTATTACATTGAAAACCAACTCATATAGAAATTCTATGCTTTGTCTAAACAACCAAAGCAAAGCTTTTTAAATTTCACGTCGAGCAAGAACGGTGCCAATTAACCTATATTTTAAGCATCAAAAACTTCTGTTCACGAGAACTCACTAACCAATTATCACATACAGTTGAAATTTACAGAATATATTGGTATTCAGTAGGACCAGGTCTGATAGAAGCGATTTTGAAATGCGGACAACTCTCTTCCAGTGGTGCCATGTTCAAAAATTATAAAGAAAAAAAAACTTATTTTTGCCTTATGAATTCTGATTCAGTTCCCAGATTTTCATGAAATTCACAAAGTAGCTGAACCTTTCTTTGAACCGTGTTTGGTTGAGAAATTCGGTTGGTGCTGCCAGCTATGGTAATTTTGGTGTCTTGATTTTTTAAAATTCGCTCAGGAATAAGAAGCTTTTTGCCCTATAACTTCCAGTGCAGTCATGAAATCAAAACGAATTTCATATGATATGGAATATATTATAATATAATATTCCTATAATATGGAACTTATTATAGGCATTATTCAGAAGGAATCCGGTTAAAAAACCATGATGGGGTTGGCAGCTGTTTTTGGTTTTGTAGTTATTTGCAATATCTTTATTAAGCGATATTATCGCAAAGCTTTTAAAAGGTGATGACCTTGTAGTAACAATAAACAACAAATATTAAGTTTTCGAACATTAGAAAACTTTGCGACTGGTAGCCCTAAATTTCTTTGTATCCCTTTAACTTCCAATGCAGTCATCGGATCAAAACAAAATTTGCAGGGTAGGTTGATTTCGAGGCGTTTTTTTTGTATTTTCGTATCAATAAATGCTTACATTAAGTATTCGTATCGCAAACATTTACAGTGAAAATAAGTCACAAATGTTTAAATTTTCTAAGTTCTAGAAGTTTTTGAGTCCCAAACATGTTTCGTTTTTTGATCCCAAACATCTTTCTATCCCTGTAACTTTCGACCAAATCACCGGATAAAATCAAGATCAATAGAGTTATTTGGGAGACTTTTAGTTGCAGTGCTGGTAAAGTGTTATGCTGTTTTCAAAGTTTTACAGTGTTTGGCTTTCCTAAATCTTGAAATTCATGCCAGTGGTAGTCCTGAAATCCTTTCCCCCCTATGAGTTTAAATTCATTGTTAAGGTAATTGAATTTGATCACGGTTCCCTTCTTGTCTATAAATCAGCATAGACAACGTATATCATTTCTACAGCATCGAAGCCGAGCATATTGAAACGGGAAACTTCGATCGTTTTGCGGAATCAGCCTCCGAAAGCAGAATCAAATTGGAAATGTTTTTGCGGGATGATTAAAATTGAACAACTTTTTATTAACATTAAAACTTTTAATCTACATTGAAAATTATATTTTTGACAAAGTGGTTTCGAAAGTACGCACTGCTTCTCATCAGACACCAGCACACAGTGCATACTTGACTGGCGTGACCACTTGCAGGTGGAAATCATTACATTTTTATTTATGCTAGTTGTGGCAAATTTTAACATCTCCGACTTATATCCATGGATATAATTTTACTTAGTAAAGGTAATTGAATTTGATCACGGTTCCCTTCTTGTCTATAAATCAGCATAGACAACGTATATCATTTCTACAGCATCGAAGCCGAGCATATTGAAACGGGAAACTTCGATCGTTTTGCGGAATCAGCCTCCGAAAGCAGAATCAAATTGGAAATGTTTTTGCGGGATGATTAAAATTGAACAACTTTTTATTAACATTAAAACTTTTAATCTACATTGAAAATTATATTTTTGACAAAGTGGTTTCGAAAGTACGCACTGCTTCTCATCAGACACCAGCACACAGTGCATACTTGACTGGCGTGACCACTTGCAGGTGGAAATCATTACATTTTTATTTATGCTAGTTGTGGCAAATTTTAACATCTCCGACTTATATCCATGGATATAATTTTACTTAGTAAAGGTAATTGAATTTGATCACGGTTCCCTTCTTGTCTATAAATCAGCATAGACAACGTATATCATTTCTACAGCATCGAAGCCGAGCATATTGAAACGGGAAACTTCGATCGTTTTGCGGAATCAGCCTCCGAAAGCAGAATCAAATTGGAAATGTTTTTGCGGGATGATTAAAATTGAACAACTTTTTATTAACATTAAAACTTTTAATCTACATTGAAAATTATATTTTTGACAAAGTGGTTTCGAAAGTACGCACTGCTTCTCATCAGACACCAGCACACAGTGCATACTTGACTGGCGTGACCACTTGCAGGTGGAAATCATTACATTTTTATTTATGCTAGTTGTGGCAAATTTTAACATCTCCGACTTATATCCATGGATATAATTTTACTTAGTAAAGGTAATTGAATTTGATCACGGTTCCCTTCTTGTCTATAAATCAGCATAGACAACGTATATCATTTCTACAGCATCGAAGCCGAGCATATTGAAACGGGAAACTTCGATCGTTTTGCGGAATCAGCCTCCGAAAGCAGAATCAAATTGGAAATGTTTTTGCTGGTGTCTGATGAGAAGCAGTGCGTACTTTCGAAACCACTTTGTCAAAAATATAATTTTCAATGTAGATTAAAAGTTTTAATGTTAATAAAAAGTTGTTCAATTTTAATCATCCCGCAAAAACATTTCCAATTTGATTCTGCTTTCGGAGGCTGATTCCGCAAAACGATCGAAGTTTCCCGTTTCAATATGCTCGGCTTCGATGCTGTAGAAATGATATACGTTGTCTATGCTGATTTATAGACAAGAAGGGAACCGTGATCAAATTCAATTACCTTTACTAAGTAAAATTATATCCATGGATATAAGTCGGAGATGTTAAAATTTGCCACAACTAGCATAAATAAAAATGTAATGATTTCCACCTGCAAGTGGTCACGCCAGTCAAGTATGCACTGTGTGCTGGTGTCTGATGAGAAGCAGTGCGTACTTTCGAAACCACTTTGTCAAAAATATAATTTTCAATGTAGATTAAAAGTTTTAATGTTAATAAAAAGTTGTTCAATTTTAATCATCCCGCAAAAACATTTCCAATTTCATTGTTAAGATCAAAAAGGCTTCGAAACAGGTTGGCACTCGAAACAGGTTGGAGCACGTTTGGTACAATATGCACTCAAAATCTGCACGATTCTTCTATTGTTCATCGAACATAACTGTTTCTAGGGACTTAGGGGCGCTAGAGTTTTTTTTCTTTCAGTGCATATTACGTGCATACATAAATTTCAAATTTATTAATTGATTTGCCGACAAATTTACATGTTACTTTGTCCACGCAACCACCAACTAGAATCTGGTCTGATTTCAATTCACTAATTTTATATTTAACAAACAAATCATCACAAAATCAATCCTCGTCTAATCAACATCCCCACACTCCCTATACTCTCCACATCTACCAAATATATTCGAATTCCCTGATAATATCATTATGCTGCGTATGGAGACACGATAATTATGATTTCAATTCACTATATCTATCCATCTTCCAAGTGTAATTCTCGATGATGAATTAGGGTTTTGATTAGGGTTGCCATAAATTTCAAGTTAGTATCGGACGACAAAGTGCTCGATTGTGTTTCGTTCTGTTGCAAACAGTCGAAAACCAGACCACTTGTGCCGCAACATAAGCTCGCAGACAAACCCATATAATTTGATTTTCGGATTTTCATTCATTTCACCAGTTGTGTTCACTAGCTGGCTGTTGTGTTTGTGCTCCTTTTCAAGGATACGATCACACGAACGTATATGTCTGCGGGCCCGTTGATAACGCAGCAAGGACTAAAGTCTAATGATAATCTGCTGTTTGTGAGGAGATATTATTTTGAGTATGCGGTGAAATTATTTCGGCTTTGTCGAATGATATGATACAATAGTAAGGACCTACATATGAGCAATATGAATAGTCAGTATTCCAGGAATGATTCACACGGTTTAATGTTCTGCTTACGTGTGTTTCATTTCGATATGATTCGGGTTAGTTTGGTCTGTTGGGTTGTGCTGAATGTTGGATTTAGTAATGCATATCTCATTTCTTAAGAAACGCAAACAGATTAGTGGATTAGTGAGAATGTAATAGAATTGAAGTTGAGAAATATGTGTCTGGAGGATATTTGCCGGTTTGTAGTGAATTTGATTTGAAATATGGAGACTAAAATTTTTCACAAAAATGTTGAGGCTTTTACGTGAAATATAAGTGAAATTAACTGAGGTTTTCCAAAAACCGATGAAATACAGCAGCTGACAACCAAAATGTTGTGGCCAGATAACTTGTAAAAAATGATAAATATCCATCAGTTTCTAAATGAAATAAAGAAAAACAGTTAAGAGACATAATGTTTATTTATCTTTAAGAGAAAATAATTGAAAAAATAGTCCATTACCATGAAAATTAAAAAAAAAGTACAGATAAGAGCTAATTTTGACCTTCACTAATGGTTTTTCCTAGAAAAAATCTTAATACAAATCTTCTAAAATTTTAAAAAATATTTCTAGTATTTCGTAGGATAGCTTGGCTGAACTTGGTTCCACTCTTCTTGCAAAGTTTTTTAAGGTCCTGTTTGTTGTTAATTCAACTCTGACCACAAATTCTCTATAACATTCAAGTCCGGACACTGTGGTGGTGTTTGAAAAACATATGTGGAATTCCAAATGAGGCACGACTGTTGGGAGGAATGCTCCGGATTATTGATCTATTAAAATATAAAACAATCTCTGATATTCAATTGTTTTGCACTTTGCAGTAAGTTCCGTTTCAAAATATTCAGGTACTGGTGTTTGTTTATGATATCATCGATGAAAGCCTGATTTCCAATCACTGCTGCCGACATACATAACATGTTCACCTCCATGTTTCACAGTGGCCCTTAAATGTTTTGGATTGAGCTCTGCATTTGGTATCAGATCCAAATAAATATAATTTATTTTCATCAGAGAAAATTATGGTATCCTTTCACAGATGTTCGCTAGTGAAATCAATTCTGCGCAATATGTTTATGCGATTGATGAAAGGTTTCTTCTGGGCAACTATGCCGCCAAACATGGCATTCCTGAGTATCCTCCTTTTAGTTAAGGGGTAGCACTTTTTGCCGAGAGTCTGCTAAGAAATTTCTTTCAATTTCGGGGCACTAAATACTGAATCATTTTTTGACTGTCTCACAATCTAACGGCAATCCATTTTATAAACAATTGACACGATTTTCGCGGACAAAATGTTCAAAAATATGCTGCACCGTTGAACCACTCCTTTTAACTAGTTCACCGATTTTTTTTTTATTTGCCTTCCCTAAAATGGTTTATTATTAACTTTTGTTCTTGAATAGACCCATCGTGAATTAAGTATGGTATTATTCTTTACAGAATAATACGATATCGTTCAAAAACCAAGGTCTGACTGATAGTCATCATGTCTGCAATGCGATATTCAACGGTACTTTTTCTAGCATAATTCATTTCAATTTATTTGTGCTGTTAGGTGAAAACCAGCTCCTATATGGATTTCCATTGCTTTTTGTCGTGACGATTTATTTTTATTGTTATTCTTTCTTATTCTTTTTCTTCAGAAACTGACAGATGTTGCTAGTTTGTCAGAAGCTACTCGGCCACATTATTTTGTCTGTCAGCCACTGTATTTATATTGATTGCTTCTCAGCGGTGGTTTAAAAACCTTAAAACAGAATTTCATGTTTGCATTTTTAGATGGTTTCTTGAAGATTTTATCCACTTTCTTAGCTCTCAGCTATAATATAATTATTCACCAACTACATAAAATAGCTGGGAAAAAGACTTGTTAACAATTTTATTTTCACACGATCACAAAAAAATTTGAGATTTGATGGCTTGATATCTCAAGATGGTAATAAAATCTCTTGTCCCAGTTTAACTGGTTACAATAAGGAATCCTTTTTTTGAACTTGAGGCTAGGAAAATTTGTCAGTAATTCATAACTCACGCCATAATAAGAATGGTTTTTATATGGGGTGAGCTATGGGCTAATTGCACCTATAATGATTTGCCACAATCAATACACAACCAATCATGCAAAGAGATAATAGACTATGGTCTTTAAAATCAGGATGAAAAGATGTTGAGCCAACCGCAGTTATTTGAAAACAAGCATATAATCTCAAAAATAAAACAGTAAAACTATAAGAGAGGGATGTATAAACGTGATTCAACTTCAAAGCTCGAATCGTAGATGCAAACTTTCGGTTTGCAGGTCTCTTTAAACTGAAATATATGCTTGCTAAATAGTATCCTTCCAAAGGCCTTTTGAAGGTCAAACTAAAGAAAGAAGTTATATGTGAGTCGTTGATCTTACGATATAGCCTGCTTCCATTTGGTATTAAAAGCTGGTTACTGCAATTTTATTTCGAAAGTATGCACTGATTCTCATCAGACGCCAGCTTACAGTGCATACTTGACTGATGTGACCACTTGCAGTTGGAGATCATTAATTTTTATTTACGTTAGTTGTGACAAATTTTAACTTCCTCGACTTATATCCATCGATATAATTTACTCATAAAGGCTATTGTTTTGTGATTATGGTTCCCCTCTTGTCTATAAATCAGCAAAGGCAACGTATATCATCTCTAAAGCTTATCACGATCGAGTTTCCCGTATCAATTATTCTCTGCTTTGATAAGCTTTACAGACGATATAAGTGGTCTATGCTGATTTATAGAAAAGAAAGGGACCATGATTACAAATCAAAAATATTTGGTTTTTGAAAATCTTCTGATTCTATTCCCTATTTAGTCCAATCCCTGAAAAATTTGAGCAACATTTCCTGGTTGCCGCAAAAATGACAATGTTTTCAGTCAGCAAAAGACATGTCCAGTGTCTTAATGGTGAATTTCTAGGTGACCGGATTCAAGTGTCTTTCGCATATTTAATGTACCATTGTAATTTCACTTCACTCTGGAAATTTTCTAGAGAGTCAGAATCAAAGCTGCCACTTTGGATACTTTCGTATCATTTTAGGTAAAAATCAAGTTTGAAAAATTTAAATGATACGGCGATACACTTTTCTTTAAACGGATACTATGCGTGCAGCGTTCAATGTAATATCATTTTTCAGAAGGGATAAACAATAACCTAAAATTGTAACCTGATTAGAGTGTTGTGTGTGAAAATTCAATTTGTTTATGGTTGATTTTGAAACATGATTATACTATCATAAGTTCACTATTAACTTTTATGTATAAAAATTCTTCATCAAATGAAATATCCCTCTCTAAAGAGCTGTAACGCTTGAATTGGAAGCAAAATTGTGAGCAATGGATGCGTGTTTCCAGGAAGCAGTGCAAATATTCATTTCTTTGGCTGATAAACCAGGTGACGATGTGTTTTGTAATGTTTGAGAAACAAGCATTACACATATTTATTCTCATCTGTATACGTTTGAACAGACCACAACGCACATCCAAAAACTAAAACAGAAAAACCGAGAGATCATTATTTGGTTAGTTTTGCTCAAACAATTAGATAAAATCTTTCGGGCGAATGGTTTGCGAAGCATAAATCCACTTAGTATTATATCGTATTAATTACACCCTACTTATAAGCTATTGGGACTATTTCCCGGATGTTTAAGATATACATCGAGATAATTTTCAAGAGATTCAACTTTAAAATGACATCAAAAATCCTCAAAATATTTAGCCACTGTTGAAACATCGTTAATTTTTTTGATTGAATTTCTGAACTTGACTGTAAGTTGCGCCGAAGTGTTTGAGAAATGGCAAAATATTTCTTTGAAAAAATGCTGCTATTTGTTTAAAGAGGAGCAGCGGAATCCTGGGAAAAGTTATGTTAGATAAATATTAGGTCTTCCTTTGTTTTGCACATACGCACTTTTTTATTTTCGTCAATTTTATTTATATTTTCCAGAGTAACAATTATTATTTATTCGAAAGTGTTTGTATAGATCCACTACCTCACCGTACTCTGCCATCTGATAGGTCACCCTGGCAACTAGTAAGCAAATTTTTTTGGCCATCCACACTAGTGAATAAAACTAGATATCACATTGATATTCATCACTAGAATTGTTGATACGGTGAATATGTTTCTCTTATAAATTTCCATTAATTTGAATACGAAATGAAGCTTCTGAAGTGGCAGCACCTGTCACAGCAAAGGATATCTTTGTATCATTTTCCACTCTTGGCGTAAAATATTTGGTTTGAAGATAAAAAAAAGACACTTTATTTTGGAATTTATTTCAAAGCATACTGTTCCAGGTTAAAATTTTAGTTATTAATAAAAATGTTTAATTATATCTCAGTCCCAAATTCATCTATATACCTTGAGTGGCAAAATCACAGGCATGAAATATGAATTTTAAGCTCTTGATCGTCATTTTAACTACATTTATCAGTAAATTATTAGTATTTAAGTATTATATAGCTAAGTCAATCCCACGTATTGTACTATCTGGGTAATATTTTGTAAGTGTAAGCCGAAAAATAAACAAATGATAAAAAGTGGTCATAATCAAAATACTAAAAGAGCCACCAGGCCAAAAGAGAATAGCCGCTAAATGTAAGATCTTTTATGTTAAATACCCCTTAAGCTAAGCAATCTATGTGCAATCTAATGAATAAATATTTTTTTCATTAATGAAAAAAAGTACATTTATATCAAAATCAAAGAAAAAAAAAAAAAAAAAAAATTTTTTTTAAACGTTGTTATTTCGAGCAAAATAATGTGTAAAAATAAAAATAAATATATATAAAACTTTGATGATAGATTTATTGTATATAGACCTAATCTGCAAAAATTGTAAAACTATGCTATATATTTGAGGGAATAGCAGCGAAAGAAATATCAAATAAGATGTACACCGCATGGACTGGGCACCAATTTTATTGTTACGTGGCCACAATTCACGCTCATATCATACAATTTTGCATTCTACAATAAAATCAATAGCATGTTCTCAAAAAGCTCAGAACCGCAAAGCAAATAGGCGCACATACATATCTATATATTAATTCCTGTCTTCTACGTAATTGTCAACGAAATAAAAAGTAACATAACTGAAATACAAACAACAAGATCTGGATATTACTTTAATCTGCTGGAAAGGCAATGAAACCATCTAGTAGTTTCACGTACAAGTAGGACTTGCTATAAAAGTTACGGTGAAACACAAGTGATCAAATCAGTTAAACATCTGCGTTTGGTAGAATATTGGAAACATAAAGCATTAGGCGCAATAGTGTTCCGCGAGCAAAGTTAATTTTGTAACATAAATTTAAAGTTAAATAAAGTTCAACATTTTCCAGGTAAATTCGTCAGTTTTCAGTTTCATAAATTGATAGTAGAGGGCGTAAAATCAAGAACCACAACAATTTATTTTGCTTAATTTTTCAATTTGACATAATTTTTCCATGCCGATATCATTTATTTATTTGAAAAAAAAAGTCAAGTTGTATAGATTAGTGACAATTACTTGAAAAAATGACATTTAACAACTTGTTCTATGTTGGAGACGTAAAGCAAACAGCAGCTTTTACATATGTTTTTTTTAACAGTGTTACTTATCAATACAGATTTTAGAAAAACAACAAACTCTCTTCCGGCTTGCTCGTTTTCAGTTATTTTAAAACATTTCTCTTTGTTTTTTTTTACTCTTCAACTCCAGAGGCTTTCAAAAAAGCACATTAATTTTAAAAATCTTTCAATGTGAAATTCACAAAAAATAAATGAGGCAGTTAGAGAAACTACTAATCTTGTTACAAATCTGTTAGTTACGCCAAAAGTTGCTGTATTAAAAATTATTTGATCATATATGTGTTAGAATATGTTCAATCGTGGTACCATTTTGAAATTATGAAGTGAAACTTTACACGATCAAATGATGAATGAATTGATTTTGAACATTTTTCTGTCAAATATCTGGGGTCTTATAAAATTTAATTTTTCTAAAAGTATTTTGTGGATAATGAAAAAAAAAATCTTCGCCGCCTGATTTCATTGTTAAATTCGAATAATTTAGACGAGCCTTGCATTTGCGCTGTACATTTTTTATTAAAATGGTGCCTAAAATACTATTAATCAGAGAAAGTTAAATCAATCAAATACGGGGAGCATATTATGAAGAAATCAAATATGCTCATAAATCTTACATAAGAGCTCCGTTGCAACACCTACAACGTCAGTCGTACATCTTTATCTCGGTAGGAGTTTGACATTGGTTTCAGGAGCACATTTTAAAATATAATGCGACCAGCTGCTATATGTTTCTTCCTGTGCCATAAACTTCTTAAAAGAAAAGAAATACAATGATTTGCACAGCCGTGATGCTGCAGATACCTTTACCACATGTGAAACCAGTATTTTTGAATTTTTGGGAATCAATTTTCGAGAAATTGAGGTTCATTACTCGTAAATGTATTAAGCAACCCGCGGGCAGTAGATCCTGCGGGTTCGAGTCCCGCTGTGCCCATGGTTGTATTTGTTCGTGCTGCCTTAAAAGCCGGCGACAAGGGCATAATACTAGCGCTTCATGAGTAATGTGTCACAGTGAAGCATAAGTGGCGACTAGGCATAACATTACCGCTTCAGAAAATGCGAAAAAATTGTAGCAACAATGGAATAATTGATATCGGCTTTTCCCATATGTGTCTTTCTATCACCATAGCTAAACATTTGCTTCAAAGAGTAATCCGCTGAGCTTTGGCATTATCATATAAAAAAAAGATTATTATTCTCCATAGCTGACTTTAATCATATTGTCAAAAACTACTTAGTTTTAACTACATTTGTTCAAACTTTTCAGTGAAAATTTTTTAAGTGCCCACTTAATGGTTGGTTCGAAAGGGCTGGTATGTTTTTCCAGCATCATACTGAGCTTTATTGCAATACTACTCTGGTATTTATTACTTTTTGTAACGTAAAATTACATAGAAAATATAATGAAAACATTAAATAATAATTATGTAAAAATAAAATAGAATTTAAAATTTGCTTTGAATTGTAAGCTTTTTTATATTAATTACTCGCTCAAAAAATTGTATTTCCTTTTAAATTACGCAAATTTTGATAGTTCAAAGCTTTCTAAATCAGTTGAAATTAGAGCGATGAATTCAATACTTACAAGATAGAGCATTTATTACCTTAGAGTTGCCAATTTTTATCCTAAAGTTGTTCAACTTTTTAAGCTAAAATAATCCAAAACAACACATCTCGTTGCTTTGAGAGTGAAATAAAAACATGGTTTAGTTCAAAATAACAATTTATAAAATCTATGTCTAACTTTGCCCCTGATTTTACTCAGGTATCTACTTACAGTTGACTGACTGTGCGAAGAACTCAAAGTTTGATATTTCCAATTGAACCAACAACCGCAAAAACTTAGAAGCATAGCTTTGCCCACACTTGATGCCACACAATTAACAATACAACATAGACACCACTCGTTTCGGAAGCTAACAAACAAGGAAATGTCTTCATATTTTACTTCAAACCCTTGTCAATGACGCTTGCATTACTTCAAGCATAAGCCTAATTCTATATGATTCTACTTTTCAGACTACCAATATATTCCTTATCCCTACCTGAGTGGCTTGAGTACGTAACATTAGATCTCGAAATATTACCACTTACACAATTAGTTTGCTGGTCTTAATTGCTTGGTTACCAAGGTTTCATCGTTTTCTTTCCAAAACTTGTGTGCTTGTGATACATTTCTTGATGTTTCATTCACTGACTGCTCGAAGCTTTCAGAGTACCTTCTTGAAAAAATATTAATATTGTAGCTTCATTTACCGCCAAGATACCATCAAAACTTCATGAAGTGGTTTCATTGTATGAATAAAAGGACAAACATTTTTCTAGCTGACCGTAATTCACGTGAACGAGCACTTTTGGATTTTTGTTCAAGGACATTCTTGTCAGGCTCTTAATTACGAACATGCGTACATATGTATAATTCAACCATCCGGTTTTTATTTCATTACATACAAATCTCCGTGTATGCGAATGTCGTGTTGCGTCGTAGGTATATATATATTGAGTCGTATATATCATTGAAATAATGCAACAAGAGAAATGAAAAAGGAAACGTAACAAACGACAGGACTGAAACTGATGAATAAATAATTCTGTCTTGGGAACATGGTTGCAGAAGGTAATCGTAGCTAATGTTGGGGAGTCGTTCTTTACGGTGCATTGCCTTGGCAGTCGGTAAGGAATCAGTTTTCTTCCTTCTTCAGGTTGAACTACAAACGACGTAGATGGCTGCGGAAATTCTATTAGGATAAATCATTCTGCTTTCATATTGTCATCCGAGTGACTGCAATCTTATTTATTCACATGAAACGTAGCAAATATTGGCTTTGTAGGGAATTCACTGCACTTTGTTTGGATTTAAAGGAGAATGACAGCTTGAAGTTTGCGGAAATCATGTTAGCGCACTTGCTTGATTTATTTTGGAAAAGTAGTGCGTAGTTTGTTATTTTTCAGAAAGTTTCTGTGCAGGTCGCATTAAAATTTAAAAACCTACAACAAATACTGTAAAAAACTTATGTCTTCACACTATCAGCCAAAAAACTCATGCAATAATGTTCATTCATCTTAAAATAACCACTTTTTGCCAAACATGTCAAATACACAAAAAAAATATTACAGCTGGATAAAGCCTGCTGAGTCCTTCGTACACCTATTAATTTCAAAGAGCCAATTTACCATCAGAAATGGTATTTATTACTACGCACCTACCTCATGAAACTCTATATTTATCGGTATTTTCATAGCAGATGTCACTATTGAATACCAATAACATAATTTCACCCTGACCATTCATTAGAACAGAGTCCTTAACATTTCTCCATTAAGCATTCTTATTTATGACTGCCTTAATAACACAGTCCGAGTACTAATACGCCTCATAAATCAGCTCGAAAATGAAGCTGACAATTGACTTTTACTAATCCCGCTAATAGGCACTAACCAGAAACCGTTATTAGAAGTACTGCGTCCTTGGGATCCCACCATTTTCGTACCTGTGTCTTATTTACAGCCCTCAAGAGTCCATCGAAAAGGTGAATGTGCCACCTGAACTGGCGGCCATTAAGACGAAAGCTGTTAGGGGACCAAGCCGGTCGATGGCTATTAATGAACACAATTTCAGTCAATAATCGATAAATCCCCCACCGTTAAATTAAATAGGTCACTGAGTCAGGTTGAAACTGAACCTGAATTCGTGTTCATTTTCGTGTCGGAAGATTATCCATCGCGAGTTATTACAGAATGAATACTGTGTTGATGTCATGCGGGTGAAACTGAACGCTGCTGACATCCGATAATCAGCGGTAATTGCACGTAATTGTCGATTGTTAGTAATGTATGTACAAAGATTAGAGGTTGCTTAAAGTAATGGGTAGTATTTGAGGAGTCTATCAGGTAATGAGCGTATGGTAGTTTTTTTTTGCCTGGAGTGTAATTGTTTTTGAATACATGATCAATTTTCTTGGAATCAATTTCGAATTTCAAATTTTCTGAGGTAATGAGGCATATTTTGTACTCTTTTGAATATTGGAAGCGAACCCAATCTTTTTATTTTATATTTTCTTTAGTCTAGTTTTTGCTTTCTATTCTTTCTATTTATCGAATGCGATAGATCTGTGCAGCTTGTTTAAAAATTTGCTTATTGAGAGTACATAAACTCCTGTTTTCTGGGAACATATATTATTTACATATCATACTGCCCACATTGGGCGCTTGCTATCAATAGTAACTTTATCATACGAATATTGCTTCTTACGGTTATTATTCGGCAAAATTCTCCTCAAACATTGAGGTTAAGCCATTTCACAGAATATGAAAGCTGTTCAAGAGAGAAATGTCAAACACGCAGCAGTTGTTGATGAAATTCATTTTTCTTATCATTTGCTTGATAACTAGTGAGCAGTCGAATTTTTAAAATCAGTAGTCTTCGTTCGATTGTATTTTTTTTTGAGCTATTGAAACTTAAAAATATTTCAAACATTTTATTCATGCAGTTCAAAATGAAAGAAGAAAACAAAACCCATTCATAAGCCATGTCAGAAAACAGGGCTTACACGATTATGTAAATAATCATCACATCGTAATTTCTAATTAAATCGTAATTTCCAATCTTCGTCACCCAAACCTGGAAAGAACTTAATACAAACAAGTTCAAAATAAGATCGATTGAATGTGACGACTCACATTTCCGACATCCGTGTTGCTGTCGTCTAACTTCTCCAAATATTTGGTTCTCAAACAACACGTTCATGTCGTTGTTGCTCCGAATGCCATTACTTTTTCTTCGTTCCGAGAATAAGGTGAGAGCCATAGCTTTCCTAAGTATTTCAGGTACACACTGAGAATTCAGGAAAGAACCACCAAAGGAGACGGATGGATTTTTAAGGAAATTTTCTTGAAAGCTTGCAGTATAGCATATTCTTCTTCATAGGACGTGCTCACAAAAGAGATCAAAACTCAAACAACCGAATGAAGAAAAAAAAACGGAACAAACACGAATGTCTCTTTTTCTTGTACGATGGCCATGTTTACGTTCACATTATGTCCCTGAAACATTTCATGCTGAATTTGATGTAATTTAATGGCAACCTAACCTACTACAACTTCTATCTCCTCCATTCTAGCTGTCTCCCTGGATTCCTCTTCTTACACCAAATGAACGCTGCTACTACGTTGCTTGCCAAGGCTCAGTTTGCTGCTAACAGAGCTCACATTACTGCAGGACTAGGTGTACGATAAAAAACTGTAAACACTGCAGCCAGAACAAACCATTCGTTACGGCGTATCCTGAAAACTGTAAACGGTGCACGATACCAACAGCAGAATGGCTGAAAACTCAAAACAGCGAAGCAAAAACTGACTGGAGATGTTCCAGATTAACGTATAGTCAAAGTGTCTCCGGATAATTTATGGCATTTATGTGCCTTGATGCTAATGTTTCAATTTCTGTAGGAAATATGATTAGGAGTTTTGAAAAATAAACGTTGAGGTTTGAATGGACTTCAGTGACGGCATGGCTGAGTGTTGAAAGAAAAAATGAAGTTTGCTTAGTATTGAATTATTTAATGTTTCAAAGAGGTGGATCTAGAGCTATCTTGATTTTATAATTTTCATTTTGGCAATGACTAATTAATAAAACAATATTTCCATTTTCACAGCTAAACTGCAAAATTTTACAGTTTCTCTCAATGGGATTTCATTGATTTTCAATTTAATGTCATGTACAGTGATATACGATCCCATTTGATTTTTTCGCTGTCAACGTTGCTGAAATCCAATTAATCCTGTCACAAGCCATCAATCGTTAAATCGATAAATGGGCTTTGCTTTCGGCTTAACTACCAGCGAACCAGTGAAAACATCAGCTTTACAAAAATTTCATGCGACAGATCCGCGGAAAATTCTCTTACACACCGAGGATTTAATGTATCACTTTATTAAAATGTTATACTATGCTTTTGTGGAGGTGTGATCGAATGCGACGAGTGTTGCCAGTTGTGAGCAGTTTAAGCCTATGGAATAGTGTATGAAGAATTTTGAATGCTAGAATTTTGGCCGTTTTTGCATATTTTCCAAAAAATGTCCATAAAAGAAAATTCATATTTAAAAGGCATATTATTTTCACCACAAATGACAGGCTTTGCTGCCATTTTTGCAATTTTTTTGTTGGGTTTCGCGGTATCTTTTGGATAGATGATTAAAATCAAAATAACTCAGTACTTATTTTAAGTATTCTCTCAAATATTCAAGCTCCTCATAACCCACTACTGAGACGTAGACAGATTTTTTAAATATTTCCCATTCACTCAAAACTTTCCGAAGTCGATGCCACTTGTTTGGAGCAACTCGAATATGAAACAACGTCTGATTCGATCCGAACAACGCAATCATTCGCTTCTGTGGAAATCAATTTTAGAAACAGAAATAATCGGCTTTCTAGGATATCGTGTTGGCCTTCCCGCCCACAACCCTTGAACTAGTACTTATCTCCCTCTGGTTCGCCTCCCCCATTGAATTCGATATCAGCGAGATGTTAAAGTTTGTAGCAGGTTCAATCGAAAATAACTATACAGAAAGCTACGAAGCATAGAGTAGACTCCCTGACGAGGCACTCCATTATATTCTGTATTGTGAGACGCTCAGGTCATTACCTACTGTTTAGGATTGAGCCGCAGAGTTAATTGAAGCGAATAATTTGAAATCGATTTTAACAATGTCTGGTCAACTTTCATCATAACGCTGAGAGTGGTGTATAGTGAGCGAGAACTAATCCGATGATGCATAGTCATAGTTCGGTGCTATGAATAGCGCTTGAAATCGAAGGCTTTTAGCACTTAGGCTTGGCCGATGCAGTGTTTAAATATGAGAGATATTGACACACTTGTGAACAGCTTTGACAGCTTTGATGGTAATCAGGGTATGTAAATTGGTCGAACGGAACATGATTTTGCGAGATTGTAGATGATGTCAGAAAATATCTTAATTTATAGATTTCAACGTTGAAGTCTGCGAACGCTTGCACTAAGAAGGTGACTTTATTAGAAAAAATCAGAATTTTATTTAATATTCCAAAAGTTTTTTACCTAAAACAAGCAAGTGGCGAAGAACCTGATGCTAAATAGGCGTATGACAAATGGGAACAATCATCTGAAATGTGTAATTAGATTTAATGAAAACACAATGATATTGTTCTATTTTTAGGCTCAATGCTACCATCTCGTGTATGACTAATACAGTACGGTACTCTTCCCTTCATACAAACAAAAACTTTTAGACAACTACAACAAAACATGCAAAAGGCCATATTGTAACTAGCTATTTAATATCAAAGAAAACGAAACAATCTACAACACACAAACTTAATGTAAAACTTAAAATAAAAAAAAAACTCTGAATCTTACTGTCTTATTATTATTCATATATATATAATCTCCATTTCATTTATATATATAATCTCCATTTGTACAAATTGAAAACTTTATGATGATAAAAATTTCACTCATATTTTATATTTAATTAGGAATTTTTGAAAAAAAATCTCTCATAACATATATGGGATGTGCTGCGGCTTTTCAGAGGAGTCAAAGGAGGCAGTGCCTCCTCGGTAAAATTTGGAAAAAAACAATTAACCAAATTTATCATTAAATTATATTTTGCTCATTCCAAAAACATTATTTTGGTTGCCAGTATCCTCTACTTTTCAATCCGTTTTTATTTGCATATTCTAAACTAACATTCAAAACACTGCCTCAACGCAAAAAGTAAAAAAAATCACCAAAATCAATTCCATATCCAGAGCTCAACGAAAAAAAGTGAAAAAAATGTGCTATTATACCTACCGGTAGTATAGTACAAAGAGTACATGCACAACAAATACGAAGAAAGAAAGACAATAAGCCAAATGAGGCAAAATAAAATCTGCCTCACCACTGACAATTTTATCAATGAAACCGTCTCAGGTTGTGCTTTCCCGTCATTGATAAATTTTTTTTTTTCGTACGTCCCAGTATTGGGTACGCGGAGGATCATAGAGGCAAGTTTCTACAGCTACTGAAATAAAACACAGAGTAGTCATGTGGTTTTTACTAAAGTTCATTGAAAAAATCTCAGGAACGCGCCATTCGATTGAACTGACATTTTCAAGATACGTTGGTGTTAATGCAGAATAGTGCCAGGTTTCGCAAAAAGCTAATAATCTAACCTTTTGGCGCCGGCGGTCATTTTAGTGATATTTTAAATATACCTACTATTCTGTCAACAAACAACATTTGCAAAAACAAAGTCTTTGGAATGAATTTCGAACGTGTTCTTAATGTGAATATGATCATATATTTGAAATGTTTAGACCTATGTGTGCGCTAGGCGCCTTAAATGAGATTGGGAAAATTTGAAAATTTTTGAATTGCGATATGTTTTGACCAGATTATCAAATCATTATGAAACTTACAGGACACATTGCTATTACTAAGTTGTAAACTCATGTAGTTGCTGGCAATCTTGCAACTACGGCAGGCATTGAAAATGCAAACATTCAAACCTTCGACTCTAATGAAAAAATTTCGTCAAAACCAACTCTTATAGAAATCTCATGCTTTGTTTATACAACCAAAGAAAAGTTTTTGAATTTTCCAATCGGACAAGAATGGTATCCCTCCTCCAATTCACCTATATTTTAAGCATCAAAAACTTCTGTTCACGAGCCAACTCACGACCCAATAATCAGATCCTGTAGAAATTTACAGCTTGTATTAGTATTAAGTAGGACCAGATCTGATAGAAGTCATTTGTAAATGCAGGCAACTCTGTGCCAGTGGTACCATTTTCAAAAATTCTAAAGAAAAATAACTGCTTTTTGCCCTATAAATTCAATTAAAAAAAACACCTATGTTTTCATGAATATAACTGCACCAAGAGGCAAAAAAAATAAACATAAGCTTATAAATGAGTTTACATCAGAGGAGCACAGTAAACTAACTTCACTTTGGAATAATTTTTTAACCTACACCGGCGATGGCTGTTTTTTTACATACAAGTACTTTTATTTACTTGACAATGCAATTTGTATTTTTTTCAGCCAAAATTTGTTTAAGCGATTCCCAATTTTTTTTTCAAAGTAAATGATTTATCTATTTGAAATATCAAACATAAATTTTTCTACATTATTGTCTGCCATTTTCTTAAAAGTTAACAGTTTTAAATTCAAATTATGGTTAGGCACTGACGTAAAGGCATAGGTTACAATATTTAAGAGAAAAAAATTGTTTTTAAATTGAAATATTGAGCTCACGTGCTATTTAAAAAAATTCATCATTATTTAGAAAATAAATCGCACTGCAATAAGGGCCTATAAAAAATTTACAAAGTATTCCACCTTTTTTAAGAATAAAACTGTGAAATTAGCGATTTAACAAATTTCCAAGTTAACGAAATTTTTATTTAATTATAAAAATCGAAGTGAATTCAGAAAAACTTCGATAATAATACAAACTTTATATTTAAATTAACACCAATTTTTTCCTTTTGAAGCTAGATTTATTTTAATTACTTGACATATATCGATATTTCGAGGGTAATCTGCAATCTTCTTCAGTGTCTATCAGACTAGACTGATAGACACTGAAGAAGAGGGCAGATTACCCACGAAATATCGATATATGTCGAGTAGTTAAAATAAATCTAGCTTCAAAAGGAAAAAAAATTGGTTTAAATTTAAATATTTTTACAAACTAGGAAAAAAAAATTGGTACACAATAAAAACAATACAAACTTTATGTTTTTCTCTCTCAATGATATTGTTGCTTTTTTTCACAAAAAACATTAAACAATAGTTCTGCAATACAAGCATTCCAAATTTAAACCAAGCTTTTATAAAAAAAGGGATAAATTATTAAAATTTGAATATGTCCGAAATTTTAAGTTAAATAAAATAAAAATTATTTAGAATGATTTTGAATAATTTAATTATATTCTTTAAACATTACATTTTAAACATTTACATGTTCATACATGAAATCTATTTCCTTAAAATCGAGTTTTTTTATCTATACGAATTTTTTTTTCAAAACGTTGCAATTCGATTGTTACTTAGCTTATTATTTTTTCAGAAAGTTGCTTTACTTCACTGGCAAATATTTTATATATCATAGCTTTGAAGTAGTTACAGACGCCACATGATCACGGCAATTTATGCGTTCTGTACTCTTTTGTATTCGTTTTACATCTACATGTATATGTTTCACATTTGCAACAACTTTTCAGGAGTGATTGTTATAAAATAAGTCAATTTAGGTTTTTCTCAGTTCACTCGCTTTCGAAAAATCAACAGTTATTTAGAACAATATTAAATAATGTCCACAGTTCAAAAAGCAAAATCTGACTTGTTCCAAACCTGGTTTCAACTTTCATCAATTTACTTTATTCTCTCATTTCATCATTTATATAATAGTATCTTTTAAGGAGCCGAAACAATTAGAGAGGATAGCACAAGTGAAATCTTTGGTCTATAATTCAAAATATACAACTTTTTCGAGCCGCGGAATACGAAAACATATAATTTGAAGACACTATAGAATTTATTGAATTGAAAATAAATCATTTTCATAAACCAACATAAACCAACAAAATTAATATATATGTAACCATATGCGTTAAAGTGTAAAAAAATAAATTTGAATATAAAACGTACAACAAATTAAGTCAGCTCCTGCCTGGTACGGCTTACCCTTTGCCCCGGTTGCCCCCTCTTCTAATCTTACTTTATAAATTACTTTGAACCGATTTCCCCAGTCAACCAGAAAAATTTGACAAACTACTAGAACAGACAAAGACTACGAAAACTATTTCAAATTTAGAAAAGTTGTGACGCTCATAATCATAAATTTCATTAAATTTTATTTTTATCAGAATTCGCAATCAACAAGTCTAACAAAAGTTAAAGCATAAATGAATTAATAATAATATTAAACCCACATCTTGAGTTTTTAAACGTGTTATATTTTTTTCATAATTTTTGGGGTAATTTTCTTTCGCTAAGTTAAGAATAATTTTCAAATTTGCATATTCAGTATTATCTAGACAGTACACCAGACCAAACTGTCATCAATCTATTTCTAGGGAGATCTATCGTGCATCTGATCCACCTAAAATCAGTGATATTGAAAATATATACAAACTAATATTGAATATAATTTATATGGACATTTTGAACAGTATTTTATCAACATATTTCATCGATACTTTCAATTTTATCTATTCAAATTAAAAAAAATCTATTAGATATATCTAACTAAAAAAATCATTTTATTTCATTTGCAGATAACACCAAAATGTCAGATTCCACACCACCGATCACATCGCCACCACGCCGCTGTCAAGATCATCCGTGTCTTCCGTCGGGATTCAACATGGCCCAATCATCTGAATCCTGTAAAAATACACCTAATATAGGACGTAAGCTAGAGCACTCATTGCACACCAACCTTTTCAAATCAGGAAGTCATAGTGCGCATAATTCACCACTACCGCATCGACGCCTAGACAAGCTCGAGGGGGTGATTCGCGATAAACCTTCACCCCTGACCGGTCGACGTCATATCGACTCGGATGACTGCAACTCTTCCGTCGAACCATCGCCAATTTTCACTCGAAAAACCAACACTGCCAGCTTGAGGTGTTCTTGCTCCCACAACGAAACGAGCAGCCCAATTTGCCCAAGGCGACATACAGAAGGGTCTAATGGCATGAAATCGCCAGAGAATCTGATGGATTTGCCGCGACGAAGAGTCGATTCAGATTGCAGTTGCATGAAGAGGAGTCACCCTGGAAGGAGTAACTTCAAGGTGGGAAAATCTGAATGTCATTGCTCTCCCACGCCGAAACTGAAGCACAAAGATATGTTTGCTTCGCCAGCAAAAAGTGTTATGGGCGAACCAGGTGTTTTCAGTTCGCCAATTCATCGTCCGACTGAACATAACGCTTATGCGGGATTCGGTAGCCCGGCAAAAAGTATAATCGGAGAACCAGGTGTATTTGCGTCACCGGTGCGAAGTATCTGTGCCAGTCCGAGTCCGTGCGAAGAGAAATCGGCCATTGCTGAGTCTGATTTAGCAGAACAGCCACAACCCGATCAAACTGTAGTTTCTGGATGGTTGAAATTCCGGGACAACAAGAGGGTAAGTTGAATAATCTTTCAAAAAATTTACAGATTGACTTTCTTCTTACTTTTGAAAAATGAGTACATCTCAAAAGCTGGTTTGTCAAAGTGACCGCAGATTTGGATAAAAGCTGATATAAGAATGCTACAATTTGTGTCCTTCTTGACATTTTGATGTGACATGCCAACATAGCACTTTTTATTTTTGGTGACTGAAATAATTGTTGCCAATCACCATCATGTCGAGATTGTGTCAAACTCTGTTACATAGCTATCCGCAAGATACACCTACATATACTACTGATACTGCCACCATTTTCGATTTGCAGCCATATACAGAGGTATATTATATATATATACCTAGATCATTTCTCATTGTTCCGGCATGGTACTTGGTGTGTTAGAAATTCCAACCTGCGGCAAAAGCAAAACAGAATGCAATAGCAAAGAGAAGCCGGAAAGAATGTGCCAGTAGAACTCTTTGTTCGATTCGTGATTACGCCAATCAGCTAACAAGCTCAAGTCACGTATCGTTGGAAATCATCTCACAGAAAAGCAAACTTTCCCATTGATTTACCCGTGAGAATGCACAATTCAATACAGCTGCATTGGGCCGTGAAACGTTTCGTAGCACACATTATCGGACGTATAGTTTAAAATCAACCCTCGCGCCAGAATCAAACGTATAGAAGCAATTTCGATTTTGAATCAGGATTAGATGTTCGGTTGGAAGGTAACGATGAAAGGTTTATCAGATTTCCCTCCAGCTTGTAAGATACTACTTTCTAGTATCCATAGGAATGGCATTAAGATTTTTGCCCTAAAGGACTTTATTATAACTTGGTCAGTCTCTGATCTCACCTAAAGCCTTATCAAAACTCATTTGAAATTTAATCCAACCCTTCAGCCTTTTCTATCGATATTGTTGGACCTTATCATGTTTGCTCAACAATGCCGTTGTACACTCACCGAACATTTGCACAGAATATCTTCACCGAATTCTAAACACTCTGACCTCATTCTCGGCAGTATTGTTTCGAGCTGTTGCTGAAGTTTTCCGATACGATACGGCATTTAGTGTCGATTTGTTAGAAGCTGTCGTTCGGTCGTTAAACCTTCAGTATGTGTTCCGAATTTATAAGCCGAATCGGTTGGCCAACGGTAAAATGAAGGGTTATACACTTCCGTGTGCTTCGGTCCATGCTCAAGATTCTTGTAATGATAGCACACATATGCCACAAATATCTAGTTTGCAGAAAGTAAGCCAAACGAAATGTTGCCAAAAACTTTGAAATCGTACAAGGAAAAAATTAAGGCACAAATGTGGTCGGCCTTGACGTAAACTAGGGTTGTTTGCTTTTTTAAAATCAAGCCATGCGGAATGCCTTTGGTTGTCACATATACAACTCTGTATCGAATCGCCTTTTCAATCAAACCAGCTTTCGTTTGCTGCGGATTGAAAAAAATGGGCAGCGTATATAATATCCTTTTGGCTTGCGATAAATTGAATTTTAATCGATGGCCCACTGGAAGAAAAGAAAATGAATGGATTATAAAAGGTCGTAGAAGAGTTTTGAAGGAAAAAAGTTGAGAATAGATTTACAGGATTAAAGTCGATTGATACTTGTGTCGTGGATAATGAAAACAAAGTTGTTAATGTACTTACGTTTGTTTGCGTTAAATTAATCCTTTAGATTTGCTAATTTTAGAGTCGAAAAATGATAAATGTTCGGGCGTATGTAGTTTTTCAGCAAATTTGGTACATTCTTGTCTAAATAGCCCATATATGAATAAATGGCCTTTGAAATACCCAATAATCAACGAAAATAACATTTCCTATAAAAACATTCCAAAGACTATTGATTTTTCAGCCTTGATATCCTCATGATTCATTTAAGACACATGCCCACAATCATAGTACATGTACGGTACCCCATTACATCAAATGAAACTTTCGGCCTTCTTTTGTCTTTTGTCGTCATCCGTCTTGGATAATAAAGGAATGCAATAATAACGAGCCGTCATCATCATCAGCCTTAATGACTCTCTGTCATCTGTATTCTATCACATTCCGCCATTCCGCTAGTCGAGAGGCCTATCCACATAACTCGCTCGCTTCCATTTGAATAATAACCGTTGACGTATGTGTGGAAAATATGCCACGCTGTTTGTGCCGCATTTATGACTACGAAGAAATATATTTCCCACTCGACTCCCGGTCTTTGTACCGCACATAAAAGGATGATATCCTGGCACTCGCCGCCCGTTGTAAATTTGACTAAATGAATTTATGGCTTACTACAGGGGTGAATATTTAATTTCTTTAATTGTATGATCCTGCAGCGGCAACATATCGTTCCGTTCCGGGGCCAACAGACTCGACAGAGAAATATCCGTCCACCTTTTCGAAGCGTTTCTCCCCGGGTAGAGTTATCCAGCGAAATGCTGATTGTCTGAAAAGTCTTTGGAGCTCACGAGGTAAGGATAATTTATTCGTCGCTCATTGCTCGAATAAAACTACTACCGCATGTGCCCGGCGTATCTTCGGTGTAAAGCTGGGTGATAGCTTTAACGAAGGATATTGAAGATTTGTGATGCTTAGCGTTTGAAGATGCTGATGGTGGGGGCCGAAAGACTTCAATTCGATTTTCGTAATTATAAAATTCCGGGGTAAGTTTTAATATGTTTTTGCTTCAGTTAATACTTGATTTCTTATTGCAGGGTGCTTAGGGTTGACTTGGGGGTGCAGTAGTAGATGAAAAAACACGCTAATTGCTTTGATGGACAATCTCTCGAGTGAAATTTTCTTTTCGATATGAGAATGTCCATTGAGAAATTTAAAAATTTGGAAATATATATGAACAGTAGTATCATATTAGGTGCGTTTTTTTGCTCCAATATAGAACAGAATAGAACTATGCCGCAAAAACAACGATCTAGTAGAAAATAGCAGTGCATTTGCTAAGATTACCATAAGTTACTGTATACGCTGTGGTAGCACAAAACAGCTGAAGATAAAGGGGGAAAATAACGATTATAAACTACCACAATCGATAGAAAATAGAGAAAGAGCTAACAGAAAATTACCTCTTTTAACTTTCTACACATTATGAGGGCTTTTTCTAATTTTCTAACTGCCAAAATATTCAACATAACCTTAAAAAAACCAAAGCCACCTCATGGCAAAAAAGACAACTTCTCATGAGCTTTTCTTCTTTCTATCAGCACATTCTATAGTTCAGCACGTGAACTACCTTTGAGGAATATAATTTATGTACTAGTGAATTCACTGGTACAGGAGTGTTGTTGTTTCCAATGCGTCTATTCTGTTCTATGCTGGATAGAGGAGCAAAAAAACCCGCCTATTATCTCTGCTGGTGGAAGGTTGTAGCCGAAGAACTACAAAGTGATTTGTTTTTCCCCGAAGGACGGTTTTTCTCTCGAATTCTCTCGTATCATCGTGTCGTATCAGCTCGTCTGTAAAGCTGGCACCAAACGATGCTACCAGTACCCTCCAACGTTGGGCACTTGATGGTTGGATGCATCGTATGGCCGATGCGCCAGCTACCAGTGCCCAATGTCCAGCGTCCAACGATGGCGATGGAAAATGTTCGGTCGGTTACCGATCTTTTAATATTTGACTCATACGTTGGAAGCAAACGTTTGAATCACCGCATCGTTTGGCGCCGGCTTAAGACACAATTTGTGTTTGAAAATATAAGTGCTAAATATTAGTTAATCGTGTAAACGTTGGCTGATTCCTGCTAATCAGGAAGCCATTACTGTTTCTGGACAAAATTCAGAAACCTTGAACGCAAAAAAATTCTGCATTTGAATTTTTCGTTAGAATAAGAGTTTATTTATTTAGATGACTTACGCAATTAACCAATTTACTAAAATTAACTAATTTACTAAAATTTACTAAAATAATTTATAGAACGAAAACATTTAAATCAGCAAAATAATTTATTTATGATGGAAGGTTGAAAAAAGTTGAAACATTTTGTTAAAGCAAATCTAGCCAAATTTCTTTTGAAGCAGTATTAATAAAATCTTTTTCCACTTAATAAAATACAAAATAAGATCGCCAACTATATTCTATAAATTTTCAACTATCATATTAATCAGAATTCAATATAATAGAATAATTTTCTTTTCTTTTATTTATTTGTTCTGCATCTATCTTAGCTGCAAAAAGCGTAACTGGAAAAACAAAATAAGTTTAAAAATATAATGATACATATCATGTTCTATTTAAATATTTTATTTTTATATGTATTTTTGCGCGAAAATTTGCACAGAGCCCAGAGAAAACACTAACGAAACTATCTTTGAATAATCGGCCTCTTGAAAACACATTGCAGAGCCGAAATGATAGTGCCTCTAATAGTTGAACGAGTTAAAAGAACACGCGTCAAAAATTACTCATCAAAACCACAAAAAAGAGGATTTGAAATAAGGACAAACAATACCATCACTCAAATTCAAGCAATTACGAGCGTAAATTTTACGCTGAGCCTGTTACGTCGCAGCATTAAGATATTTATAGCAACTAGATCAGACTTGGCTTGGCAACAATATCTGTGAAGATGCTATGACTAGAAAAAAAAAATAAATGAAAGGAAGCAGGAGGAGAACAAAACAAAAACATAACAACCTTGTCGAAAAAATCCAATTGGACGTTATAAACGCGACTAGCTGTTTGAACTTGTATTTTAAGTCAAACAAATCAAAATATTGCGAACGCCTAGTATCTACACGTGCATATCTTTTGTGCAGATCGAGGATCGAACAAATAAGAAAAATAAAAAATATATTTAAAAATTAAATACTAAATTTTATTTGAATCAAATTATTTGAAAATCTGATGATTGATACCCTGCGGTTGATGCTGTTGACTTAGGTGATGCTGATAAACGATGAAAAACAATTTTGTCTATTAGACAAAATATTTGAGGAAAAATAGAAAGTCGAGTTTTTGGAAGATTGATGGCGATAGTTGGTTTGCAAATGACGGAAGTAAAGAATAAGAGCTTTTTTGGCTAGTGTCTTGAAAATTACAAATCTATCAAGTGCGATATTTTGAAAGCGGTCAAAATCTAATTGATTTGTTTGCTTGGTATTTTTTTGGTTTGTTTTGCTTCTTTCCCATACGCTTGTTTCTTTGCGCGTGCCGTAACATGAAGGTAGGGCTTGATTCAAAAGTTCACACCTGGCTGAACTAGCGGGGGGCCTTAGCATGCGGGATGCATCAGCGTCCGTCCTCAACTAAAATTTCGCACTACCCGCAGCTCGCCCGAGTCAGGTTCTACAACAAGGTATTCTAAACTGCCGACAACTGTAAGTGCGAAAGAAAAAGAGGGAGCTAAACGATATATGTTATATGCATCAGACATTTGATGATATTTAGATAAAGTAAGATAATTCTCAAAATACTCAAAAGTTATTTTGAAAGTGAAGAATTTGATCGAGTGATTTAGTTAATTAATTATTGAAGCGCTCACGAACAGATGATAACAAGAAAGAATAAACGAAAAAGCAACACATTAATAAATATTGGAAATAATAAAAGATCTAGTATCGAACCTTGAAGAGTTCCAAAATTGTGGTCGAACAGGTAATACACATTTGAAGTGTAGGTAGGTCCATCAAAATAGGTCTAAAAACAGGAAAAAAGTAGGTCAGATGCCCCACATCGTGCAAGCTTTATGTGATGGAAGCTTTGGGTAACAGAATCAAAGGCTTTCGAGAAATCTTGGGACACTATATCATCTTGGTTTTATGGTCTAACGAAGAAGCGCCTAAACTATTGAAAATTATGAGATTAAAAACAGAAGATTTGCATTTTGTAAACTCATTTTGCCAGGAAGCTATCTACTGTAAAATAAAAACTCTTTCGAGCACCTAACTAAAGCAAGGAAAGGAAAAATAAAATTGAAAAGGTATCCCAAAGCCATAAAACATCATTGAATTTGCAACCAGAATGAAGCGGGAGCTCAGCTTCGAGATGAAAGTGTAAAATGCAACCGTGAGTTCATCAGCAATTAGCTAAAATTTACAAGCTAGAAAAGTTAATTTCATTCCACATATCACCAAATTCTTCATAATAGTGATTTAGGCGAAAGAAAGGAGTCGCCTCGTTGAAGAATAAGTATAAATTACCATAGATATAAGTACAAGTTAGGAGAGAAGTAACGGCAACACTACGAGAAGTAGGAATGCAACTTTATTGCAAAACAGAATTTTATTGAAAACGTGAGCACATCGAGAGAAAGATTGTGCAAATCAAAAGAGTTTTGATGAAAATGGAATGGTTTTTGTTGGATAATTAAAATTGCAAGTCTTTTCAACTAAGTGGTTTCGAAAGTATGCACCGATTCTCATCAGATATCAGCTCATAGTGCATACTTGATTGATGTGACCACTTGCAGTGGGAGATCATTAATTTTTATTTACGTTATTTGTGATAAATTTTAGCATCCTCGACTTATATCCAACGATATTATTTACTCATAAAAGCCATTAACTTTTGATTGAACCAAATTTGGGATGAAAAGTTCTCGTTTCCAATTACGGAAAGTAATTTCAATATTTCGCATATGTAAATTAAAGCAAAAAGGAGACAATTGATAAGGTAGGTTGAAAGCTCAACAAAAAATTTGTCACAGACAGTGACAGATGAATTGCAAGAAATGTATACCGACAAAACATTCTAAATTTTAGAGGCGGCTTGGGTAACAGGAAGAACAATGAATTCAATAATCAAAGAGAAATTGAGATTTCCAAAATATTATTTTCTTAATATGGCACGATCATGATGAATCCTACTAGCAAAACATTTGATTCGAAGACGAGCTAGAAGAAACATTAAATGTACTTCTAGTAATATACGTAGTTCGTTTCGAAATTGTGAAATGTCTGCTTTAGTATTTTTAATTAAAAATTCGAAGTGACTAAAAGTCTGAAATTTCGTCCCAACCTGAAAAAGGAATAATTCTAAACGAAACGACGATTTGGTGTTTGTGGTTACTCTTTGTTGTTTCTAAGTCTGCAAATAGTAAAGAAAAATGTCGTAGCTTAGCAGTGACATCTGATTAAATGTTTTTTTTAACAACTAGCTATCGTTTCAAGATAATTATTGGCTCATATTGAAGCTCAATAGATCACGATAAGGAGAAAGATTGCCCTAAGGCTGTGGTTACGAATCAAGCGAGTAGACGGTTGTGGCGAGTGAGAGTGTACATGAGGGTTTTTAAATGTACTCCTACACGCGCTTGTTGAAACTTGTGTTTGATAGCCACTATCATTACATCGCGTACATTTAAAAACCCTCTTGTACACTCTCACTCGCCACAACCGTCTACTCGCTTGATTCATAACCACAGCCTAAGAGTATAAATTTCTGTACAGAAACTTAAGTAGATCTAGCAGCTCAAAGCGAAATTTTTATTTCAGTTTTTTTTTATTTCACATTTGTTGATGCCAGTTTGAATATTAATTGCACTCATGAATTGTACATTCATGTCATGTATTTTGATTTTTAATAGTTTATTTTTTAATACGAAATTCTTCTTATTAACAATTTTCACTATTCAAGCACTGAAATCAAAAGTCTCTTGCATGGTTAGCATGTTTTAAAAATACGAGTTTTCCCAGCTTTTTCCAACGCGTCAATCTTTTCTTCAGCATCAAATACATTAGATAAGACTTTGCAATAAACAATTTTATGATTATTCAAAAAGCTTTTGAAAAAATTAATTCACTTTTTGGTTCTTTAAATCAGATTCTATTCTTCAAACAAAACAGATTTTGTTTACATTCCAACTAGAGTTATAAGCTCTGACATACTAAAAAAAATCAAACCACATATTTTTTTTGAAAATGTTTTTCTGAAATCTGTAAAGCTCATAACAACTCATTATTTTTGAAGTTGAATTCGTATTTCTCGAACAGATTCAAAGGAAAAGTTGATTGTTTCAGGTAAACATTGAAATCAAAATAAGTGCACCAATTTTGATACACCAATCCATTTTTAATTTAAACCAAGCCAACTAGATTTTTCGGCTTAGCATCTTTCCACTAGCTTCTAACTTTTTTATAAGTTTAACTACTTATTTTACGTCTTGCTGGCATCTATTTTTGATATTTTAATTTATTTTTCACTATTACTCGTTATATTTTATGTTTAATTATCTCTAATTTATGTTGATATTGTTTTTGTGCTCTCTGTTCTAAATATTGGTATTATTTCCATTTTGTCAAATATTTTTCTTTATTTTGCATTATTCAATTCTTTGCATTATTCAGCTATTTTTCTTTGCATATTTTGCTTCACTTGTGTTGTTTTTCCTTCCATTCTTCTTATTATAATTTTTTTCCTTGGTTGGTTTTTTTTCCCTAAGAAATTCATATTTTTATCCTAACTCTTGCAGTTCTAAACTAGATTCAAGTTTTGAATGAACAAATTAAAAATTTAATTTGAATTAAATCCGCAGAAATAACAATGTTCACATTTAAATATTTGAGCTCAAAAAAAACTACGAAACTACTATAACGCATCGAAAATAAAAAT